>HE671622.1:9212-47586 GCA_000313835.2 Heliconius melpomene melpomene | reverse complement strand
AAATTAACATTATGTTTTTGGACGAAAGGACTAACCAAAAGATTTTTTTCGTATATTTAATGGAATAATACCACTAAAAACATAATTACATATTTAGTTCATAAATTACTGAACATGCTCTAACTTAATATGAGAAAAAAAAACAATTTTAATTAGTTAATAAAATAGTGTTAAACCCATTGCGTGCGCCAAAATTGAATAAACTAAGTAATTATTTAACTAAGTAATTATTTTTTTGCCCAGTAATTTTATCTATATTATTAAAAAATACAATGTGCGTATATATAGTGGAATAATGTATGAAAAATTAAATTAAACAATTAAAATTTAATAATAATAATTACAAGCTAATCATTTTAATTTTTTTAATTAATCGTAACAATTATTATAATCAGTTAATTGTTACAAAGATAGAATAATGTAACGTGGGTGTGCCTCACAATATACAAAGTACAGGTAAATGAGGTTAGAAGGACATGTTAAGTATTTCTTCACAAGTTTTCTATTGCGCGTACAATTTCACAATTAAATAATAATCGGTATTGATTTACATGTGATACTTCAATAATTGTAGGATACATTACTATGTTAATATTGCGTTTCAATTTATATAAAAAATTGGTTAAGTGCGCGTCGGACTCGCCTACCGAGGGTTCCGTATCAATTTCAGTATTGTAAGTACAAATATTCATTAAAAATCAAATTATAGGTACGGAGAGGGAACCTATTGTTACGAGTAAGATCCTCCGTTCCCCCACTTTCCACTGAATTCTGGAGCTATTGCTTGCGCCACAACTGGCCTCTTATAAAAGTTGACAAAATTAAGTTTACGGGAATGAGCTCTTTAATTTGGTATGAAATGAACTACAAATATTTCTTTCAATAAAATACCTATAAATTTAAACTTTTCGGGTTTTTTAAGTTCTCACTTCGTGCCAAATTTCACGACTGTACATCCACGAGACCATAGAACATATTAATTTCAATTTCATTTGATATTTCCACACGGTCTTGAGATCACCGGTATTGACAGACGGACAAACGAACAATAAAGTGATCTTATCATGGTTCCGTTTTTATGTTTTGAGATACGGAACGCTAAAAACGAGATTGCCTATCTGTTTAAGTAAATTAAGGATAAGCATTGTTATTAAATATTTATTTATTGGTTGTTGATTTTGTTTATTTTACAATTAAATTGCATACTCCGATTTGAAGTCTTTATTATTTATATAATTATATATAGAAATATATAAAATACGGTGGTGGCGGCAGTTTGCGGCGTTGTTTCTTGCCATTCAAAACGATATGTTTGCGGATGAATAAATACGGAAATTGGGGGCAGAAGTATCTTAATGACAACGGATTGCCTTTACACTAGGTTCCCAGATTCGTCTTGCTTATCCTGCTTCGTGCGGAATACGTGTGCACGAGTAAAGCTTTAAAATAGCATTTAATTTGTGGAATTACTTATTCCACAAATTAAATTTTTACTGCAGAAATGAAAATGTCATGAAGAAATAGAATTTGATAAAATATCATTAAGTTCTTTATGCTCTACCACAGTTTACAGATCTATCTGCTCTGTAAAATATGGTAGAGAGTGGAATTAAAAGTTCCTCTTCAATAGTCTATTACGTAAAATACCGGGTGTTAAAACACTTCGTTCCTCACTTTCCGCTTAACATTTCGACATATCTCATGTTTGGTGGCGGAACACAACGCTGCTTGCACACCATAGTGCGGAAAAGAAAACAATTTAAATATAATCATTTATCCCTGTCGAGATTGAACCACCAATCACCGCCTGTACAATTAGACGCTACCCCACAACGCCATTACGGTTAATTTAAAAAATGTATGCAAAATTTCATACAATTTATAATTATTTTTCTTTTCAGATGATGGCATATACAATACGTACGTGTTAGACACAGAATATAAAACCTGGATGCTGTTACTGCACTGTGCTGAGCAGAGAGAGGGCGCGAGATATCTTAGTGCCTTCGTCTTATCTAGAAAAACTACTTTACCTAAAAATGTTATGGCTTACTTAAGAGATAAATTACCAAGGTAAATCAGTATAACAGTATCTGTATGATATCATAATGTTGGCACAAATTCTTCAATGATCGACAAATTTTTGTTAATAGGCGGCGTTAAGTTCTGTCATAACACGTAATGTCTTGAATTCGAATGAAAAGCGAGAATGTCTTAAAAGAAAGTTCTCTCTAAATACTCTGCTGTACGGAAAAAAGTGTGAAGTTGTTTTTATACACATTCATTTTTGATACAAATACACACAATTATAAATATTTTATACGCGAATAAATATGTTGCGAATCAAATTTTATTGGAATAATTATTCAGATAGCTTTTTATTCATATCGGCGCAATTCGATACTTCATTCAACCAAAACGAGGAACGTCTTTATTTTTTCCGTATTTAAGTATAAACAATTCCCGAAGTGGCAGCCAGTCACGTTCCAACATCAGAAACAATTTTAATGAAATATAAACATGTCCAACACAAAAGTAAGAAATCAAAAGAACAAAAGCTTTCTCAAGCTTTCAAACTTTTTCAGTAAATAATAATTAAATATTTTGATACACTTCGCTTAGCAAGCGCAATGTTGTTTGTTTAAATATTTTAAAAGATAATTAATAAATTATGAAATATTATATACTCGTATATACTTGAAAATATTACTATTATTACCTGGTCCCAACGTCATTCCAGCTTTTCATTCCACCACCATGTCTTCGCTTATCCTCCATACTGATTGAGCCCGATCCAAAGCAATTTGAACAGTCTCGGTGTTGATAGAGAGATTTCCATTTTATCTGCCAGGAAGACAGTACTGGTTGTTGAATGGACTAATGCAGCATTGGTCTTAAGCTTACGTTTCTCGGCTACTTTCTACTTCGGAGGTAGCATTATAGTCCATGACCCGAAGATGATGTTGACCTAATATGGTTTTACAAGAAATTACCTTACAGTTAGCCACCTGTTCTCGATGGATACCTTTTATCATCAATTAACTTTACTAACATAAAAAAATAATATTCAAAATTATTTATTTAAACTACATATTTCAAGAAAAACAAGGATTTAAATACGAACAATATATGTACATACCAAATGGAATGTTTATACGGCCATTGCAGCTTCTGCATACATTTGGTTATGTTGAATTCATGCTTGGCCAATGTTCCAGCTCATAGTGGATACTTGCCAAGTTGTAACCACGAACAATCTATTTGTCTATCTTTATTTACTATCTTTTGATGAACTGTTCTCATGGCATATTCAATTTAGCAATAGATGAAATTATTAGTTTTCATATTCAGAATAAACCAGTAATATATATTATAATACGAAGCTGTAGTGGCGCAGTGGCACAAGCATGTTACTACAAGTACGACGGTTATGTATTCCATTCCCACACGTGAAAATGAAACAATTCCTTGCTCTGGTAGCAAGATGCGCAATATTCATGTCTCGAAAATTCGACAGAACGTGGAAGAGAGTCTTAACACTTATCTCATATGGCAGAGTATCATAATGTACTATCATCCATACCTATGTTATAAATTCGAAAGTAACTCTGTCTGTCTGTCTGTCTGTCTGTCTTTTACGCAATCAGGGCCAAGCCGCTAATTTAATTGTGAGAAAATACTCATATAGAGATACTTGAGGGTCCCGGGATGAACATAGGATACTTTTTTTCTCATATTTGTAATATTTTCGATATATACCAATATATTAAAATATTTATTAATTTGACATACAATTTATTCCGCCATGTTAATAACAACCGTCGTTGCTAAGCAAGCGATTTGCATAGTTTGTTGTTAGAAAACGTCACCTAAAATAAGCTTGCTTAACGCATCTGTCGAAAATTGTAAATAATTCATAAATATATTTAATAAATATTCTTATAGTTCAAGCGGGCGTAGCCGCGTTCGGGTCCACTAGTATAAGATAATTTTAAATTTTCAAATATATAAATGCTTCACAACATGCCAAAATAAGCTTCTTTTGTTTTTTATTGCATTGTTTCATGCATGATTTCATCGTTTATTATCGCATTTTAAGGAATTTTTGGAATAGGCAAGAGGTGACTCTGTTTTAGCCTGTAATATATTGCAAAAAAAACTAAATATTCTAAGCATTACATTATTTTTATATCAAAATAAACTATTTACACTTGCAATTTTTATTATACAAATTTATATACTTACATATTTTTCAGATACGACGTCGATATCAACTATGTGTTCCCAATATCTCATGAAGAATGCTCGGATAAGCCCGCGAAAGCTGATTATACGCCGATTTTAGTAGAAGTTGGAAGCAAAATTCCGAAGAAACCTGGCGTCAGTTACAATGTATCTTTTGGTCACTGAAAATTGTGATAATATTTGACCTATTTTAATATATCGTCAATAAAATATTTTACTTATATATTTGGCTGTATTTTATTTATCATATCAATATAATACGTACTAAACCAGTTGTAGTACAAGAGCACACCTGTTCGACAGTAAACGCTACAGGTTATGGGTTCGATTCACATACAGGAAAATTAATTCAATATTTTTATATTTTTAGTTCCCACCCAACACGAATGTCTATAGAATTTGACGGAAAGCGGGGAGTGGAAGTGTCTTAACACATGTCTGTGAACTTAGCAGAGCATTGTCCAGCAGATCAAAAAAAAAATGGAGTTCTCTTCGCATGCACCTGAGTTCTATAGTTCCTGATAGGTTTTATAAATAGTTCTGTCGTTTTTACCCCTGAAAAAGTTATGTAAAAAAATGATCTGCTAACTTCCCTTAGCAGATCATTTTTTTGCAAATAAAAATCGGGGCGAGATCTGCACTCATAGGGATGAATAAAATAGTTCCTGATAATTTTTAACAATAGTTCTGTTAATATCACGAAGAAAAAAATTTTTAAAAAGAAAAAAAAACGTTCGTTTCGAAAATAGTTCGAAAGGTAAAGTAATTTTTAAAATTAATAAAATGATACTCAGACGCGAGAACTCTTTATTTTACAATAGAATATAAGTAGTTCTACGATATTTAGTCTGAAAGAAAACCAGAACTCTGAAAAAACTGCCAGCAGAGCATAGTTGATTGTATGAAATATTGAAAAATGTCCATTTCATCTCTTCATATGTAAAAGTACTAAATAATTTTCTATTTTAATATGCTCAGACTCGGGAACTCTTTGATTTCTACTAGAATATGAGTAGTTCTATTATAAAAGGCCAATTATAAAACTAGAACTCCTGTAAAAATGCCAGCAGAGCATAGTTGAAAATTCGATTTGTTGAAAAATATCAAATTAATTTGTAGCGAAGAAAAATATTTTTTAAAAATATTAATATCTTGCTCAGAACCAAGAACTCTTCATTTTTCAATAGAATATAAGTAGTTCTACGATATTTAGCCTGAAAAAAAACCAGAACTCTGAAAAAACTGCCAGCAGAGCATAGTTGATTGTATGAAATATTGAAAAATGTCCATTTCATCTCTTCATATCTTCTTAGATCTACGGAAAGATTCTTCTATTCTCAAGATTCTAAATCAACGCAATCAAAAGATACGAACATTTATACATCGTTTTAGCTGCATTTAATATGCAATTCGCCGCGTTTAAAACTCATTAAGTACTTCCTGTAGGCGTATTGTTAAATTTAAATTTGGCACGAAAGCAGAACTTACAATACAATAAAAATATCGGAAAATAATTATATTTATATCACAAATAAAAACTATTAAAAAACTTATAATTGTAATTCAATTCATACAAAAAAGTGCATACGCCAGCAAACTTTTATAAATTGAACTTCCCGTTGACATACAATCTTGAAATTGGTACGATATCCTTTTAGGCGACTCGCACTTGACCGTTTCTTAAATATATTTATTAATTTATAATTATACCTTCAATAATTTCAATTGCAATTGACAATTTCACAGAACTGATAAAGCATGCACATTAAACATTATTCCACGGAGTAATCAGTATGCACAGAGTGTATGTATGTCTAACACAAAGTAACCACGCACCTCAGCACACAGTACACACGTCTAGTGACATTCAGAGTTGACCGTGTCGAATACAACAATATGGACAAGTTAAATTATAACAAGCATTACATGTAAAACATTTGTTACGTTGATTACGATTTTCACAACTCACCTAAGGAGATGGCATAGATTATGTTGATTATAGATGTTTCATATTAATGTTTTGTTTTTTAAATATTGAATTGTTTAAATAAATGTCTCCCTAAATCCTATTTAGAAATCAAACTTGGTTTATTACTAAAATAATGACAGCAATGCAATGCTAGAAACTGAAGTAATAGTTCTGCTTAGAAGAAGGAACTGGAAGTACTCTAATATATGAACTTATTTTGGACAGTACTTTCTATTTTCCGTGGACATTACCGTACAATATGCAATAACTCTGATATTTATAATGGAATATCTTGTTACTTGCAATACAAGATTTCTGTAGATATGACTACATCGCATGTCTATTGCCGATAACCAATATGTTCGTCTTAACTAGACCAGAACAAGTATATATTATAATATGTGATAATAATGTTTAATTTTCTAATGAAAATCGTGAAAAAGCTAATAATCATAAACATGATGAACAAACATATAAAAAATAATAAAAAAAATGAATCAGACGCGCTATCGTTATGGAAACTAACAAGGTCAACAAAAATATGTACTTAGTATAGGTATATCTCCATACATTTCAAAGAAAACCCAATACTAAAATACATCTAAATCGACCGTAACAAAATTATTCATAGCCTTTGTTATAAGTTAACCACTTGTTTACTCTATGCTCTAAGCACCTATTAATATTTCAAGCATCTTGCGAAAAACATAGTTTTAAGCAGGAAAGGAACCGTTGCAGTGTTTTTTTACTAAAATACTAAGAAAATGGGTTCGCTGGGCGTTAGCGTGTTCTTTCTTGTGATGCTAGTGCAGTTTAATTTCATTTATTCCAAGGTTGGTTTTGTGTATTGGTTTTAATAAGATAATTATGTAGTTTTCTAAATTTTTTAACAAAATTATTAAAATATTAGAAAAAAATATCACGTGTATAGTAAAAGTGGCTACACGTGGCTGTGGTATGTGTATGTCCATATTTTTATTTATTATTTCGTGTAAATTTATTATTTCAACCGCTAATCTCAACCCCTACAAATACGTACTTCTTTTTCGCTCTCCATTTTTCGCCCTAATTCCAGATATTACGAATTATGTAGCAGAACTTTAGTTTACTTACATTCAGATGTTGATCCACTGAGGCACGATGGTCTCCATGACTTTACTCTAGAAAGCTCTAGAAATCTAGATTTATTTAAAAATAAGGATAATTTCAGCCTTTTTTCTTCGATCTCATTTGCGACCTGATCTGCGACGACGACGACTCATCCGCATCGACTACCACCAGCGCCAGCACCGAAGATGACTATTTCGACTCTGATGATTGGTGTTCATGTACTCGCACCACGAGACGGCCACCTGGTTCCAGAAGGCAACAAGGGAATATGCCGGCAGCTATTAATATGATATTACGTAAGTGATATGCTAATTTTATTTTTGTCAGATTTTTTTATTGAACAGACGCAAGAAATTTGTATATTTGACATTTTTCTTTGACCTCAGGAGCATGTTCTGGTTTTCTTGGCCTTATTATATAAAGTGGTGCTAAAAAGCTATCTTTCATTATACATATATATACATTGTGATTTGAGGCCAGTCCTGTCACAAGGACACAACAATGTGACTGTAAGTCCAACTGGTTGCGGGTTCGATTCTCATTCGAGCAAATGAAATATATTTAAATGTATGTTTCAATTTCTTCGCTATGGTGGCAAAACAAAGCGCGGTGCTGAGTCCCGCCATTTAACAGGCAATGCCCAAGAATTCGGCGGAAAATGGAAAACGCAATATCTTAACTCTATGTTTCCTCTGCCTACCCTGCTGCTGCTGCTGCTGCTGTGTGTGCAGGATACAGCGTGAATCAGTTTTTTTTTTAATAATTATAATTTACTCTGAACAACATTTACTAGGTACTCGTTGATACTCGATTGTAAGACCACAATCATTCACCTTTCAATTTTCACTTGTGGTTCTCTTACTAAAAGTAATAAGGAATTGTGTTATAACAATGAAATGGTGACAAGAAAAGTGATTTTATTCCTCTTATTCATTTACTTTTTACACATATTATAAACATTAACAATAGTGTTTTTCTAGCTATTGTTTGAAATACCTGATAACCTTCTATTGTGAATCTTCTTAGTTCAAACTCGTGTACCTATGGGTGCCGAGTTCTGTGTTCACTCGTGATAAAATTCAAGCTCTAAATTTTATTCGATACTACACCCTGCTATAGACAGAGGTAACCTGGGAACCTAATGTTAAGACTTTCCATTCCACTGAAGTCAATGGAAGTGAAAAAGCTCAACGCCGCATTAGTTGTGCGTTTATAAGTTTTAGGTACAATGTGCACCTACGCGATGGTTGTAATTTCCTCGGTAGGGAGAATTTTCTAAAAAGTTTCGCTGATTAATGCTTTAAGTATATAAAAATACTAACAAAATTGATTAATACTAAAAAATAAATAAAATAAAATAAAATATCTTTATATTCCAGCACCATCCAACGGCATGAACCTAACCATGTTCCAAAGAAACGGTGAATGGACTTTCGATTTAAATGCTGTACCGAATGGTTTTGGTAATCGACCTGGAGGACCTGGAGCCAGCCAGCCACCCACTACTGGAGCCCCTACTACGGCAGCAGCTGCAGCTACTACCGCGGCAGCTACTACCGCAGCAGCTACTACTGCTGCTGCTAGTAAATAAATCTTTAAAATTATTGTTTAGAATTGCAAATGAAAAGCTGTAACATTCGTATAAGAATTTTACTTGGCTCTATACAAACTGATAAGTAGTCTTAGTTATGAAGTACGTAGACGTTTTCTAAAAGACAGTGGATAAAATTGTACTACATTTAATTTCATGAAACAATATTTTTTTTTGTTAATTTCTTAAATATAATATTAAAGCCTATAAGCATTATTCTGTTCTTCCATCAAAGTATATAAATTATATTTATATTAAATAATATTTATTTAGTTAATTTAAGGGTAACCATTTAAGTATTATGAGGTTCTAATTTAATGTTAATTAAATAATTAATAGATTCTTAATAATAATGAATAGATCATATTTTTTGTAAAATATAAATAAAATACTTATTGCTAACAAACTTTAGTTCCAAGAAATTAATTTTACGTCAAATGTAGACAATTTAAACTTATCTTAAACCAAAGATAATAAATTAACGATTTCCGTAAACGAAGCCGTAACGAAATTTAATTACAGGAATCGAATATTGTTATTAAAATTATTATAGATGTCATCGTGGCGGACTGGAATCGCATTGGCGCGGAGGTAGTGGTATCGATTTTCACAATATTTTCATTTTCACGCTATGGCAATACAAAGTAAGTAGAGATCTTCTACCCAACAAAAAATGTCTTGAGTTTCGGAGGATAGTGGAGAGCGGAATGTCTCGACACTCTCTGCCTGTCCAGCTATATGTAGAGTAGAGCGTAATGATGGAAAAAACATAATTAATATGAAAAAATATTAATTATGTTTTATATGATATAATGTTAAATATGATAATATTTTTTTCCTACTAAAGTCAATTGGGCACTTTAGGTAACTACACAATTAGCCTCTGAGCTTGTTTATTCAAACATACATTTTCCTTCTATAGATTTTTTTTCGTTTTGCCCTAATAGTACGCTTATTTATAGTATTACCATTAGGATTAATAAATAATTAATAATTATAGTATTATTATACAAATTATTATTAATAAATTACTACATTACTAATCTAGTGTTTAAAAATATATATCCCTCTTAAACATCCCTTTTTATGGTCCTTATCCTTGGGGAGCACCCCCTTAAGCTCCAAAGCCTACCTTCATGAAAAATTTCAACTTTCTAAGAGTTTTGTATAGATACATATAAAGACAAACTAATCGCTAATTAGGACTAAATAATAAAAACAATATAAAAATATTTTTCACACAAAAATACAAACAAATACATTATAAAACTGACCCTCACGTGGCTTCGCCCGCTTGTACTACACGTTTGACTACACAATTAGTCATTTATAATATTAATAATTAATTCCTTATTTTTTTCATATAAATCATTGATAGCTAGTTTTTTTGCCAATTCAATAAAACAATTATTAGCAGCAATATTGTCGCATTCAACTCTTTGTATTGACATAACTTATTTATCTGTGAACCAATTGAAATAAAACTCACTTATGTATATCAGTCAAGCCGTTTTTGGAATTAGCGTGAACAAACGCACAGACTAACAAACATACAGATAAAGAGAAGAAAATTTTAAAAATTTTGGGTTCTAGTACATTAATAACAATTATTTTTACATGTCGTCCATGTACAGACACCGATCCGATACCATTTTATTATAAGTATAAATAAATTATGTATGCACCTTGTTTACCGTAACTATTGAACTAAAGAAATAATATTCATTTATTTCGTCATGCAATATATGAAAGCGTATAAATATATGTATTTTAGGCTTACATTATAATTGGCTCACAATTAACCTAAGGAAATTTGGGCTATCAAGAAAAATTATAAAACTAAAAGGACGCTTTAAATATTAGAATTCAATGCTCAGTGAGTATTTGATGGTATGCGAGATAGAGCGTAACACAGGAACCTGTTGTTTACTGTAATTTTGTATTACACATTATTTATAATAAATTATTTTAGTCGTTTTATAAAATTATAAAATTGTATGGAATTTGGCAATTCCATATGCATTCTATCACACGATTTAAATTATAATTTCAACGCCATCATGGTGCAGCGGGTCACCCACTGACTATAAGCGTGATTGTTGTGAGTTCGATTCCCACTCAGTTGCTTAGGAAAATGTTGGAAATACAAAATTCTTAATTATTGTTCGCTGATTGAATGAAATAGAGATTGGAAGAGTTAAATGTACATATACATTTTTGTATAAAACATTCTACTTTTATACAACAAAAATCTATCAAAAAATATTAACTATTTTTGATTAAAATTAAAATATTAAAAAATAACTTGATCCAATAAAAAATAATAAACCAATAAAAAATATAACACATTGATCTAAATGTACTTCAATAACTTTATTAAACTACACTTACAGTTTAAACAGAATGTATGATATAAATATTGTATAGTCATCGTGAACATGCTTTATTGTTATTTTATTTCATTCTATTGTTATTGTTATTTTTTAATAACTTGCCTATACACGATGACTGAGATTTAAAATTTCCCTATTATATAATATATTAATATATAATATATATTATTTTTTTTTAATAATTTTCTAGACAATAAATATATAATATGTATGTAATTTTTTTTACCTTCCCGCTGTACCCCGCATAAAGCAGGAATGGCAGGGTGGGCAGAGGAAACAGTATCAGGACACGAGTTTCACAAGTACCGCCCAATTTTTGAGATATTCAGTTTTTTTAATGGAAAAAGACAACTACATTATATTAACCACTATATTATATTAACTACAGAAAGAGTCATGACAAAAACTTTTTTTTCAATAACTATGTTGAAATTACCATACTTTATCATGTGTGTAAAAATAATTTCTAACTTTTTTGGTATATTTAGTTCTAGTTAGACTATTCAATGTTCTTGTTGCTTCCAATTGCTTCCAATGTTTCATGAAATCACTAGCTTTTACCTCCAGTTTCACCCGAGTGGAACAATTGAATATATTTAAGAAGTGTAATAAATGATATACAAGTACAATCCAAAAATATTTTTTCAATATGAAAGTTCCTGAGATTGACGCGTTTAACCAAACACACTCTACGGCTTTATAATATCAAGTATAGATTATGAGGTCAAACATCTTTCAATACAATGTCACTGACTGTACTCTTACAGTCTTACTGTGTAATTAATTAGAACCAAATGAGTCACAACTTAACAAGTGCTTAGTGTTGATTTATATTCATATAAATTTAAGATAAAAAGATGATTTATATGAGGTTAAACTTCTGAATGACATATTTCTTAAAAAATAATATAACATATACTTGATGTTACATAGCTTTTTTGTAGCTTCACGGTATATACTGCACATAACAAGGAACAAGAAACCTGGGAACCTACACACACTCCGTTCCTATTAAGATATTTAATTAAGTTAGTAAGTATAAACAAGTATATTGAATTTTAAGACTACTTTCTTGGCATAATAATTATAATGCTTTAATATTGATCAGAATAGGGTTAAAAAAGGTATGTAAGGTGTTAACACCTGGATATGAGAAAGTTAAGTTTTGTTAAAAGTTAAGTTATAAGTTAATGTTGTTATGATATTTGAGTAAACAATTATGTTGCGGTATACGATGCTTGTAAAACAATTTTATTAAACAAAACTAAAAATACTTGTCTTCTCACATATTCATGATTGAAAAAATTACGATAAACGACTGGCGCCCTTGTGCTCCGCCGCCGTGCACGCAATGGCTTTAAATAAAAGGAAAGTGAGAAACAGGATTGATTATACTATTCTCTCGGCTTACCTGGCAAAAACTATAAAAGATGAATAGAAATAGATAAGATTATATGAGGCCGACCTGACGCAGGGGTATAAGGGTGTGTAACGCGACGATTGTAGGTTCAATTTCCACTCGAAGGAGTAAATTATTATTTTTTTTTTTTCAATTATTGCTTTTATTGCAAAACTTCAGTGTTGATTTCCGCCACTGAAACTTTCAACACGCAAAGCTCTAGACAAATTGGGCGGAAATTGGGGAACGGAGTGTCTTAACATTAGGTTCCCTCTGCCTACCCTCCTGTATAAGTATACATGTACGGGATACAGCCCAAAACTGATCAATAGATACCAAAAAAAATTGCTAAAACTACTTTTTGCTATACGAATTAAATTAAGAAATACTTACAGCATAATTAATAACATTTTAATGAACACTACATAATAATATTTGTGCATTATCAAGAAAATTTAACTAGATATATTAAAACTTTTAAAAATCAATTCTGCACGAAGCTCGAAGTATATCTTAAAACGTGATACAGTAATTTATTCGGTCACATTTCAACGAACCACAACAAACCGATGCTTCTCATTAGTCGCTTTCTTTCCAGAAAAAAAGAAGAAAAGAGTTAAAAAGAAGATTATAAATCACGAAGACGAAGTAGCAACGACCGGTTGATTGCAGCGGCGGATGCCCTTCGAGGGCTTAATTAGACCTTCTGTTCAGTGGAATCGTCTTTTGTGTTACACATTGATTGGAATGTCTGATTGAATAACAATTTACATTAGATTTTTTCATATTTTGTTTTGATATATACCTAAAGAGCAGGTATAGGATGATGGTGGTTGGTTCGATTCCTGGTTATTTTCATTTATTGGCTCTGGTGATAACGCAAAGCCTAGAGCAGCGGAAAGTGGGGGAACGGAGTGTCTTAACACTAGGTCCCTCTGCCTACCCAGCTATATAGAGAATATAGCGTGAATCTGAAAAAAAACAGCTATATGTAAAACCTGTTATTAATATAATTCGAAAACAATATATAATAATAATATGCTTCAATTGAAATTAAACGAATGCATTTCAAAAAGGCTCACACTGACCTGACACCAGCCAGCAGGAAGAGTACATATATTTTTTAATTAGGAAACCGGCTTGCAGCCTTCCGTCATAGCAGCAGCACAGGAAAGCATCGACGATGAGTATTAATGAAGTAGGGGCACGTAGTGTATGCGTACGCGCAGTCAGTCTTGCCGTGCTATTCGAACGCCGTGAACGCGCGTGTTTCGATTCCTTTGGACGACGGTTCAATGACACTTTGAGATCGAGATGAGATTATATGTTTAGTTTGATATTTGGTAATATCGATTAATATTCTGGGAGTTGCATAAGGTGACTAGTATTTGGATATAAATATTTAATTTTTAGATTTTTTAGTGCCCTGAAATAATAAATAAACAGACATTATAAATAATCTTATAGTATAGATCAAATGTGATTCCAACTGCCAAATAAAACAAAAAACAATATAGTTCATAATATTACAAATTTAAAGCGTTAGGTATACTTAAATATAATTACATAAACGTAATAAAATTTTAAGACCCAACTTGTAATTTAAATGATTCTCTGAAATAAAAGTCCTTAATCGTCATTAAATGTAGATAGATTATATAAAGTTCGAGTTTATTAGCCATTACGTATATTTTATTACCTTTCATTAAGAATAGATTGATTTGAGTTTTTTGCAGATGTTATAAACCTATAAAATAATCGAAGATTTAAAATAGCTAGCAAAATGCAAGCGTTCACATATCTGGTTGTTGCCATTGTGTTGTTTACTCCTGGATCCTCCACCAAGACCAAGAGGTTTTCAAGACTGCAGACTGACCCGTTGTCGAAGACTCGTTGTGATTTGATATGTGTCGATGCTGCCAAGGAAACTAGATCGCAGGTAATATATAGATAATATTAATAGTAAATTGTATAATATAATATAAGTTATTAATAAATAAACAAAATAGTCTTTAAAATTTTTTAATATAATTTGCTAGATATTACTAGGTTTATATTCAATAATTTCTATAAGAAGCTACATACAGCTGCTCTAATAAAGATAAAATACTGGTTTCGATAACATGTGTAAGTTATTTAATTTTTACTTATCTAATAATATGTATGTAAAATTTCAGTAGATATCGCTAATGATGTTATATTTAATTATATCTTCATTCATATGAACGAATGAGAAAAGTTTTACAGTTATATTATGTCTCTATATCTATGATAATGCGTTATTTATATTTTAATAGATAATTATATGAGGCCATCATGGTGCAGTGGTAGCATCTAAACATTTATGGTTAAGGATTCGATCTCCACGATTGAGAATATAATATTTTTTAGTAAGACAAAGTAAGGCGTGAAATTCCATTATTCAACACCGAAAGTTGTGAACTCTATCGGAAATCGGAAAACAGAGTGCCCTGGCACTAGGTACTCTCTGCGCAGGTACCCTCCTTATGTGTGAATAATAAGAATTTCAAATTATGCTTCGAGTGAAGAAGAGAAATACGGAGATAATTACGATTGCAATAATGTGAATTTATAATTTTGATAAATTATCTAAAGATAACCGTGATGCAAGGGCCCAAGCTTGGGGCTGCTTAAGGCTGCAAAGGCTGATAAGATTCAAGAATTCGGCAGAAAGTGGGAAACGGAAATAACGGGATCGGAGTATGTCAACACTAGGTTCCCTCCCTAAAACTAAAAATATATATATCACAGATAATTAAGAATATCAAGCTGAGCGAAGCAGGGAGTTATAGATAGTTATGAATAGGTACATTTTTTTAAAGACAATTAATTATTATCATTCTATACTTACGCATCATAAAACTTTTGAGCGCTCTACAACTTATTTAACAAATGATCAACGATCGTTATATTGGGAGTATCTTTTTAACGTTAATTGACAATATAAAACATAAATTACAAGCCATTTCGTGACTCGTAAATAATACGCTTTTAATATTCGTTTCGTTAATATAATTTATAAAAAGGAAACCTAAAATATTTAATAATACATTTTTGTAATTAAATTTAAAAATTATAGTTTTCTTCTAAATTGTATAAAATTATTTTTATATTTTATTGCAATGTTGTAGGTTCGGCTCCCACTGAATCGGATTTGCAAATACTACCTATATTTGCAGAATTCGGCGGAATATAGGAAGGCTTACTACTTTCCGCTGAGACACTTCTTAACAATAGGTTCCCTCCACCAAAAAAAAGCAAAGAATTAAATTTATCGGCATTCATTATGCACTTTGGTTGTAAGTTCGAATTCACTTTGAAATGTAAAATTTGTATGAGTAGATTAAACAAAACATTTACATGTAGTCGTCAGCCAACCACCCAACACTTAGACCTTAACCATGGTAGCTAGAAAATTAATCTAGTAATCTAGTAATGCAACTAGTAATTCATTTTCAAAAAAAATTCTGTAACCAATTTTTATAATAATTACGTATAACTTAACTAACAGTTAAGTTCTCTTCTCTACCTATATACCTACTAAGATGTTTTTCTTCTTTCGCTGAATTAACTCTGAATTTGTTTTCAAGATTATAAAGTGAGAAGGAGAAATTGAAACATTTTTTTTTTTTAATTATAGAAAAAATAACAAAAGTTGTGCCATTAAGGCTGCTCTCAGACAGTCTATAAAAGGAAGGGTCATAGCAATAGCAATCCTATGAAAGGGTTGGTCTTGAAGTAGACATAGGGTTCTATAGTGAAAGTGTAGGGAAACACGTGTTGAATGACAGACTTAAGTTTTTAGTAACCATGTATATGTATGAAGTTTTTTTGAAGCCGAAATGTTTATTTTCATCAAAAAAAATGTTATTTTTACCTAAAATAGGCTTAATAAACGCAAAAGTTGCGACGATTACCGATATTCAACACAAAGAAAGAAGAAAAAGAAAAGTGTTGTTTAATGGAAAACTGATTTGGTTCATCAAGTAAGTCTTAAAGAAATGTAGATATAGTCATACAAAATTTTGTCACCAACGAAATGAGTCCTTTTTATTTTATTAATCATTATTTTAGTCCAAATCTTTAATATTTCTATAATAAATGTAAGTAATTTGTACGCAAATTAGTTCTTGTTTTAATTAATAGCAAACGAGCATATATTTTTGGCTCCAGAATTATCAATGATTTTTTTGTTGAATTAAGAACTGGTACATATTGTAAAATATTTTCTGTTATCAATGATATATTATATTTAAATATTCAAATTCTGTGGACATATTTTTGTTTTAGTTATTATTAAAATATTGTTTTAGACTACATTTTCAGCTTTTTTTTTCGTATAGCTTATTTATGGAAGTCCATATGATTCATAACAAAACTTTAACCTTTTCTATGTAAGTCGCTGATACAAGCTAACTTTAGGTTTATAATGAATATCTATATCTATAGATTCAAATGAAGTCAGACACTTTATAATTTACCTAACTTTGCTTTCATCTATCTAAATAAAATCGAAAGGTCACTCACTCATCACGAAATCTCAAAAACTACATGTGCTAGGAATCTCAAATTTTGCATAGGAGTTACTTATAGGACGTAGGTACTCATGGAGACAGAAATTAATAATAATGTAGTTCACGCAGGCGAAGCCGCGGGCAGGCCGCTAGTTTTTATTAAAATAATAAAGCACAAAAATGATTAAACCACATCACGTACCCATATATCAGACCTACTAACTTACTCTTATATCCTAATGACATTTGTTCATACAAATCTATCTCCTATTCCAATCGTGGTAAGAGTTATTATAACGAATAGCGTTTCATAGTTAGGTCACGTAAAGTTTCAAAGGAACTATTATGTTTTCAAATGCGAGGACGTTAATTGTGTTCTTCTAATGAACCTGTCTGTCGTTGAGTGTTCTTGCTGTTGAGCTTTCTTTGAATTAGACAATATATTTTTATACATATTCTAGTGTATATATATTTATATATATAAACATTCTTTTTTAGTATTCCATTGAATTATAATTTACTTATTTGAATTAAAATGTATGCAGTTGGAATTGTATAAATTATACTAATTAGTCAAGTAGTTTGTACATTGCATATCTTTAGCAGTCAGAGAAGTTAGCATCAAAACACTGGCTTTTACATTTTCCCTCATTTTTTTAAAATAGTAAATGTGGCTAAACTTCAGGATTTTGTGAAAATGAAAGTAATAAACATTGGGATCGAATCCACAGCTATACTTTACGTATAAGTTTAAGAAAAGAGGAAAATTAAGAGTAAAGGAAACTAATGTATAATTGAGAAAGTAATAACTATATAATTGTTAACTAACAATCAATTCTAATTCCTTCTAAACTTCATAATTATGATAAAAAACATATTTAAAAACTTGACAGTGTCGTTCAACATGCCGATCAGAAGAACGGAAGCCAGGCACGTGTCCGGAAGGTGAATTTCCTAGATGGATGGCAGCGTGCGTGGAAGCCTGCAATCAAGACTCACAGTGTACCGGCACCCAGCGGTGCTGCAAACTTGGCTGCAGCTCTATGTGCAGCGAACCCATTGATCTACTAACAGTACCAGGTTAAATTAATAGCATTTTCAGTATTTTCGCAGAGTAGGTAGAGACAGAGAGAGAGAGAGACTTTGTAAAGACTTTGTAATTTTAATAAAAAAACCAATAAAGATAATAAATATCTTTTAAGATTAGATATAGATAGAAAACTTATTTTTTAATTTCGTAACACAACAATTTGTCTTATGCAACGAAATTACAGAAGAATACAAAGGAACAAGTACTTAGATAAAAACACTTTCTATTGAACACTAAAGAGATTACACAATCATTCTGTTATGCCTACTCTATAAGAACTATAAAGCGTAAACGATAAGTACTATTAGAAAGTTAGGAATAGATTACGTTTTCATTATTTAGGGATACTTTAGCGATATTTTTTTATTAGCTTCAGAGGGAACCTCCGTGTTCCGTGCCCCATTATTATTAGTAAAGATAATTTTAATAATATTAATTAAAAGTATTTATATATTATATTGTAAAACTATCAGGTTTGCCAGCATTGCCTGTCGTGGAAGAAGCTAAGGAGAGACGGCGAGCTGTACAAATAAAGTGGTCTGATGGAGTGGGCGATGCAGCGAGGGCTGTGCCAGGTCGCGTTCTCTACATACTGGAAGAGCAGCACCATGTAGGGCCAAAATATGAGGAATCAAGACTTGGAGATTGGAACCTAATATTGAGGACCAATAAGTGAGAAATATTCATTCAGTAATTTTTACTAATATTTTAAATCTGAAAAGTTTATTGGGTTGAAGGTATACTGTATATGTGTTATACCCGGTATACGGACGCTTATGGTAGGAGTTCCTAGTCAATTCATTTAATAATGAGGAAAGCCTAGTGTCCTCGTAATTCTGGTTTTCTATTAATATTTTTTATTATTTCACAATATTTACAATACAAAAAAAACTAGACGAATATTTCATTTGGGTTTTTTATATGTGCTAAAACGTCACAAACCGCGTCACCAAGACCTCTAAGTGACAAATTTATGAAATGTAAATTTGTTTTACCACCTACATCATTTCTTACATTCATACGCACGTCTAAACTCGTATATCTATGCGAGGTGTTCCTTGTTATATATAAACGTATTAATTCCAACACGAATAACTTGCACTACCTAATCTAAATCTGGGTGTGACTGTAACGCGACGGTTGTGGATTCTATCCCCACTCCCCCATTATTTATCAGTATTTTCATTTCTTCGCTCTGGCACCAAAGCAAAAGCCCAGCATTGAGTTTCGCTATTCAACACGAAATGCCTCGAAAAATTCGGCGGAAAGTGAACAGAGTGTCTTAACACTAGGTACCCTCTGCCTGCCGTGTTGTGTGCGGGCTACAGCGTGATTTGTTTTTTTTTTTGTTTTTTAACCGTTCCGTAAAACTTATCGATTCATCACGTTTTCTGTGTACATTCAAAATTATGAATGCATTGTTGTTATATAAATAAAGTTAACATCGTAATACTTTGTATGAAGGTCAGAATCGGCATGGACATAAATAGCAATCGTAAAACCATAACAGAACAAACTGATGCCGGTTCCGGCACAGGCACTTCAATCGGTAATCGAACCCGGATCCCAGGCTATGGAATAGTCCTTGTTATTGAGTTTTTCAATCTCCTTTGTTTATTAGATTATGATCAATTATAAAAAGTTATTGATGGCTTTATTTTTAATATTGTAAACAATATTTATGCATAGGCACTTATGCTAAATGGCGAAACAATGATTTGATCCGTTACTTATTAAAATACAATCGACGCTGTGCCTGTTTTGGTGAGGCTTAGTTTAAAATCCTTATCATCTCGCGTTGCTTACATTTAAGTACTTTACATATATTATAGGCCAGTTGTGGCGTAGGGGCAGGAGCGTGTGACTGTAAAAGCGACAGGTCGTAGGTTCGATTCCCACTCGATGAAATAAAATATTTAATATTTCTATTTCGTCGTACTAGTATCGAGGACACTCAATTTGTATGCCAGGAAGTGGGAGTATCTTAACACCATGCTCTGCCCTCCTCTATCTACCCTGCTATGCGGAATACCAATTTAAAAATAAATATTATGTAATTGTTATTATAAGTAATCAAAATATTTATAGCAACTACTTAATTTAAAAAGAACTATTTTATAGCGCCTTTGAAACTTGTAAAGCAATGCTTGTATAACCAACTATTCGTAAGCTGTCGATTATAATTTACCGAATGAATCATTACTTACATACTGAAGCGATTATAAAAATGCAATTAACTTTCTAAACACTTTTCCTTATTGCGTGCATTAACCGCAGTGATTTTACATGTTGAAGCACGGACTACGCCAATACTGATTTTGTTCCTGTTTGTTTTCCTAGAACAAATTCAGATAATATTTTTTGTTTATTTGCCTTAAATAATCTTGTAAGATGTCAGTCACTGTCAATCTCAGCTTAGTTATTCGGGTGTAGGTTTTTCGACGAGGATAAAGCTCCATAGAGAAATATATCCCTTGAAGATTCGATGTAATTATTTTGTATGAGAAAGATACATTTCATAACTTAAAATTTATCAAATTATTTATTTTTTTAGGACTAAAGTATCTCTCAAAGATCTACTGAAGCCAGGGCGGTGGTACCGCTTTCGCGTAGCCGCTATTAGTGCATCTGGTACTCGAGGATATTCTGCACCAAGTTCACCATTTACACCAAGAAAAGGACCGAGACCGCCACCACCACCCAAGAAATTGAAAGTTTTGCCAATAGGATCAAATAATGGTGCGTAAGGGGAATCCTTCAATTAGAATTACATAAGAACATGAATTATTTAATATTTCCATATTCTTCGCTCTGGTGTGGAGGCAAAACGCAATGCTTCCAGAATTCAGCTAAAAATGGAGAACGTAGTGTCTTAACACTTAGTTCCCTCTGCCTATCCTACTGTGTGCGGAATACATCATGACGCTAATTATTATATTATTTTTATATATTTATTTTTATATTATGTTCTAACAATAGACACAGTAACCGTTCGCCTGGAATGGAAAGAGCCGAAATCAGATTTGCCGGTGATGCGCTACAAAGTTTTTTGGAGCAGAAGAGTTCGAGGTTTAGGCGGTGAATTAGATTCTGTTCTTGTGAATCATCAAACAGTTCCTAAGGTAATGAGAGTGCAAACCACTAGAATAGAATTAATAAAATCATTAAATAACCTCTTGAAGACCAATAACTCTTTTAAAATGCATAATTTTGATCATTTTATATTTTTAGAGGCCGTCATAGCGCACAGGCACAAGCGTGTGACTGTAAGGTGACGATTATGGGTTCAATCCCCACTCGAGGGATTTAATAATATTCTCTTATTATTTATTAATATTTTCATTTCTTCGTTCTGGCACCCATGCAAAAGTCTGGCATCTCGTTCCGAAATTTCACATATTAATTTGTATTTAATCATGTTTTAATTTTAAATATTCATCTTATTTCAGGAACAAACCTTCGTCGAAATAAGCGATTTACAACCAAATTCGATGTACTTTTTACAAGTCCAGACAATCAGTATATTCGGCTTGGGGAAACTCCGCAGCGAAAAAGCCGCTATTTTCTATAACACAACCAGCATTGCGGAAGGTATTCTGGCTTAAAATTCACCTGCCTTTTTGAAATTTCAATAATATTTCACTTGTATTGCATGTATACGATACACGCTCGCTGCACGTATTTGGTCGTTAAAAATGCATAAGTGCAGCGTGGAGAACGTTCGGGGAAGTCACGCGATTTTCGTATGAATTCCTTGTACATTTTCACGAAATTCTTGAAGATTTGTATATAATGTTTTTTTTTAACTATATTTACATTATCTTCCCACAGCAAATGCTCCAGAAGCTCTCACGCGGAGGAAGGACGAGAAACTAATAAAAAGTGTGAAGTTAAATAAATTCATTTGGTTGGATCATAAAATAAAAGCAAGAATTTCATGGGAGCCAATGCCATCACCTAAAGGACAACGTAAAAGGTTATAATAATTTTAAATATGTATATAGTATGTTAATTATCGACAGACACGCGGCTTCGCCCGATTATAGTTATTGTTACTCTATAGATAAATTATACAAAATTGTGATGTGGGTAGTACTTACTGTAAATTTCATCTAAATCCGTTCTTGTGTGAAAGTGAAACAAAAATCCATCTTCACAAACTTATACATTTACTTACGTACAATACTATTAAAAAGTAATATTTTTTAATATTTTTAAATATATTTTTTAAGAATGTAAAATTTATTTCTCTTATGTAATAAAAATATATATTGTGTCAGTATTCCTATAGTATCAACCTTTAAAATTAATATAATTTCAAATACCTTTTATAATCGTACAATAGGTACTTCAATTAAAAGCATTATAAAAATGTCTTTTTGAATCTGAAACCATTCTCATAATGGAACCTATCTTAACTCGTCGCCATTGTATCCCGTTGCGAGTAGAGGTGCCCATTCCACTTTTTTATCACATTCCAATGGCGAGGATTGTCTCTAAGAACTAATGCACCATTCTGAGAATCTTTATAGTGAATAAATATAAACAATACTTAAATTAATTTTAATATTTGTTTTTCAGATATTACGTTCATTGGAAAACGATATCATGCCAATATCCAGTTAAAGATCTAAAAGAATTGTCCGCTATTACTGAGGTATGCTAGTTATTGTAATAAAAATTATGCACATTGCTATAATTATCAACCATAAGTGATCAAAGATGAATTAGATATGAAGAGAAAAGTGACACTAATGCAAGTTTTTTTTATGACTATAAACTATACAAGGACCTAAAGTGCGTGGTGCGTGCCTATAAACTTATGTATTAAGTTTACAGCACGCAAGCGCAACGATTTGACTTAGCCCGTAGGTACTCATTGATAGGGCCCCTCCCTACCTTTAAGTGCTAAGTTTTAAGAATAAAAAAAATACTATACCTACCTAAAAACATGCATTTATATTAACAATAACAATAGATTAAGTCCAGCAAGGCCAGTGAAGCCAGTCGTAGTACAAGCGTGCGATGTCAGTCGCGAAAGGTTGTGGGTTCGATTCCCACTCGAGAAAATGAAATATACCATATACCAGAGCGCGGAAATAATCCTCTGGTAACGAGAAAAAGTGCGGCGTTATAATGTCGCCATTCAACACGCAATACCTCAAGAATTCGGCGGAAAATGGGAACGGAGTGTCTTAACACTAGATCTCCATATTCCCATTACACAGCTGCTGCTGTCTTTCTCATCACAATTAATTATAATGTTCATTTTGTTTTTTTTTAGCAAAACTCATTTGAAATATATGAGTTAGACTACAGATGCAGATACAAAATCAATATCAATAGATCGTGGAAAACAAAAACACCAGATTCTGAGTTTATTTTGTCCGTTCCTGAATGTAATTATTTCAAGAAAAAAGTCACTTCAGCCAATGTCAGCTGCAAAAATTGAAAAATTTAAATATATCTAAATGCAAATGTGAGATACAATTAAAAATAATTTGATGATGTTGAATTTACATATTCCAGTAGATAAAAATAATTGTATATTTTTTATTATCGTTTTCTTTTCTTAAGAATTTTTCGTATTCATTTAAGTATTAAACAAATTACAACCTTTTAAGATTTTATATATGTACCTATATTAAATATGTTAGAAAAATAACGTAGATTTATTTTTTTGTATTAGATATATCTTGTACATAATATTCTTTATTGCTTTAAAATATACTCACTAAGTCTATTATAATAATAAATTATTATTTTAAAAAGCTAAAAATAAAATTACCAAGCCGAAACTGTAGTTTACTTTTTTAATTTTCCAGTAACCTTTCCTGTTTTTTTTACTTCTACGACTGTGAATCCAACTAGCAGTCTAATATGAACAACCAGTTTTTACCTACTTCAACGATTGTTCTATAAATGTCGAGGTAACTTTGATCGCAGTTACAATAAATTAAATCGAATCGATTAACGTGAGTCGTAATAATGTAGTCTTTATTCTTTGTTTATAAATAGACTGTACAACTAAAAAACTATTGAAAAGTGATTCAATTGGTGAATTAATATAATTTTCTTGCTATAAACCTGAAAAAATACATAAAAGCTTTGTGAAAGGTATTACGAGAAGAATATATTATTGTATCACATATTTTATTGAAAGTGTTATCCTGTATTTCTCATAACTTATTAATAATTTAACATGAATTATTAATAAGTTACAAGAAGAAGCGTTCGAAAAATTTAGTTCATCTTTATTTTAGGATAGCAACACAAAATGGTTTAAGCAGCAAACTTCAATCCATACGCCTGTAGCTAGCAACCCGTAGTAAATGTCAAAAGTAAATAGAAAATAAGAGATGGGAAATTATTTTACGATGATTTAATTTTTATTATAACATTTATTAATCAGCACGAAATTTTAATAATCTTTTACTATATAACTTCAACCTAAATGTTTTTATTGTGATATTACGTATTTACAAATTTTTGAAAGAGAGGAGCAAATAAGCGCAGTTTTTCACCTTTTATAATGTAATTTTCGCGTCTAATCACGGGTTATTGTGTTAGATTTGTTACTAATGCACTAAATAATTAAATCGAATAATAGTTGTCGTTCAAAAAAATCAAGACCTATTATTATTTAGATATTTCGACGCTGGGCGTAACCTTCTTACATTCGGGATTGAGGCAATGCGATTATGATATTTTTTGCATTTTTCTGAAATATAGTGCACTGTGTCAGTGGTAAAAATGGCTGAAGACGAAGTGCTATTTGATGATGTGTATGAATTGTGTGAAATTATTGGCAAGTAAGTTACATTTAGTGTTACAGCCTAAAATTTATACTTATAAGACCACTTCATGTTTTGGATATCTAGGATAAAATATTTTCCTTTACTCAAAACAATTTGAATAAAACTCCAAAAATTTTAATATAATTTCTTATTAGAATCTGTTAAATTCATAAATTGTAATTAGTTTTTGAAATTATATAAATAAGTTGTATTTAAAATACTAAAGCTATTTCCAGTTCAGTTCAGCTATTGAGTTATAGAATATATATTGCTACAAATAGAATGTATATTGCTACAGATTTATTTAAGACTTAATTGAGCATATTATAAGAGAGATCAATTTGTGGAAGGCAAAGGTAGTCATCATTTAATATTAAAGCACATATTTTTGATTTTGAAAATTGTGTATATAACATGAGGATATTTTAATTATTATTTTAGGTAAAAATAAGATCAGTATAAATACTCTAAAAAGGAAACTAATAATATTAATGACTAGATGCCTGGCCCACTTAAACTTAGATTATAGCCAATGTGTTATTCTGATATATAAGATATATTACTGTAAAGTTTCATCTAAATAAAATCAGTTTTTATGAAGAATCAACTCAGAGCAGTGCTTGACACTTGAAATCCAAGTGTAGGTTTAAGGGAGCTTTAAAAATGTGTATAAACTCTCCTAATTTGACTATTGTAACCTTTGAAGTATGTTCTAGAAATAAACTGACAATATTTCTAAATTTCTAAATCATCAAATCAAAATTAAGTTTATCTTATAAAATATGAGCACTATTAATTTCAAGGGGTCCATTCAGCCTTGTCAGAAGATGTGTGCACAGACAAACTGGACAGCAGTTTGCCGTAAAGATTGTTGATGTTGCTCGTTTTACTGCTAGTCCTGGATTGAGTACTGCAGGTAAGAAGAGTTCAATTTTTTTTCACACTATTCTTTTTTTTATTTCATTCTGTATTGAAGAATAGGCAGAAAGTATAATAGGTACTTAAAACACTATTCCCCACATACCATCCAATTCTTGAGATATTGGATATGGAGAAGTAAAACTGTGCTTTGTCTTGTATCAAAGAAATGGAAGTTATGAAAATGTATTTCTGAATCTGGTTAAAATCTAAACTATATTACATGCAATGTCAATAAAATTTTTATTATATTACAATTATACAAAGAAAAGCATTGAGTTCTGCCACATTCACATAATGTTTCAACACTTGAGCAGAAAGCAGAGAACACAGTGTTTTGACTGTAGGTGGTGTCTGGTTATACTGTTATACAAGGGACATGACATAAAACTATATTCAAGAAGGTTATAATTCTTGCTAACACATCTGTCTTTGTAAAATGTTAAAAGATAGTGATAATATATAGGGTTTTTTTATTAGTAACTGCTTTGTGTTTTAAATATGTATTATGTAATTTAAATATGTATAATATATGAAAATAATTAATTTCATAGTGAAATTGTTTCATTTATAACATATGAAGATGTTTTAAATTTTTGACTCATACAAGATTATCAATGCTTAACAGGACAGCTTGACACAGCATCTGATTGAATATAACGGCTTGATTTCCTCTAGGAAAAGGGATTTATTTATTTTTTTCTTGATAAATCAAGGTGCAGTGTGGAGTTCTAGAAATTATGAGGGTTAATAATAAAAAAATATATGAAAAATTAAAATATCTTTTTAATTATGTCTAAAAAAAGTGTTGTGCCTCATTTTTTATATATGTACAGTATACACCATTATAGCTTTAGCTATGCTAAATTTATATTTCAATTCTAACACATATAGCTATGTAGGCAAAGAGTTCTCAAGGCAAAATTGCTTTGCCAGAGGAAGTAACAACAACTATTTTGCTTGTTATTTAGATACTGTTCCAATATGGCCATTTGTGTTATATGCTACAAATTATTAAACATTTTATACATTTATATGATTTTTTACAATATTTTAAATTTATAAATTTAAATATTTTTAATTACTTTTTTCAGATCTAAAACGAGAGGCTACAATATGTCATATGTTAAAACATCCCCATATTGTTGAACTACTAGAGACCTACAGCTCCGAGGGAATGCTGTATATGGTTTTTGAATAGTAAGTGTTTTGTGTGTGATATATTTATTGTGTATATATATTTATTATGTGTATATATTTACTGTGATTATATTTATTTTTAACAAATAAGTTTCAAAAGGGAATTCTATAAAAAAATTAAAAAAAGGTACACATATATAAATATATGAATGATAATAAGAGGCTGTTATGGTGCAGATGCACAAGCGTGTGACTGGAAACGCGACAGTTCTGGGTTCGATCCCCACTTGAGGAATTCAATATTTTATTGCTTTATTTCCACATTTTGGTAACGAAGCAAAGCGCAGTATGGAGTTCCACCACCCTGTGTGTAGTGCCAAACAATTCGGTGGAAATGGGATACGGAAGTGTCTTAATGGGAACGGAGTGTCTTAACACTAGGTTCACAAGCATAACATCCATACGTTTTTAGTCCCCAGAAGCTAAAATTTTATTTTTTAATATTAATTATCTTTTCTAAGCCCATGTGCTTTGTCATTGATATATATTATATTTGCAGTTAGAAGAATTAGTTTAGTTATTTTAATTTGATTATGTGGTCAAAGCTAATATAATTCATAATGAAGAAAAAATAAACATATGAATTTCATTATTTATTAAGTTTTTTTTTGGTTATTTTTATTTAATTTTTTCTTGCATAATATGAGCTAATCGTTAAAATAATTTAGATACAAAAATAAATAAAAAATAAGTTATAATTATATTTCATTTTCGTTTCAGTATGGATGGATCTGATTTATGCTTTGAAGTGGTTCGACGTGCTACCGCTGGTTTTGTCTACAGTGAAGCTGTTGCCTGGTATATATTGTGTTACTTATAATTTATATAATAACAATAGAATAAAAATAATTTCTATCTAATTGAGCTAGTCATGGTGCAAGCGCACAAGCGTGTCATGCTGTAAACGTCACAGATTGTGAGTTTAATTTTGACTTGAGGAAATGAAATGATTATTTTAATTCCTTTGCTTTGGTGTCGAGGCAAAGCGAGACGTTGAGTTCCGCCAAGCAAGTGGAGGAGCCAAGTTCATTGTCCATCATGGACATGGACAATTCCTATTCTGTTCCCTGTTATTCCTATTCTATTGAGTTTTCTGGAGTGTTATTGCCAAGTGACTCCATGGGGCAACTGCGGTACTTATATTTGCACTGTTTTTTTCTACAGTCAATGAGATAAATCTAATAGGCTGGTCAATGCTTTGTTTGTTTAGTGTAAGTAAATGATCCATTGTTGTTCCCATGAGTAGGGCATATATAAAGGTCACACAACGGGGTTACTCTTATTCCGACTGTGAAGGCTGAAGTGCTTCAACTTTCGAAAGGTGTGTTGAAGACTGCGGTAATGACTGTACTTCCCAACAGCCGTACATCCTGACGTGTCGTCCATCTTGTGATTTGGGGTGATTTATTAGAGAGAATTTCTTCCTCGTGACTCGGCCTATAAAGACAAGGTCGTGGTGCGATTTTCGCATCTTAACCTGCAATTCCTCAATAATTGGATGAATTCTGGAGGAAAAAATATGCAGCTTTTGTCTCATTAAACTTAACCAATAAAATAATTTGTGAAAATGATTCAAATTACAGTCCTGACTTGAGTTTGAAGCCGTCGACATTTAAGCCTTGATTGCATCACTCAAGGTAACTGAAATCAGTACCAAAACAGTTTATTCAATTTCCCAGCCACTACATGCGCCAAATCCTCGAAGCCCTGCGGTACTGCCACGAAAACGACATCGTGCACCGCGACGTGCGTCCACACTGCGTGCTGCTCGCCGGCCGCGACAACTGCGCGCCCGTCAAGCTAGGCGGCTTCGGAGTTGCCGCGCAGTTGCCCGCGCCCGCCGCGCACCGCGCACCGCCCGGTAAGTGACAGGACCTGTGATTTGTGACGTGCGACGTGTAACGAGGACGTGCGCCAGATTACCAGAGTCACAGAATATACTTCATAGTTCTTACTCGTCGAGCGTAACAATTGTGCACCACACTTCGCCGGGTAAGTGGACTTTAGGATAAAGAGCCATAGAAAGACTGCCCTACAACCTGGTGGTAGCGAGATCCGAAATGTCCGTGGAAGAGCTTATTTGAATAAAGAACGCGTCTTTATCGTATTATTAATTAGTGATATTAGTATCCTATCCCGAACCTGCATAGACCAAAGAATATGGTTCTTTCTCTACTATGGTAACAGTAATGAGTTTTTCCAGGTAACTGTAACAGGGACACTTTAGAGTACAAGAGTAAAAAGATAAAAAAGATATTGATAGTGATAATGAAATATTTGCGGGTGAGAAGCATTTGGATTGATTTTGTTCCAATATATTGGAAATTTAAAATATTTTAATATCAAGAAATAATTTAATAAATTGTTCATTTTTATATTTTCATAATTATACTCAATATAAAATTTCAAAAGGGCCCAAGGAATGTTATTATTTTGATATTATATTTTAAAATTTGTTAGATTTCTTTATGATATTAAAATCTTGAACTCTGTACAAAACAAGTATAGTGTAAGTATAGTGTAGTGAAAAATCTTTTAAAAACACCAATTTAAAGCGTTTTTCTTTACTTTGAAGAAAACAAGTAACATTACTCAATAAAATCGTATGCAAAGATATTGAC
The DNA here is from genome assembly GCA_000313835.2 of Heliconius melpomene melpomene. Taxonomy (NCBI): domain Eukaryota; kingdom Metazoa; phylum Arthropoda; class Insecta; order Lepidoptera; family Nymphalidae; genus Heliconius; species Heliconius melpomene. The sequence goes on along the minus strand of HE671622.1, from coordinate 17,718 downwards.
AAAGTTCAATTGTGTACAGAACTGGTGATGGACAATCGACCTCTAGTGGGTCCTATGGGCCAAGCGTATCTCAAATCAGATGAGTATGGTAAGGCGAGACCGAAGCAAATTGTGCCCTAAATGCATGAAAACAAAGTGCAATATTCATTGGCACAATCACCCATATAATCACCATACTAGGTGTCTCATAAACAGACATACTAGCTTCACAATTATTTACACGATATATCTGTTATATATATATTATATGATTCGCACAATCACTTAACACTGTGCTCGTGGTATGTGTAACCTGTGTTCAATAAACATAGACATATAAAAAATTGGAATTAACTCAAATGTTTTAAATTCTTATAAAATAACCTGTTATAACCAGTTTTTGTTAAGTTAGATATTGTTTTTTATTTTTTTTGTTTATGTACCTAATTTTAGAACGCTTTGCCTAAGTACAAGCTTTTTTAAAGTAATTTTGGGCTAATTATAGTAGTCTAGAAAGGTTAGCTGCTCTGAGTTAGTTCCAAGTGATTATAACGATGTTTCTCATAATATTATGTCCAATATCATTGGCTTTCATTTGGCATAATGACATAAACAAAACCTACCTAAATAATACATATATGTAAATTGGTTAAAGTAAACGCTAATACATTGTGATTGTCCTTACTTATACTGTGTCGCTAATTAAAAGAAATAAAATAATATATTTATTTACTTTTTAACAAAAAAATGAATGAAACTTAAATAATATGTATATTTTTTCCAAATTAATTTTCAGTGATATGTAATTTTCAGTGATGTGTTATTCTTAACACAACCATCGTGGGCCCCATTCCCATTGGGGATGATGACTGATTTTCATTGTCTCGCTCTGGTATCAAGACAAATTGCGGTATTGAGTTCCCGCAACAATACGCAACGTTTTGAAAATTGCATGGGAGAGTGACGTAAGACACTAGTCTTAACACCTGGTTCTCTCCGCTTATTTCACTATAAGGACTTCAGCTTCAGTGTAAGTGAAGCTAAAAACACAAAAAACAGTGTTGCCACAATAAATATGAACATTTAATATACAGGTCGTATAGGAACACCGCATTACATGGCGCCCGAAGTGGTCTCGAGCCAATTGTATGGAAAACCAGTAGATGTGTGGGCGGCGGGGATACTCTTACATGTACTGCTTGTTGGGTACTTGCCTTTTACTGGTACGAGGGAGAGGCTCTTTGAGGCGATTTGTAGGGGACGGTTGAGGGTAAGTGGTCTTATATTTTTGGGTTTACTTGTATTTGTATGTGATTGATTTATGTATATTTAAAATTTTTATAATTAACTTAATAATTTAATTAAGTTTAAACTATATAATTGTCAAGATTTTTTTATACAAATGACATAAGTACATTGTGGTTAGAATTATATGGTGTTTAATTTTATTTTTTCACTAATAATATTATTTTTTCACAAAAAATTGACGTTATTGACCTCTTAAGTCTAAAACTCCACCTATCATAGAATGCCTCTGAATTACTTTATGTTTACTTTGTCTAACCTTTATGAAGCGGGAAGAGTGTTAGGCGCGTTGAAAAATATGCAATATGTATAATATGATTTGTTACATTACAAGTAATTTTTTTTTTTATGAAGTTGTCGCGGTACAGTGCAGTTTACTGTAATTTAAGAGATTCATAAATTGGGCGAAGGCGGACACTTAACACTATATCCCTGCTATTTGTCGAATATACCGTCAAGCTATAAAAAAGGAATTTTATTCTAAACTTTATTTTCTTTGTGCATACAGTTCGATGCACCACTCTGGGATGATATAAGCGATGCTGCCAAGGATTTGGTACAGCGTATGTTGACTGTGGATCACACGCAAAGAATAAATATACAGGAAGTTCTTAACCATCGGTGGATTAGGGTAAGTTAATATGACTAATTTCAGTTATTTTCAGTGATTTTTTAGTTTTATTATGTGTCCCGCACTCAGTAGAGTAGGCAAAGGGAACTAGTCAAGGAATTCCTTCCTTCCTTTTCCTTCCGAAATTTTGTGTTGTTAGAGCAGGGAAATATAAATATTTCACTTCTAACGTTTTGTTGTCTTGTTTATGTTTTATTTTATAAATGATACTTGTAAATTTTTTCATTATTTGAAAAGAAATAGAAGGGAAATAACTAAGAAAAGTATGTGACCTAAATGAATTCTAAATGCGGGAAGGAACTCTGAATCCTAGTCCAAGTTGGTAACTTGGACCATGACATATCCTGTATCTCTTTTCAACTCAACTCTTAGTATTTCCATTTAACCACGCGGGCGAAATCGTCAATAACGACTAGTATTTATATAAATATACATATTGAAACAGGACCGTGACAAGCAAAACCGTATCCACTTAGCGGGCACAGTTGAAGAACTAAAGAAGTTCAACAGTCGTCGTCGTCTCCGCGCTGCCACTCTTGCGGCAGCTTCTGTTGATGATGAAGAAGACGAGGATAGTAGGAAGTTGGTACTGGTGGAGGAGGCTAATGCAGCAGGTAAAAATGCTTGATTCATACCAAAATTTTCTATAGTAGAAGATTGAAGTTGATTTTTTATTCATTTTTAACAGGAGATCGAATATCCGGAGAATTTTTTTTTATATTTTTTACATTATCACAATACAGACCGTATTTAAAAATTTGGTAGTTGGTAAATTACAATTAGTATATCTCTATCAATATTAGGTAGATAATTATCTCCTCCAATTAATAATAACATCAGAAATACAAAGTACATATCGTTTTTCATTATAAAAAATAATATTTTTTGTGCTACTAAATTAAATATTTATTTCTCTAATATAATAAGCTTCTGAAAATAATTCAACATATTTTTTACAGCTGTCAATCTTATAGTGGAGTCGTTAGATGACGTTGCAGTGCTCCAAGACGGTCCTACTGTCATGGATCCAGATTTATTCCATAGTGTTCTGGATGATCTGCAATTGAGGTCTTTGTTGGAGGTGGGTATTGGTTGTGTTATATTATTAAGGGTTTTTTGAGGTAGAATCTTGAAAAAGGCAATATATGATATATTGATTTTATATACTTATTACCTTTACGTCAAATGTTTGCAAAATGTTTTGATTTATCGTCAAATTCTCTACATAAAAAAATTAGAATTAGTAAGGTTACGGGAAGTGCAATTTTTTATTTTTTATTTGTACCTTGTCAAGATACTGAGAAGAAGGTCATAATAGACAGACAGACAGACAGACAACATAGTGATCTTATAATTATTCTGATTTTTTTTTTCGCGAAATAGAAGACAAATAAAAACTTATTTCCCTAATCCCACCAGGTATACGACCGCATAGCATGCACAGTAGTAGTGACGAGTGGGCGCGCGCCCACGGCGGAAGGACGCGCGCGAGCTCGTCTCGCGCTCGAGGCCGGCGCGCGACTGCGGGCCGGCACCGCTGCCGCGCCCGCCACTGCCACCGCCATACACGACCTGCGGAGGCTGCTCGCCGCGCCACATGTGAAGGTGAGTGGGTGTTGTTGTCTCGCTCTGGCGCGATATGTTTGTCTCGTTCTAATGTAACGTGTTTTGTCTCGCTCTAGGGAAATATGTTTATCTCTCTCTAGCGATTTTTTCTTATTTAAACCCATTTTGGTTCATAATATTAACGGTTGGATCGCCTGCCCGCCGTCGAGTAAGCACCTCTGCGCACTCCAGCGGCACGAGTCCTATAGTATCAAGAAACTCTCCACTATTTCGTATTGAAATCATTGTCGAGTTTCGCCAGCGCCCCGTGGCGCCGCGACGGATACCGACGCCCTTGCGTCTCATACTGATCTCGCGATCGTATTACGCGGTCGATGACTGCCGCGTGCGGGCACTGACGACGCCAGCCAGCTCACCATGAGCGGCCGCAGCGGCGCACAGCGAGACCGCTCTCGCTCGCGCCCACGTGCCTCCGCGACCCCAGGTCGGAGTATGCCGACCGTGGATGCCACCCCCCCCGGTCCTGCACCCCGCAGGCCCCTCCAAGCCGAAGACTCACGACGGACACCGGAAGCGCGCGATGTTACCGCGTGCCTTCTCGGCGCTCCGCCCACTTCCGCCGAGAGGATGACCGCCCCCTTAACGACGACTCAGCCACTGATGACACCGATGCCGATGACACCGAAGCCACAGCGACCCTCCAGGGCCGCCTCCAGGGAGATGCCGCAACCGCAGCGCTCCCCCTCCGCGCCACCCCGCGTCGAGGACGAGCTTTCGCCGCTGTCGCGCCTCAACTCGGACATGCTCGTTGTGTCCGAGTTGCAGAAGCGCGGTGCTCTTTCCCGGTCGCTCATGGTACATATTGCCATGTACCTGAACGACAAGGGAAAGGAGCTGGAATGCGCCGGCGCGGCCGCTGCCGCCGCCGACCCGCTGTTGGGCGTTCCACCGCTAACGCCCGTACGACGACCTCGGCCCTCTGACGATGCCGATGAGGAGGCCGCCAAGCGCGTGTGCGCGCAACCGCGCGCCGCACCGCCTCCCAACCCCCGCGACCCCCGCCTACGCCAGCGGGAGCCGCAGACCACGCCACCCGCCGCCTCTAACATCAACATCACCGGCAGCCAGCCGGATGCCTCCGATGTAGGCACTTTTGCTGACGCACTCAGGGCCCCCGGCCCGGGCCCGAGCCGCACTGCTCCGGCCGCCACGACCGCAGCACCGACGCCGGCGCCGGCCACCGAGTCGGCCGCGCCTCCGCCACCGAAGCCGCGCTTCCCGCCACTCGTGGTTGAGAAGTTACCTGACTGGGCGCGCCACTTCCGCGCGCTCCGCGACCGCCTTGGCCACGCCCCCAATGCATGCCCCTTCGGGCAGGGTGTGCGCTTCTCTCCCGAGTCCGAGGAGGAATACCGCGCTATCCAGCGCTACCTCTCGGACCTCGAAAAGACGGAGCGCATTTCCTGGTTTTCTTACGCCCTGCCCGCGGAGAAAAGCAGAAAGGTAGCCATCAGGGGGCTACCTGCAACGACGACGCCCGAAGAAATAACAGACGCACTACGTGAGCTCGGCTTCCAGGCCGAGTACGCCCGACCAATTAAGGCAAGGATGGGCCGGCCTGGGTGCATTTTCTTTGTGATCTTCACCAATACCCCGGACCTGGTACCCGGCATCTTTCAAATCTCAGAGCTTCTGAACATGCCGGGTATCAAAGTGGAAGCCTGGAGGAGCAAGCGGGGCCCGGCGCAGTGCCATCGCTGCCAGGCCTTTCGGCACTCAAGCCATGGGTGCCACCGCCGCCTGGCTTGCGTGAGGTGCGGGGAAGAGCACCTCGCGCGCGACTGCCCGCGGCCTCGCGAAGAACCTGCCACCTGCATTAACTGCGGGGGTGCCCACCCGGCGAACTTCACCGCGTGCCCGCAGTTCCGCAAGGAGTACAGAAACAAGAGGGCCGGCACCGTGGCCCTCTCCCAATCGGCGCCCCGCCCAACCAGGGGCGCCCCGCCGGCTTCCACTAATATGGTGAACTCGGACGAGAGTGCGCCAACCCTGATGGCCCCGGCCAACCCCCCTTCGACTAGGGGCGCTGGCAGGAAACACAAGAGGGGGGGGAAGAGGACAAGGAGGCAGAAGGAGAGTCAACCCCAACCTCCCCCCGCAGCAGCAGCCACCCTCCCCGTCACCACCGCGGCCCCTGATGCCGCCCGGCGACCAACAGCAACCGCAGCGAACGCATCGCAACCACCGGCCAGTTCCCACCCGCCGGCGCAAGTGGCCATGGACAGAGCAATCGACACCCTCAAGGACGTACTCATCGCCCTAAGGGAAGGTCGAGACCCTGTTCAGTGTGTCCTTGAGGGGATGAAGAACCTCCTCCTCAATGTCTGATCACCTCCGGATACTCTACTGGAATGCCTGTGGCTTGAGGAGGAGGAAGAGGTTCCTCCGGCTCATGTTGCGCGACCAACGAATCGACGTCGCGCTCATTAATGAAACCCATTTGCCATCCGACTTTTCTGCCAACCTGCCTGGGTTTCATACTCTGCGGCTGGACTCCACCACTGACAACCCTTACCGTGGTCTCCTCATCGCTGTCCGCAGAGGGATCGTGTTTTCTCCGCTGCCAGACCTCGGCACCCAGTCTTTCCAATCGCTGGGTGTCGAGATTCACCATGCTTCGAAACCCCTGAGGCTCTTCGCCCTATATCGCCCGAGCTCCCGTCCGCTGGTGGTCAGCGAGCTCCGGGCGATCCTCGACAGCACCACACCAACGTTGGCGGCCGGGGACTTCAACGCCAAGCACCCCGCTTGGCGTTGCTCCTTCGCCTGCCCTGACGGACGCCGTCTCCTTAGAGATGCCCAGCGCGCAGGATACGAGGTGGCTGGACCTGACCAGCCCACCCACTACCACTACGCCGACTGCTATGCGCCCACCACCATCGACCTGGCGGTGTACCGAGGCCTGGAAGCTGTAGACCTCGAAACGCTGCCCGATGCCTTCGGGTCGGACCATCAGCCCGTCCTGGTTACTCTCTCCGGCGGGCTGACCTTGGCCAAACCACCTCCGGCCCGAGGCCGGATTTCCTGGGAGCGCTTCGAGGCCTCCCTTGCCACGAAGCCGGGGCACATCCCCCCGCTCACTGACTCCGCTGCCATTGACGACCTGGCCGCCGACATCACCGCGTCCGTCCAGGACGCGATGCAGGCAGCGACGGCACCCCCAAGTTCGCACCGCCTCACACCGATCCCTGGGCACGTCGCCAAGCTCATCCAGGAGAAAAGGAAGCTTCGCACCGAGTGGCAGACGACCAGGGATCCGGCGATCAAAACCAAGGTCAACCAACTCATCGAGCGCATTAGGGCCGCGCTCGATGAGGACGCTTCCGACGCGTGGGAGCGCCGCATCCAGAGGGCAAGCGAGGACCAGCCCTCGCTCAACCTGCTCAGCCGCCAGCTGATGAAAAAGAAGCCGCCCACTGGTCCGCTCCTCCACCCTGACGGCTCCCTCCGCTACTCTGCGGAGGAGAGAGCCGCGATCCTGGCGGAGCACCTGGCGACCACGTTCCAGCCGAACCCAAGTGAGCGTCCAGCACTTCACGCGCAGATGGAAGCTGAAGTGTCTTCCCGTCTCGCTGCCCCTGAACTTCCTCTGCCGCCGCCGCCGTTCATCTCGCCGACTGCCGTCAAGAAGGCAATCGGCCGGCTTAAGCCCAGAAAGGCGCCGGGTTTGGACGGCGTCACCAATGGGGCGCTCCAACACCTACCTACGAAGACCATCGCAGCACTGGCCAGGCTCTTCAGCGCCATTCTGCGCCTGGGCTACTTCCCCCAGGCGTGGAAGGAGGGCCTGGTCGTCATGCTCCCCAAGGCCGGCAAGAATATCCGCCACGCCGACGCCTACAGGCCTATTACTCTACTGAGTTCAGTTGCCAAACTGTTCGAGAAGCTACTCCTTCCGCTTCTCCTGCCGCACCTCCAGCCGCGGCAAGAACAGTTTGGCTTCCGCAGTGGCCACTCCACTACGCTCCAGGTGGCCAGGGTGCTGCACTTCGCTGCAGGAGCAGCTAACAGGAAGGAGAGTGCTGCTGCAGTCTTCCTCGACGTGGCCAGCGCGTTTGACCGCGTCTGGCACCCGGGACTCCTCCTCAAGGTGCTTCGTGCTGGCACCCCCCATCACCTTGCCACCACTGTTGCCGCCTACCTGAGCGGACGCTCCTTCTGCGTGAGGGTAGAACACGCCCGCTCCTGTACCTACCAGATCGCCGCCGGTGTACCCCAGGGGAGTATCCTCTCCCCTGCGCTCTACTCTTGGTACACCGACGACCTGCCAGTCGAGCAGGACACAATGCTCGCCCTGTACGCCGATGATGTCGCCCTACTCACCAAGAGCCTCAACGCCAACCATGCCGCCGTCAAGCTCCAACGAGCACTCAATCTGCTGCCGACCTGGCTCGCGGAGTGGAGGCTCTCGCTCAACGTGGCCAAGACCCAAATCATTTCATTTGGACGCCACCTGAGCCTGCCTCCTCCGCTGAGCCTGCAGGGCCAGCAGATCCACTGGAAGCCCACTGCGACCTACCTCGGCGTCGTGGTTGACCGAAGGCTCTCGATGATAGGACACGTCAAGAAGGCCGCGAACGCGGCAAAAGTGGCGCTGCACTTGCTGCGCCCCCTCTTCCGGTCCCGTCTCCCCCTCCGACTGAAGCTCGCACTGTACAAGACGTACGTCAGGCCGCATCTTACCTACGCCGCCCCGGCGTGGTACGCCCTAGCGAGTTCCCGCCAACGCAACATCCTGCAGGTGGTCCAGAACGTTGCCCTCCGGCGCGTTACCCAGGCTCCCTACTTCGTCAGGAACGCCACTCTTCAGCGTGACCTGAGAATAGAGAGCCTGGAGGACCACATCCGCCGGCTCGCGTCCGACGCGTTCCGCCGTGCGGATGTCTCGGACCACCTGCACCTACGCAGCATCGCGCCGTGGCACACGCGGCCCCCTGACGTGCGTCGTCTTCCGAGGGATCTCCT
>HE671621.1:28352-43905 GCA_000313835.2 Heliconius melpomene melpomene | reverse complement strand
TTTTTATTGAAGTATCAATAAAAACGATTTTGTAGTGTTATTCCTTTTACCTATTGAGTTGAATATATCTATTACTTCTATACTAGGTATATACAAACTACATTGAAAACACAAAGTTTTGATTGATTCCGTATCCAACAAAAGCTAAAACTTGTAATTACGTAAATACCAGCATTTGCCAATAAAAGTTATATTGTTGCTCCCATTGACAGAAACAAGTAGTACAACTTACCCCATACTCTAAAATTGTTTACATAGATAGATAGATAGATAAAATAGTAATTTTATATACGTATTTAGTCTATTTTACTAAATTTATTATTAAGATACTCCGTTGAGGCCGTTCTGACGCAGCAGCACAAGGGTGTGACTGCAACGGGATGGTGGTGGGTTCGATCCCCACTCGAGGAAATGAAATGTTTATTTACATTTATATTTTCATTTCTCAACACGCAATGTCTCCAAAATTCGGCTTAAAGTGTAGCTTCGGCTTAGCACGGTAGGCAGAGGGAACCTAGTGCTAATATACGCCGTTCCCCTGACCTTTATAGCGTTTTTACTTCAATAATTATTAATATAAATAGGAAAATATATATTTTTTTTTATCATTTCCATTAACTCTAATTCAATGCTAATGTTTCATAGTTTGAAGTTGTGCCCGCAAACGTGGCCACGAAGGCGCTGTGACCGCGGCACAATTAATTAATATTATCGTTCAATCTGTATACTTGCTTACTAAATTTGGGTGGTTTCAATATTTTTTGTCTTATATATAATATAATATCTTTAAGTATTTTTTGTATTTCAAAGTATAATAACACATTTTAGAAAGATATATTTTTTTAAAAAGTTATAAAATTTTAATGTAGCGGGATTCGAACCCGTGTTTTTTGGAAACCAGACTACTTTGCTCCGTTCTAACAAGCTACATTAAAATTCTTAAACGATTGCTACAAATTTATTTATTTTAGTATCTCAATAATGAGATTATTTAAGATTTCCGCTACCTAAGAATAACGACATTGAATTTTGACGTAGCGTGATAGCAACGTTTAACTTAGCGGTTAAAGCGCCTGGACGGCTTCCAAGGGGCGTGGGTTATAACCCGCTACGTTAAATTTTTTATAGGTTTTCTGAAAAAATCTCCTTAAAACATATTAAGCATTAAAATATTATAAAGACTAATCCTTTTTACTTCTTATTCTTTTTTTTATATTTCTCTAACAAAAAAAAACTACCTGTGATGCTGCCATAAGAACAACATATAATTAGATGCTTTAGAATTCGTGCTCGTGCATATATGATAACACTCTCCGGCTTATTAGAGGACTCGAAAATCTTTACATAATAAAAAATCACTCTTGACTCTATAATTACGTGGTGGGGGGGGGGGACGAGCGTCTGACAGTATACAGTGGCTGTGGGTTCGATTTCCACTCGAGGCACGAGGCAAACTGCACCGTTGAGTTCTGTTACTTAACACGCAATGCCCCCTAAATTAGACGGAAAGAGGGGAACGAAGGTATTTTTATGGGAACGGAGTAACTGGCGGTGACGACTGGCCTTTTACTTCTATATACATATGGTAGATAGTTAAAATTCTTTATTATACACAATCAAATGGTAATCTTAAAATTACTTTAACCAAAAGTTAAAATATACTAATTAAAGAAAATTACCATATTTAATTTAGCTAATTTTTATGAACAATAAATGGTAATGAACGAGAAAGTTTGGAAATAATTATAAGTAATATAAAAGCATTTGAAAAAATTATTTAACTTAGAATTACTTGCAAAGTTTTGTTTTATATATATTTTACTTATATATAATAATTATATGTCGAAATATACATACATATAATAGAAGGCAGTTGTAGAGCACCGGCACAAGCGTATGACTGTACACGCAACGACCGTGGGTTCGATTCCCACTCGAGGGATCATTCTCTCGAAAATTAATATTTTATTTTTCTAAATATAAAATATATTTGAAACATTATTTTATACGAACATTTACTATTGCATATTAATATCGCTCTACCAATCTAATTTTATTAAAATAATATGAGGAAAAATATGAAAATTGAAATGAAGTTATGATTTTCATTTGTGGTTTTATTAAAACAAGGTAGAATTTGCTTTTATAGTAATAATAAATAATTGATTATATTACATAGGTCATTTAATTAACGTAATATTGTATTTGTTTTTTTATTATTTAGACAGTTTCCCGTACCTACCCTGGTAGGTAGGTACCTGGGAACCTACTGTTAAGATACTTCGTTTCTGTTCTCCACTTTCCGCATAATTAAGAGAAGTTGCGTATTATGTAGTGGAACTTAAACCCCGCTTGGTCTTGCCAGGAGGTACAGAAAAACAAAAATAATTCATCAGAATAAAAAACCCTCCATCGCGTTTACAAACGCTTTTCCAGGAAATACACAATAATCTATCTAAAACCTGCTATGAGACCTTAGGTAACAGATAAGGTAGATTATAAAAGAATTCGCTTCATATGTTTACGAGACAAAAAAATATTTTTCAAAATAAATATATCCCGAAACAGGATTTGAATCCATTACCATCTTTTGTAGCCAGTCAAACAGTACCTCAGTAACCTAAAAAAATAAATTAACTCAAAAATTGATGAAACAAAAGAAATCTTAGAAAACAAGAACAACGCCATTTAACCAGACCTTTTAGCTATTAGTTAAAACTCTGAGGATTCCAGCTGAAGTATTTCTTTCGCTAATTATTTATAGCTGTACGGAAGCGCTGCCTCGGGAAATGGTGTAATAAGATATTTTCTGATCTCATTTATTAATTTTCGTCCCTCATTATTCTACTTTCCTGGTAAAGTGTTCCAGTTTGTGCCATTTGTTTGCGTTTCGGTGATGTTCTTGGAAAAATATATTTATTATAAATTTTATGTAATTTCAAATGGGAAATGGAAGGATGGTAATGGAAACGGAGAGTTTTAGCTCTAGGCTAGGCTTAAAAGAAATTTTCGAGACATGGTGTTTGCGTGTCGGTACTCCAAGCCTTTGAGACAAGAGCAAGGAGACTAAAAGAATTAATTTCCCTGAATTCTCTCTACCTACTCTACCTACTTCTCTAGGTAGAGAGAACCCGCATTTACAATCGGCCGCCTGTAATTTTAATAATATAAATAAAGAAGAAAATTTTAGTAAAAATAATATTATAACTTAAAGTCCTGGTAATTAGTGGAGAAACTTCTTACAACCTTTAGTAAAACTTTTAAGAGATATTAAGATCTTAATGAAAGTTTTATAAATGTAAAAGTATTATTTGCTTTAATGCGCTCACAAAAACATAATGTATAATTTTTTACCATTTTTTTTTGTTTCACTCTTTATCCCGCATCCCGCAAAGTAGGTAGATATAACCTAGTGTTAAACACTCCGTTCTCTGCTTTTCATCTAAATTCGAAATATTACATTTTGAGTAAAGTTTCTCTATTACCTACTTTTAAAATATTATTGAGGCCGTTATAGTGCAGGAGCACAAGCGTACGACTGCAAAAGCAACAGTCGTGGGTTCGATTCCCATTCGGACAAATGATAGGTCCGAGGCAAAACGCTGCATCTCCGCCACTTAACACGCAATGCCTTTCTTAACACTAGGTTCCTTGGTTCCCTTCGCCAAAAAAAATATTTAAAAAGAAAAAAAAACATAAAAACTCAAATCTTTTTACTCATCATATTAAAATACAGTAGGTTCATTTGTCAACCATTACAATTTTATAACATAAATTAATCGAAAGCATATTATAATAAGCTTATAATTTACTTAAACCAAATTATTAGCGTGTTCCATCCCCGAGGGTACCCAGGAAGATGAACATTCATCTCGAATGTTAATTTATTCACGGAGAATTCAGGAGTGAATTGAAATGAAAAGTAAATTGAGAAACGGAAAGAAATAGAATAGAATAAACACAATGGCTATAGATGTTTATATAATTGTATTTGAAGAGGTAGTGTAATTGTTCTTGTAATTGTGTTAGTTTTTTAAACTTTGTGATCGTTTGATAAGAATATATGGCTTAGGGGTCGTGGATTTTCAAGGGGCACGGGTTCAAATTATGCTGTTTTCTAAAAAAACGCTTTTCTTTTCTATGAAGTGATGGCATGGCATTTTAAAAATGTTAAAATATAAAAAAAATATATTTTTGTCACATCAACATACGAAACCTATGAGAAATAAATAAGCAAAAGTAAGAAAGTGACAGGAGTTTAACATAAAAAAATAATAGAAATCTTAAAGTTTATTAGCGGCGTTGAATTCCGCCACTCACCACTCAATACCTTCAGAAGTCGGCGTAAAATAAGAGACGGAGTATCCTAACACCAGGTTTCCTCTACCTTTCTATACAGTTACAAAAAAGAACCATCAGAACATACCACCAAGTAAGGCGTTACCACATACATAAACCAAGATGAAGAGCAGATAACCGCAAAGTGAGGGTAGTTCCACCGTACAGGTGCAATGAAACGCGGCTAACGAGCGCGCTATCTGCATATCGAGCACCAGCTACGGATGCCACTCGGTGCTTATCTAGCTAAGGTTAGATAGTTGATAGGATGGTAATGGATTGTAATTTCTTTACTATATATTCTTGTGGGTTCGATTCCCACTTGAGGAAATAAAATATTTAATCTTTTAATTTTTCTCGCTCTGGTAACGAGGCAAAGCGTGGCGTTAAGTTCCACTCAATACAAGCATTGCTGCTTAGTTTTATTTAATGCGTTTTTCTAATGATGTAATAATTATGTAAGCTATTTAGAATTTCAGGGCCGGGATGCCGGGCTTATTGCGTAAGAAGCTCGGAGCAATGCTGGCCAGCTTCACGTCGAGCAAATGAAGATACTGAGGTGGATGTGTAACGTAACGCGATCTGACCGCATACGCAACCAATTTGAACTAATCTTGGGGTCCGTGACGTAGCGAGATGGTGTGCCTTGCCATGTCTGTGCCTGGAGTAAAACCTCCCAGACGTTCAAGGAAGCACTGGTTGTATATCGTGACGAAGGGCATGAGATGGCCAAGAGATTGTATATTGAGTGGTGGAACTCAAAGTCGCGCTTCGTCTACTAGAACGAAGAAATAACGATAAATTAGTATGAATATAATTCCTCCAAACTGGAATCAAACCTACAAACACTCCAGTTCATATCATTTTTCCAATTTCCACGACAACGACCTCAATTTTGAACATAACTTGAATATCTATACGCAACTCGAATATTTCAAAAACAATGTTTTTACAATAGTACTTATGCAGTGAAACACGACTAACGAGCCCGTTATATGCATATGAGGTGTGGCACAGGCCCCATTAATGACTTGCATTTCTGATTGCCTGTATAGCTACCTGTAGTTTAAATATATGTGTAAAATATATTCAAATTCAAATTCAAAATATTCTTTATTCAATTAGGCGATTATTATAAGCACTTTTGAATCGTCGAATGTACATGTCAACAAAAAGCTACTACCGGTTCGGCAGGCAGTTCTGCTGAGAAGAGCCGGCAAGAAACTCAACAGTTGCTCTTTTCAAAATCAATGGTACAATCTATTATATACAATCTATACAGGGTGGAAGAGGCAGCGCTTCTTTTACTGAAACTGCATGTAGAGTAAAATATTTCAAACCCAGAGCTAAAAAAATTAATCAAGGTACCTGAACAGTTTTGATGTAGGACTTTTTTTCATTTCACGATTTTTATCCATACCTATATTTAGTGTGACGCACACATAAGTGTACGACGTTGCCGCGTTGACAGGTAAGTGTGTGTGCGTGCCTATGTTATACTTTACAAATGGCGTTTTATTTTAAAACGATAATTTTATTATTTATTTTGTTTGAAAAAATAACTTTTACATTTTTGGGAATTATTTTTTTCTGAATTATATTAGGCTTTTATAGAGTAGTTAACACTGTGGTTTGATTTAAAGTGGTGGTGACAATTCCACCCTGTATAATAAATATTCGAGTTTTTTTTTATTTCCCAAGTGGGAATAGAACCCACACGCTAAGACAACCTTCGAACCTACATCTCTCTTATCTCATCTCAATATTCAGGCACTATCTATACCAGTAAATTAATAGGTATAGTCTACCTTATAGCAATATACTTCCAATTAGGTTCCCAAAGGTGTAAATGTCGTCTAGCTAGTATGGCTCTATAAAATTGAATTTTAACACAATATTACATTACCGTCAACCGTATAAAGTTACGAGCTGCGATAATTAAGCTGAATGGGTTTTAGTAAGGTTTAAACAAAATTCTAAGTGACGACAAGTATACGGGCGTTTTAATAATATGGCAAAGACCTAAATCTTGGTTTATGCTTGAAGTTGTTTATAATTAAATGATTTTAAATAATATTGCATATTTTTTGTGGGTGTTTTTTGGAAAACAGGTTAACAGGTTATCTACTAAAACAGGGAAATAAAAATAATTTAAATAAATCTTTCCCGCTAGTGAAAATCGAATCAACGACCGCCATGTTTATGGTATAACTTAAATAAAATATAGAAAAAATATTTTCTTCAAAGCTTTTAAACTTTATAATCATAAACATAAAATTTATGTGAAACATAAAAATCCTTAAAGATTTAACTGTCAGACGTTTAGTCTATGCCACGCTTTCTTTTTTTTTTGTATAAACCACTCACGTACTACTTACATCTAAATTAATTTTTCGTTACCATGAAATTAACCCAAGTTTATTTATATTAAAATTAATTATACAATCATTATCTGTATAAAAACAATTCTAAGCACAATTTCATGACGGATTCATTTAATTTCATAAAATATAACGACCTACGAAATAGCCGTGTAGTAAATGACAACGGCTTCAACAAAATGGCGCAGTAATCTTGTAAAGGAACATAATAACACTTAGGTTCCCTGTATATGACCCGGTCATGAGAGGGGCCGTAATAAATTTAGGTTCCCTTCTAATAAAATAGCCCCTCGATGTGGTATCAGCGACAACTAACACTAGTGTTAACGGTGTTAAGGTTGTCAGGACTGCTTAGAACGATTTACTAATAACCGTTTTGGAAATTGTTCCTTTATGTTGCACAGTTAAGACCTGAATTATTTTCTTAGGTTCTTTTAGGTTCATGTAGCAAGGTAGGCAGAGGGAACCTATTATTATGGCTTCTTTCAGAATCTGAACACTCTGTTCTCCCCTTTCCACCACCAAATTCGACATTGTATTTTTCATTCAACGCCATGCTTCGCCTTGTTGCTAAATTAAAATAATTCATTCCTCCGAGTGAGAATCGAACCCTCTACCATCTTGTCTACAGTCAGCGCTGTGTCTACGAAAGCTTCTATAGTTCTATAATATTGTTTTCTAGATCCGCGTAAAACATGCATGTAACATGTTTTGTATTCAGTTGTGAGTTGTTCTGCATCAATTATGAGTTCGATTCCCGCTCGGGGTAATGAAATTTCATACTCAAGGATTCAGTGAAAAGTGGGGAACGGAAGTGTCTTGATAAGAAACGAAATTTCTAAATACTGGGTTCCCAGGCCCCTTCTTCCTACTCTGCTATGTGCGAGATACAGTGTAAATTAAAAACGTTTTTCTGGAAAATTTCGAAGATCATAATTTACACAGCTTCCACTATATTCCACTTGTCTTTTTTCTTAATCCGAAGACCAGAAGTGTAATCGAGGGTGCAATATTCAAATTATATTCAAATTTCCTAAAACCGATATTACTTTTCACGCAGTCGAGTAGCCATTAGATGATTATTCATTTATTCAAAGGACGATGGCTATTTATTATAATAGAAAGAATCTCTTAGAAATTATATTGGATAATTATTTTCTTTCTTTGAATTAATTTATATATAGCCTTAAGCTTTTATTCTGTAATTTAGAATATAATATTACTATTTTCTTTGATGTATGGTATGCTTTCGTTAGATATGAAGTTAATATTATATTTATGAAGTTACATATATATCTATGGGAATACTTCTGTCTTCTGTTAATTAATTGTTCGTTGCTTTGATTTTGCGTCTCAATGTCTCGAATTCGAGCGGAGAGTTAAACACTAGGTTCTTTTTAGGTACACTACTATATGCCGAATAGAGAATAAAGCTAACTAAAAAATAAAACAAAATTATTTTCTCTATTAACTTATTAGTTTAAATTACTGGCCATCACATATTACACACTTAAAATGTCTTTTTTAATGTTGTTTTTTCACCAATAAGCTATTTAAAATGTTATTTGAATTTTGTTAATTATCTTGTTAAGGCCGTCGCGGCGCAGCGGCACAAGGGTGTGACTGTAACGCGACGGTTATGGGTTCGATCCCCACTCGAGGAAGTGAAATATGTATTTACGTCTATATCTCCATTTCTCAATTACTATTTGCGTTGAAAATATAAATGAAAATATTGTAATAATATTTATTATTTTCTACCATTTAATAGCCACAAACAATAAATATAGACAATTGAGTCATCATATAAACAATTTTTTTTTGTGTTCAATATAACATTCCTCATTTTTCATACGCAAAGATATCTTCGTGCTAGATTTATTTCTAACACGAACTACTGAATCGCTTTCATTTATATAATATTATTCAAAGTGAAATATAACTCTTCTTGATATGGGTTGGGTTGTAAATTATTACCACCTGCAAAGACCCATATTAACGGGTTGAAAACTAGAACTAGCCGAGCAAAGCAGAATATTTGTATGATCTAAAAATGATTTCACTTTTCAGAAGGAGATTTTCTATGTGTTTTTTAGCTTCACGCGGAAAACAGCCCGCAGAGTACGCAGAGGGAACCTGGAAACCTAGTGTCCGCTCCTCCTCCGCTCCGTCCCCATTATGATATTTCAGTTCCCAACTTTCCGTTGAATTCTAGAGGCGTTTTAAATATTTGATTTTCTCGAGTAGGTTCACGCTTCTTCTCATATTGCTATATGAGATAAGTAGTATTTTACACTACTTAAATGATACTCTTTATTTTACCAGAACAAAAAAGTAAAGAATAATTCGCTCCCCCAAATGAGGAAGAGGATGTTGGACTCTATTTGAATTTTTAATTAATCGTATATTATATGCGTTATTTTTATTTTAAATATCGCATATAGCAGAGTATTCAAAAAGAACGTCATGTTAAATGATTTAACCTAGCACAGAAATAAAAATAATTTCTATATAATCAGTTTTCCCCATTATGGATGAAATAATAAATTTCCCCTAATGAGAATCGAACTCACATCCATCGTGAATACAGTCACACGCCGTGCCACTGATCCGTGACGACTTCATGATATACTCTAATACTTATTTATCAAAATTCAACAAATATTGCATTTATAAAAAGGCAACATACGACGTTAACCTTATACTACGAAGATTTCGATTGGATATGTAAAAAGCTTTATTTTTTTGTTAAACAATACCAAAAGTCATTTTTCCAATCGAAAACAGATATTTTCAGTTGCATTTTACATTACGTGCCAATCGCTACCTCCAGGTTATTGTATCTTTCTTAGAACTTCTTTTACACCGTTCTATCTAAATGATGTTATTTATACTTTTTTTCCTAAGATTCTTTTAACCCTCACTTTTGCTATATCCCGCACATAGCAGGATAAGCAGAAAGATATTGGAAACCTAGTACTAAGACACTCCGTTCCCATTAAGACACTTCCACTCCCCTCTTTCCACCGAATTCAACAGAAAATATTAAATATATTATTCCCTCGAGTGGGAATCGAACTTACAACCTGTTGCGCGCACACATTCTTTATAAGATCACAAAAGATTATTTTTTTAAGGTAATGAACATAATTAACACCATAAAGTCAATTTTCCGTGTGGATTTTTACTTTTAAACTATTTTTAAAGGAAAAGTTTTCGTATACGGTGTGACATTTGACCTGTACATGAAGCTCTACAAGTAACACGTTTTAGGTACAAAGTTAACCCGCTTACCAGAACCATACTGCTTCCAAGTTGTATATAAATAAAAGATTATATTATGAGGGAATATTGGGAAAAGATTGTATTGGAAAATGCCCTATAAAAGCCTGATTCTTCCTTCTTAGCCTAAAAGGGCTCTTAAGTTAAGGTTGAATTTGTGTTTTGATTAAACCTATTCTATTTCAAATTACGCTCAAATATTGCGATACTTCTACTTAATTAAATTGTAAAAAACACTGTTTTAAGGAAACGTCTAAGATATTGTTATGTTAATAATAAACACTAGTTGTTAATAGCTGCTGTTAATTATTTGCTTTTATTTGTTTGTAAATAAAATATATTGAAATATAATACTTGTCAAATAACTATCATATAAAATATGATAGGAATATGATAGATCAGGAATCTTAGAAGAAGCGACTATAATATAGAGACATACTAAATATTCGCTAAATAATCTTCATATTCACCAATAATAAAGACTAGTGTAATTTACAGTGCCTACTTTTTATGTTCACCCTGTACCCCGCACATAGCAAAGTAGGCAGAGGGAACCTAGTGTTAAAACACACCGCTCCCATGAAGACACTACCTTCCCCACTTTCCGCCAAATTCTGAAGGCATTGCGTGCATTGCACCAGAGCGAGAAAATGAACACATTGAATTTTCATTCCCCCAAATGAGAATCGAAGCCACAACCTCTCGCGTGACAATCGCAAACTTGTGCCACGACTGGCTTGTACATTCTTAAATGAAATTACTTTCTAAATAAAAAATAAAATCTAATATTAAAAATGTATCTCGTTTACAGTTTAACAGCTATTTACTCCATGTACCATGTGCCTGTAATAATATATGACGCGTCTGCTCGCTGCTGTGCAACGGCTTGGAATAACAGGAGTGCATACTACTATAGGAAACATACGGGCCGAAAAAACAACTATAAACTTTACTCTCCTTTAATCTCTTTGTCTGTAAGTTTAATGTTTGTAAAATGCTTTAAATATGTTCTAGTTTAAAAGGAATATTGTAATTAAATAGTATTTATAAAAAAATTAGGCATGGCATATACTTTTTTAGGAAAGTATAATATTTTTTACATAGCGGAGTTTGACGCCGCGTCTCTTGGAAGCCGTCCAAGTATTCTGACTGCTGAGCCATATGTTCTCATCAAACTACGTCGAAATTCTTATGATTGTTACTACTTATTTATGTTGTCTGTAGGGAGATTTTTATTATAATCTAATATTTTTATTATTTTCCAATAATTGTTGATTTCTTAGTGTTTTTAAAATAATTGTTGCTTGAAATTTGCTATGTAGGTAGGTTGGCAACAGTGGAGAACTAAAAAAGATATGCATGGATGGCTTCCAACAAGCGCGGCTTCAAATCCCGCTATGTTCAATTTTTTATACGTTTTCTAAATAAATATAACACTAAAAGAGTTTTATATAAATTCTTTCCTACTACACTATAAGTACTTATGTTTCTTTTCAAATCTTTAACTGTAGTGTAACGGCGAAAGACTTGAATACGTTAGACGAGCCACTTATAGATAGCCCATCTTACTTGGAAATTCCAACTTTAATAAATGACTATTTTACATTTACCTTCTTTTCTGAAATGTATTCATAGTTTTTTAGAATTAAATGTTACAGTTATAATTTATTTTCATTGTGGGGTGTGTGGGAAACAAATTATTTTCATTCAATAGCTCTGGCAACAAAATAAAACGCACAAAGCAGGGTAGACGAAGAGAGAGAGAGAGAGAGAGAAGAGAAGGAAACTGTGGCCTGATACAGCGTGGAAATAAAAAAAAATCAATAAATATCAGTTACACATTTACTTCAAAGCCATAAAATAAAACGAGCAGCCTTCACCTGAAGTTACTTAATTAAGAGCGAAGACGACAATATAGTATTTCGCCTCACGTACATTCCTTATTAAATTTCAAGCTCGACATGTTTCCTTTTAATAAACAAGCTGTGCCAATCATGTCGAAATTTTATGACGATTTCTGTAAAGTAATATTTCTTATATGAAATACAATTAATAATTTCTGTAAATATACATTTTCATTTCACGCACCTCTCAAATATAAGGTATGACGAAAGAACTAATTATATTAAAGTTATTTTAAGGATATAACCAACCCGCTTTGGGTAGCTCCACCTGCTGTTTATATTATAGCCAGATTATATAAAGACTTTTTATAAATTGTAGAATATGTATAATTCTGATATATGAGCACTATTCCTGTAGAGTTTCATCCAAATCCTTTCAGCTTTAACGTGAAAGTGGTACAAATAACCATCCTCAAAATGTAACACATTTGTAATATTAGTTACGCATGGTAGGCAGAGTGAATCCAGTGTTAAAACATTCCGTTCTCCACTTTCCACTGAATTTTCGAGACACAGACGAAATATAGAAGGATTCCGTATTTTCCTTTTAAGTTACGGAACTCTAAAATCAACAGACTGCAGTTAAATCTATACATGGTTATACATAAGTTTAAATATTTTTTATGCATAATAAGAGTAATTTATTCAATACAACCACTAAAAAATTACCCGCAGAACGAACCACGTTAAATTATATATGTAATTTGTAGTGCGGTTATTCGCAAATTAATTAAATTTACATATTCTTACCAACGTACGTGCTTTTATTAAATGTAATATCATGAATTGAAAAAATAAAAATCAGCTTCACGCTGTTTACTGCAGCAGGCTGGTAGGCAGAGGGAAACTAGAGTTAAGACACTCCGCTCTTTCCGCCGAACGGAAGACGCTTTGCCTCGACAGCAGAGGTAAAAAAAGAAAATATGAAATATTTCATTTCTCCGAGTAGGAATCGAACCCACGACAGAAGCTTTTGTCCTTTAGCCTCAATTATATTGTTATTAATATATATCCAATATGAAACGTAAACAAAACGTCTATATTACAGAAATACAGTAAAAACAAAGTTAAAATAGACAGTTATTGAATACTACGAATACAAATCCAGTTATTTTATGAAAAGCTTGCGCGAATCCATTGAAGCGTACAATAGTTGAATTTTTACTACATTTTATATGTGTGGGCCACACACAATTTTGTCTAAAACTTTTTAAAACTACGCTTTAGAATATTTTTCTTTATTTTTGTGCTTTTATTGTTTTTTATTTCCAAATTTATTTCAAGCAAAGTGTAAATTATGACATCAATATCGAATATTACTTGTGGTTTATTCTAATTTATGGATTACCAATTGTGGTCCAGTGGCATAAGTGTATGACGTGAAGTGGCCAATATATCAATCCCTACTAGAGGTTATGAAATATTTATTTCATAATGCAGTCGGGTAAAAAGATAGGAAAATGA
This sequence comes from Heliconius melpomene melpomene, assembly GCA_000313835.2. Taxonomy (NCBI): domain Eukaryota; kingdom Metazoa; phylum Arthropoda; class Insecta; order Lepidoptera; family Nymphalidae; genus Heliconius; species Heliconius melpomene. The sequence continues at coordinate 30,536 of HE671621.1, read as the reverse complement.
CATAACTCATTTCTTTATTTTTTTCTTAATTTCATGCTCTATCTTGCACATAGCAGGGTAGGCAAAGGGAACCTGGTAACGTACCATTAAGACATTCCGCTCCCACTAAGATACTTTCCTTAAAGGGAAGGGAACCTCACCCATGTGGGCTACGGATTTCGTGGTGATGTTACTAAGACGAGACCTTTTATTCAACTCTTTTTATTATATATTTAATTTGGTTATTTATACGCTACAAAACAATCGTGGAACATAATTTCACAATTGCATTTGTAGCGAATAAATTCAGGGCGCTGATTTAGCGTGTTTACAAAGAATATAATAAAACTAGTGCAATACCCCTACACCCACTTTTCGCCGAAGAAATGAAAATATGAAATAAATATTTTATTTGTATTTTACCCCGAATAAGAATCGAAACAACAACCGTCCCATTTACAGTTGTACACGACAACATCAATAAATATTCTTATTTATAACTCAATATAAATTAAAAATATAAGAAAAATCCACCCAATTATATATAAATCATTTATTCAATCATAATTCGAATCATAATTTCTTCTGCCATGTCCAACAAAGGGGGTGTCGTAAGTATCGAAATATCTTCGAACTTTTCGATCGCCTTCTGCACGAGCGTACACCTCTTTCTCCAACTGCTCAACCAAATCTAAAGTAGCGTCACTTATTGTTATTTTTTGGGTTAGCCCGAAGAAATTACCTTCGGTATCTAAAATATTTAATTCCTGAAAAGTATCGTTTTTGTTTACTGTATTATAGAAGTAAGAAAAAAAGATTTATCATATTATATTAATTCGTAATAATTATTATATGTGAGACTTAATAGTTAAAAGCATTCTCTATAATTCTTTATTAAAATCTTAAAACAAAATAAAATAAGCCGTCGTGACGCACGCCTTGGTGGATGTAGGTTCGCTTCCCACGCGGCGAAATCAATTATTTTCATTTCTTCGCTCCGGTAACAAGATAAAACGCGACATTAAGTTCTACCTTTCAATATACAATGAAAAATCACGAAAGTTTGGACGAAAGGTGGAATATTGAGTGTTTTAAATAGGTTCCCTCTGCCCACCCCCTATATGCAGGATACAGAGGGAAGCTAACAAAAAAAAACAAAAAAACAGGAACACACAAATGTACAAAGATGTTTAACATATAAATATTTAAATAGTAAATAAATAGAATATGATATGTTTCATTAGAACTTACCACAGAAACAAATAAAACACTGTATACAGTGCAAACAAGAACACATATTCTAGAAAAGTGCATCACAAAATATTTTCACCTAACATTATAATATGAAAATATATTTTTTGTAAGTACCCATACATTTTATTACATCAAATTGTGATAAAACTATAAAAACTATATCGATAAAATATTATAAAATGTTATCGATATAGTTTATAGAAGCCGTCATGGCGCAGCGGCGCAAGGGTGTGACTGTAACGCGACGGTTGTGGGTTCGATCCCACTCGAGGAAGTGAAATATTTATTTACGTTTATATTTCCGTTTCTTCGCTCTGGTGTCCAGACAAAGCGCGGCGAGGAGTTCTGTGATAATTAAGTATTTTAATTTTTTAATAACTTACTAACACTTTGGAGATATACGAGTACTATACTCGTACCCGAGTCAGAGTCTATCTCTCGAAAGACCTTTTAGCTGCCTTGGTACAGACAGTATTGTAAGTAGAGTGATATTTTTCCCTTAAAAATATTTTAAATTGTTATCCATCACAAAATAAATAGATAAATACTAAAATTTTAGTAGTAGTAAAAGTTAGTTATCTCAGATACTTATACGTTATGCCTCTAATGTCATATACAACTCTAAGATATTTCTATTTAACCAAGGTTTTGAAGATGGTAAAATTATAAATAGTATTTAACATGAAATACATAAAATAAGGATAACTAAAAATCACAAACAATACATTTTCTAATATTTTATAAAGGGGCAGGAAATATAAATGTAAGTAAAAACAATATATGTTTATTGAAAAAAAATATTGTACTAATAGAATACAAACACTGGAACAAAAAGCATTTATAATTTATTCATAATTTTTATTATATTCACTGCAATTTATATTATAATAAATTTTCAAAATCGAAACAAAGTCTCCAAAATTTTTCTTTTTAAAAAAAAATATAAAGCAG
>HE671621.1:9937-28252 GCA_000313835.2 Heliconius melpomene melpomene | reverse complement strand
GGATGGACCTGACATTTATGCAGATAAAGATAAAATAATAAGCAACGCATAGACAATAACTTTACTAAAACAAAATATATAAAAATATACTTGTTTTTAACGTGTGTTGGCGTAACTATAACATAATATTTAACATTTAATTGAAAATATAAAAATAGTAATTAAAATTTTGACTTTTTTAATAAAATACCAATGAAGTGAACTTTATCCAGTTATGTTTTACAAAATCCTTATTGTATAATAATCGATTATACGTATATTGTATGTATCTTGTGGTTATTATCTAAAATTTAATAAACAATATAATAAATATTCGAGATAAATTAAAAAAATGCATTCATATCATTTTATAAAAATATCTTTAGAAAAATATCTTTAGTCTAGAATAATGAATCAAAATAATTGCTGCGTTATGATAGCTTAATAATATGAAATTAATATTGTTTTTGTACACATAATAAATATATTATAAGTAAATGTAATGTTATTATGTACAATGTTAGTATGTGTTCTTGTGTAATATGTAATGGTGTATACGAACACCTTACTAACAGTCTATTCAAGTATACAATCAAGCTGTAAATATAAACAATACATCATTAATCAATGTTATTGAAAATATAAAAAAAACTACATTCTTGTTTTGTTTATGCCTTTTCCTGTATGCAACTAAAAACAGCAAAAAAACAAATGATATATACAAGAATTAATGAATGACTTGCAAAGTTTAGTAATAATATTTACATTTCATCTTACTATAAATATTGAACGTAAAACGATGTCTATTTTGTGATTCTCTTGTCGATAAACATTACTTAGTATAACATAACTTCGTGGCGCAGTGTGACTGTAAAACCGACTTGTTGTAGGTTCGATCCCCACTCGGGGGGATGAAATATTTATTTAAATTTATATTTCCATATAAATTTCGAGGCAAAGCGCGGCGTTGATGCTGCCAATCAACACGCAATGCCTCCAGAACTAGGCAGAAAATGGGGAACATTAATGTCTTAATACTAGGTTCCCTTTCAAATGTCTATAAACTTTGAACCTATGCTACTTTTTTCATGAAGACCGTCTCGTCTGTCCCAAATACCTTATATAACACAATAATATAAGATAGCCGACAGTTCAGTCTAAAGCGTTAAAGTTAATTAAATCTTGTTTTAATAATATTATGCTAATAAATACATTGACAACAGAACAATTTACGAGTGTGTGAATAAATTAACATAATATAGAAATATGTATATGATGACATATTCTGTGTTAAATTAAAAGAATGTCATTAGTTGATTTTTGCTATTGGGAAGAAGGATTTTTTTATAAAAAAATAGTAAAAAAATATTATTTCCATTTATACTTCGGGCTGTCATGTACAAGGGTATAACGACTGTAGCGCGACGGTTGTGGATTCTATCCCCACTCGGTGGCAATTTAAAGATTTTGCCATACGAACTTTCAACCCCTTATTTGCACCTCTAGGGGATGAATTAAAATAAACCACGAAACATGTATTTAATGAAATATTTTTAAGAGTCTGAATTTAAAATTTTATAAAAATCGATGGCGATTTAAAGATTTTTCCATACAAACTTTCAACCCCTTATTGACACCCTTAGGGGGTAAATTCTAAAAAATTGTGAAACACATGTTCAATTAAATATTTTTAAGAGTCTGAATTTACAATTTTATAAAAATCGGTGCCGACTAAATTTTTTTCCCATACAAACTTTGAACCCCTATTTCACCCCTTTAGGGTTAAAATTTTTCAAAATCCCTTCTTAGTGGATGTCCAGATTACGAAAGTAAACATCTGTCCAAATTTCACGTTTCTACGCACAGCGGTTACGGCTGTGCGTGCGTCTTACCTCAGTCAGTGAGGACAAGTCCTTTTTTATACATATAGAAGAAGATAGTAGATAGATATGGGCCGATTCAAGTTAATATTATTCTAGTACAGTCACATGATTTAGTAAACAATTATTACGTGAAACGAAATGGTAGAACATTATCATTGTTTACTTAAGATAGTCTTGTTTGATATGAATTAAATTTAAATGCAAACATTACTTCATCATGTGACCAGCTGTTTCAGAAAAATATATTTTTTTGTCTTTTACAATATAAATGAAGATTATTGTTATTTTTACACATAAAGGAAAGTATATTTTTGTGTGATTGAACCCGCGCTTTTGGAAACCGCCCAAAATTATTTTTTTGTACGTTTTACGATAATATGAATAAAAAAGCTGATTTTTACAGTTTTTTTATTCGTTAAGGTACGGTACGGTTGTAGGTTCAATTCTTATCTGAGCAATCTGCAATGTTTTCATTTCCTTGCTATAGTAATAAGGCAAAGCGGCGTTACCTTTCGGAAAATTGTGTATCGAGTGCACTCGATACCCTCACTAACAAAAACGCTTGCTCTATCTTTTGCGCTCTTAGAAAGAATTTAGCGTTTTTTAATTTTACCAAGAACAACTTGCCTAATATTTGCATTTACTGACTACAAACTAATAATTCTTGATTAAATAACCAATTTCTGTTCTTAGCGTCAGGCAGTTATTTGTGTTGGATACAATCGTACGTCAACACAAAATCACCCCCTACGTTAAGATAACTAAGCGACGTAAAGATAATGTTTGTCCTCTCCCTGTTATACATTACTCTTTTTCTAAAAATTTTCTTCTATCTGGGCCCTTTCTTATACAATAAAATTAATACAAGTACTTCCATGTATAATCTATCTATCCATAATGTAAAGCAACTGTCCGTTCCTTCTTACAAGAGAAAACAATATGAGGAAACAAGAATTAATTTCTACAAACATTATTATAAACTATATTATAAAAATACTTATACTACATGCATAAAACATACATATTCATATACATACCTTACATATAACACAAATAACACATACACACACACACACACACGCACACACATCTTATATACTCACCAAAATATTTATAATATTAAAGAAATAATTAGGTTATAATATAATATGTACATTAAGACTTGTAACTCGTATAAAGGAACATTTCATTTAGTACCCTCCGTGGGACACGGCACTGTTACTCTTTACTACGGGTTACTTTGTAACCTATCTAAGAGGACAGTACCTTAACCAAATTGTAACTAATAAGTGTTTAAATAAAGATATTATTATTATTAAATTATTTTAATAATTCGATCGAGTAGCTAAAGTCAACTTTCTACTTTAGTATTTTTTTAATAACTTAATTATCAGCATTTTAATATTAGATTTTTTTAAAGTAGTTATTTAATTGGTAATATAAATCATGTTATCGTAGAAAAAAGGTATAGTAGAAAATAAATAATTTATTATTATTATTTATTAATTTCTCATAGAGAACAGAAATGTCTTAATGGGAACGAGGTATCTTAACCCTAACTTCCCACATTCCCTCTGCTTACCCTACTATACTACAGCGTGAAATAATAATAATGGATTGGAACCCGCACCTACGCACAATAAGCACTAATCTACAAGAGCGCTCGAATAGCTTTCTTAAGTACTTATAATAATGCGCATCATGTGAGAATTCTCATATCAATACTAATATACAGTTATTTGTTAGTATCGCGACAATCAGCACAGGTATTGCACGCTGATACCACAGTGCAGGGCGGTGTCGGTTTTCGTTGTGTATGTTTACAAAAATATATACAAACGTGCATATTGGAGGCAAGGTGAGGTCTTTTCTGTCTCACTTTACGTAACTTAAGTTAATTTTAATTTGTAAAATATAATTAATATACAGATAACATATTTTTTAATTAAAATATAAGCTAGTGGGGAAAGCGTGTGATTGTAAATGCGATGTTTGTGGGTTTGATTACTGCTCGGGGAATATTAATTTATTATTTTATTAATTTAGTTGAGTGAATGTACCTTGAGTTCCGCTACTCAATACTCAAGACATTGGTCTTGAGATTTCGACGGGAAGTAGAGCACGGAGTGTCTTACTACTAGGTTCCCTTTGCCTCCTGCTGTATGCAGGCTACAGCGTGAAGTTAATTTATTAAAAAACTATATATATTGTACGTTCTACCATATTTATTGTTTCACTATTTTGTTAATTTTACTTTGGATTATTTTATAACTGATATATTTTTTAATTGTAACTATATTTGTTGTTTTTTTTTTCAAAAGTATCAACAAATTAAAAAAAACATTAAACGAATAATACATAAGTATTTCGTATATAAGTGTTTATTGTATAGTTCTAAATTATTTATAATCCCAGATAAATCCGAGTCGAAAATAACTAAATTCAAATCAGTTTATGTTAACTTAGACATACATATGTTCGAGGGAAAGTAGAAAGCCACGCAACGACATATAAGTTTTAAAAATATATTATGATATAATATTTGAGGACTTCGTCTCGAAGTGGAACAGTGCTTAAATTTAAACCCGTTCCTTGAGGCAGATCCCTAACCAGAGGACACCACAAAGGAATTAATTATGTTAAAATAAAAAAATCGATCAGCTTCTCGCTGTATCCCGCAGCAGGGTAGGCAGTGAACATAGTGTTAAGACTTTCCTTTCTCCACTTTCTGCCGAATTCTGGAGGCATTGTGTGTTGAGTGGCAGTACTCAACGCCGCGCTTTGCCTCGACACCAGAGCGAAGAAATGGAAATATAAATTTAAATAAATATTTCATCTCCCCCTATGAGTTTGTCATTATATTTTCATTAAAAATTATCATTTCAGAAATACTAATAAAACAATATAGTTTTTGTAAATTTTATTATTGATAATTAATACCATTTTTTAAAGGCTGGTTTCCGCTGAGGCTTCGAAGAATAATAATTCTGCGAAATTAGTGCGAAATATCGCACTAATTTTAATAAGATATAACACTGTCTCTCACCACGCAATACTTAAATAAATCGGCGGAGAGTGGGTTCTCTCGTTCCCAGGTTCCCTCTGCTTACCCTTCTAAGTATGGGATGCAGGGGAAAACCAAACAAAAAACATAAGAACGACAAAATGCTAAGCCTACAAATTGTAATTCAATTATTTTCACCCTTTACTTTCTATTCCAATGAGAGAAATTCTTCAATACGAATGGAGATCCTATTATTTTATATTACATACATATCTATTTGTAACTTCTAAGGCTCTTTTCTAATTATCTGGTGAAATGAATAAAGCTGTAGGTATAGGCTTATCCTTCATGCGTGTGTTTAAATGATCTTAAAGTTCCTTATGTAAATTACAAAGAAAACCAACGTCAGTGGTGTTAGCGATTACTTGTTTATTGTTGTGTTATGAACTTATCTTAATAATTTTTATTATAAATTTTTTTAGGTTCATGTATCCCGTACATGGTAGGGTAGGAACTTGGGAACCTAGAGTTAAGACTACGTTCCCATTAAAGCACTTCCGGTCCCCATTTTTTGTCAAACTCTCTAGGCATTTTACGTGTTGAGGAACTTAACGCCGCGCTTTCTATCTATGTCATTCGATCGCTTGTAAAATAATAAAGAAAAACTTTTGTAACATCTGTATAAAAACGCCGTCTTGGCATAGTGGAATTGCAATTGAAAACGTGACTGTAAACAGAATGATTGTAGGTTCGATTTCTATTCACCATAAAATATCTCTAAAACTTCGGGGAAGTCCGGGGAAGTTTGAGAATTGGGCAATTTTTTTTAAAAAAATAACAATACTCTTTCTATTAAAAAGAACTCTTAAAAAATTTAAAGTTCTTTTTACAGAAAAAAAATCGTCAATTCTTTTTACAGCACTTCTAAATTATTATGTTAGCATAATATTTTTTGCCTAAAACAACATGACTTGTGTATAAAAAATCTATTAGTCTCTATTTAATTTAGTAATCTATTTAGTTAATTATTTAGCTAAATATATTCTATTAAAATAATTAGTTATATAATAAGCAACAATTAGTAGATTACTTATAATTATAATCAAATTAAACCTAATTAGGTATATAACAGTAAACGTAATGATTGTGGGTACGATTCCCACCCGGGGGATAAATTATTAATAAAAATAAATCAAATCAGCTTCACGCTGTTTCCTGCACACAGCAGTGTAAGCAGAGGGAACCTAGAGTAAAGACACTCTGTCCGCCACTCTTCGCCGAATTTTCGAGTCAATGCGTGATGAGTGGTGGAACTCTTCACGCTTTGCCTCGACACCAGAGCGATATCACAAGCGATAAAATATAAATGTAAATAAATATCTCACTTCCTCGAATTGAGATCGAATCCACAACCACTCAACCAGCCATTTACAGTCAGAATTTGTGCCCCTGGGCCACGACCGGTCTCAAATTATTATTTATCAATAATTTCAGTCAACAAGCAATGCCTATGCAATATGCGGGAAACACCGTGAAACTAAAGAAAAAAGAAACAGTTTAAATTAAATTTTTGGAGGCCATCGTAGCACAGGATCCCCAATCGAGGGATGTCTCTAAAAAAATAAAATAATAAAACTAAACGTCTATAGATCTAATTAGTTAATTAGTTATATAATAAGCAGCAATTAATAGATTATATATAGTTAAAGTTATCATTAATTTTAATATGCTAAACTGATAATGAGGTCAAATGTCACCGCATCGCTCAGTCAGTATAATTTAATCTATGAAGCTATTTCTTCTAATATCGACGTGTTGAAGTTATATTTAAAGTGAGTTTTGTTTTCATTATTTATGTATAGTATATTGGTAATTTTAAATTATATAATAATATTTTGTTTTAAACTAAAATATACAAGCGTGTAACTGTTAACGTGTTGGTTGTGGATTCGGTTCTTACTCGGGGTAAAGAAATATTTATATAAGTATTACTTAAACTGCAATTTTTTTGTTATTTTCGGCAAATTTTGTTAATATTTTCATAGCATTATTATTTATTAATATTTCCATTTCGTCGTTCTGGTACCAAATCAGGAACGGAGTGTCTTAACACTTATTTCCCTCTGCCTTCCCTGCTGCTTCACGGGATACAGCGTAAAGCTAAAAAAAATCATAGCATAAATTAAATTTTTGGTACATTTTAGAATGAAATTATAAATATTTAGAAGTTAACAAGGCATTTTCTATTCAGATGGGTGGTTGGATGACTCATCTCATATGGGGCGGAGATCCGGATGCAGTCAACCCTGTTTCTGGACTCTCAAAACGTGATATATACGTTGTTCAGAAGACTTGGGCGGTCGCTGCTACGGATTCCGTTGGAACTGGCAATGAATTGTTAAAAAGGTAAATATTTTAAAAGAAATTATTTAAATATTTGCTTGTGCTTTAGATAAAAAAGATATCCTTTCTAAGTTCTAGTTCTAGGTTCGATTCCTAATCGTCTGTATGAATTATTAACATCTCCATAGTATCATAGTATCATAGGTTATATTAAGTTAGGTACTAGGTTCCCTTTGCGTACCCTGCCCGGGGTATACATCGTGAAACAAAAAAATAATATATGCTTAAAAATAATAATAATATATAACGTTAATTCATAAAAAATAACTTACAAATTTAAACTTAAGTAATTTAAAAAGATTATAAAAAAATATTAGAACCATATTCCAGCCATTGTGTACCACTTGGCTGGTCTACTGGGAATGACACTTGTACTAAATTGGACATAATGAATAAATGAAGACGCGATCAAAGGCCAAGTAACGGTATTTGTCGTTTTTATGTTCAGAATATAAAGTTACCCGTAATTTATGGGGGTTTTTATAATCATATAAAGTTTCCTATAATTGATGGTATTAAATTATTTATGTCTCGTTTTTTTCTTCACTAAACGTATTTTGAAACAAAGCAGGGTAAAAACATAGAGAAGGATTTTTTTTTCTATAAAATCAATTATTTTAAATGTAAATCAAATATTGTAAATAAATAAATGGGGAGCTGAGTGTCTTAACACTAGGCTCCCTCTGCATACCCTGTAACATGCGGGATACAGCGTGAAGCAGAAAAGGAAGTATTAGTATATTATTATATTAAATAGTTCAAATTAATGATTTAAAATTGGCAAAACTGAGTATATATATACTTAAAATATTAATTACTAGTGAACCACGAATATTTAGCTTGTATTAACTTATTTTTACACGACAAAGAAATATGTACAAATATTTGGCAGGATTCCATATAACACAGTCAATATTCTCACTTTCTCACAGAACACACGTGTTTAAAATCCACTTTCATTATTTACTTACATACAATAAGTACTTATATAAATATACTAAAAAAATCACACTGTATCACGCGCACTGCAGAGTAGACAGAGGGAACCTGGAAACCTAAGTAACACCGTTCCCATTAAGACACTTCTGTTCCCTACATTCCGCCAAATTCTGGAGATATCGCGTGTTGATTAGCGGAAATCAACGTCACGCTTTACCTCATTACCGTTCTTACCGTTACGTTACCGTTGACAAAGAAATGAAAACATTCAATATTTAATTCCTCGAACGAGAATCGAACCCACTTACACGCGCTTACAGTCACACGCTCGTGCCCCTGCGCCATGAACTATTCGAGATAATTTTTCATATACAGATAAACAGTTGCAACTATTAAATCAATTTACGAGACATAAAAATTTAACTGTTTCGTATTTACAAGCAGGTGTGATATTAACAATGGACTCTATATTTAATTGTTTACACCGAGATCAAAGGAATACGTAGAGATCGACGTTAAATGAATTAACTTCAATCAACTATAGTATTTACATCTTTATTTCATGCTTTTTTGGGTTCCGTAAGCAAAGGGTAAATTGAGACCCTGTTATTAAAACTCTGCTCTCTATCTATCAGCGTCTATCAGCGTCGCCAGGCTTTACCTCATGAATCGTGATAGTAGATAATTGAAATTTACACAGATAATGTATTTTTGTTGTAACTTTAACAACAAACTATCCCTAGAAATTATTAAAAAAATTGCTCTATATTTAACGAAAGTTAGGTATTATTTCATGTAGTTTGTTTACCTAATAACAATCAGTTATATAACCACCATCCAAATTTCATATTCTCTGATAGTACTTACAGGTCTTGGGTATACGCGCAGAAAAACTTCATACTAAATTTGGCTTAGATGGGTGCTAAAAAATTAATTAAATTACAATTTACCTTATTTAGCTCTTGGTAACACTTACTATTTATAGGATACAGCGGCCCGCTCGCGGTTTCACCCGCGTGAACTATGTTATTATTAATTTCTGTCTCCATGACTACGTCCTAGTGACGTCTATGCAAAATTTGAGACTCTTAGCATTTGTAGTAACGAAGTTTCATACAAACTTGCGACCCCAAAAACAACCCCTTAGAAGTCGAATATTGAAAATTCCCGTCTTAGTGAGCACCTACGTCCTATAAGTAACTTCTATGCAAAATTTCAGATTCCTAGCACTTGTAGTTTCTGAGATTTCGTGATGAGTGAGTGACCTTTCGATTTTATATATATAGATATGTATATTTTTTGATTTCAGGTTATTATATCCTTTTTTTTATACAATAAAAAAGCAAAATTGTAAATTTCTAATTATTTATCATCTTCATTTTATAATTCATCAGGTATTTCCGAGCGTATCCAGAAACTAAAGACTTCTTTCGCATGATCAAAAATGTGCCCGAAGAGAAATTCACAGAAAATTTTCAATTCAAAGCTCATGTTATTAATCTAATGTCGGCTCTTGATTTGGCCGTGAAGAATCTCCACCAGCCAGAAGTAGTCGCTGCCATGATGGCCAAGCTAGGAGAATCTCATGGTAGGCGGAAAATACAGGAGAAACAATTTAACGTAAGTTGTCTATGTTATCTTTTTTTTAAAACATTACCGTTCAAATGATCCCCTAATCTTTTTTTACGTTTTACCCATAAAAGCAAACACAACAATTCATTTTTTTTACAGGAGTTAACGATTGTAATAGTACAATTGTTCAAAGATGTGTTAAATTTGGACGACAAGACGCTAGCCGCTTGGGGAAGAGTCGTTGGATTTTGGTATAAGCACATATTCGAAACACTAAGCGGAGGTGAAAATAGATAATAGATATATTTAAGTAAAATAAACAACAGATTAGTAAAAATAATCTGAACTTAAAAAAATCAAACAAAGAATTATGTTAAAAGTAACATTTTTATATGGATCTACTTATAACTAATATTTTCATACTCTACTATTCCCATATGTTTAAATCAAAATTGTACTTTTATTGATACGGAACCACAGCAGTAAATATAGTATCGTATATTTAAATGTTATATAAAGACAACTCTATTTTACCTTATGACTATCAACAATTCATTTACAATGATGTATCGATATGTTCTCTATAATTACGTATGTGTTAATTTGTATTTATATTAAACAGCTGTCCAAGCGTGTGACTGGTAACGCGAGTTATGGGTTCGATTCCCACTCGGGGAAATAAAATATTTTTATTTTCTCGCTCTGATAACGAGTTCCGCCAACGCGCAATTCCTCAAGAATTTAGCCTGTTTCCTACCCTGTCATGCGCGGAATACAATGTGAATTTAAAAGAACTATTAACTAATTATTTATGATGATATTTTGAATTAATTTTAAATGGCTTTTTGTTTATTATGCTATTCTATATGCAATTATTCTATATGCAATTAAGTATATAAATAAGCGCGGCAATGTCTCGAAAACATGGCAGAAAACTATAATACTATTTTTTAAACCTTTTGAGGCTTTCTTGTTTTAGTTTAACATAAAAAAAATCTTTATCATAATTTATGTATTTTATTATATTAAACAAGAATCTTCATAATAATTATAAAAATAAAATTTACTTGTAGTCTAGAAACATAAATAAAATATCCAAAGATTACTTACTAGTTATACTCATAGGGTAGTATACTATATCATCGTAGTTTTATATTTTAACATTTTATAATGTTTTTATTTATTTAAGGCTATATTAATGTTATTATTAATAATTGGAATTTAGAATTACTTGTGTATAATAAATATATTTTTAAATATTATTATTGTTTTACTGGTTACTGGGTACGTTGTATATTTTAATAGCTTTTTAAGCTTGTTTTTAATTATTTTATAACACAATATTAGTTCAATATATAAAGAATGTAAAAACTAACATTTTTTAGCTTCACGGTGTATCCCGCACGTGGCATAGTACTGGCAGAGAGAACCTGGGAACCTATTAAGACACTCGGTTCCACGCCAAATTTTGGAAGTATCGCAGTGAGGGGCCTTGCTTTGCCTCGACACTAAAGCGAAATAATTAAATATTTTATTTCGTCCAATGAAAATGGAATCTATAATCTGTCGCCTTTTCACTCACAAACTTGAGCCGCTACGACTGGACTTAACGGTTGTACACACACACATCCTAATTAACCCAAAATAACCATGAAACTAATATAAAAACCTAATTAATATGTATCAACTGTAAATAAAAAAGGAAATCCAGAAGTAAATAACATTTATAAATGTAAATTTAATGTAAATTTGTCAAAGACAAAGTGTTCTCAAAGAAGCAATACAGCCTAGCCTTGACTTAAAATCCGTTCCATGCCGACATGCATAAAAGATGAGAGTTTGTCTATGGGACACTCCATCGATCCACGATAAACTTTACTTGTATATTTTGTGAAAGTTTTTTACAGATTTCAGGTAAATTATTTAAGGCTAAAAGAAAATGTCTCTGATTTTCTTTTCGTAGTGCATATTTAAATTAAACGATATAATGAACTTAAGCATTTTCGCTTAGATAAAACATGTAATATTATTGAGGCCTGCTGGGGCACTAGCGCGACTGTAAACGCCACAGGTTGTGGGTTCAATTCTCACTCGAGAAAATGAATAATTTTATATTTTCATTTCCTCGCTCTGTTAACGAGGCGAAGCAAACACTGTCTCCAGAGTTCTGCGAAAGTAGAGATAAATGCGTCTTACTGACGGATTCCCAGGTTCGCTCTGCCTACCCTGCAACGTACGGGATACAGCATGAAGTCAAAAAACTATGATATAATTATAAAGCCACATTCTTTCAGAACCTGAATTACATTTCTACCTACAGAAATTGGTAACACGCACATCGCATCTTGTAAACACGTGATAAGAATCCTTAAATTGCTAATATGCCCAATTTTTATGCATATTTTCATTTGTACTACTTATATTTTTCTTTCTTGAGGCCACTCGTGGCACAGGGGCACAAAGTGTGACTATAAAATCGACTGGTTTTGAGTTCGATCCCCACTCGAGGAAATTAAATATTTAATTAAATTTAATTTTTAAATGTCTTGCGGACAGAAAATTCGGTAACAGGTCACAGTTCCCCAGAACACTCCCCATTATAAATCAAGCCTTTCATCATTGGATCCCCAACAATTCGTATGGCTCTACGTTATATGCGATTAAATGGTTCTAGCTGATACTGGAGCACCAGCCCAGAGATGAAAACAGTACTTCATATGAGGCCAAACCTGGGCCCTTTACAGGGGCAATCTGTTTTTTAGTGTGAAGTACCGTCTCGCTCTGCAGATGTCCAGTTTCTTCGAGGCCATGGCCATGCTTTCCAATTGATCGCGATACTGGCAGTCACTCGAAACACTATTACTAGCCTATTCTAATTACTAGCCTATTCTCTATTTCCTGTCACACCTCCAGAATCAACTATGAGTTATCAATATTCAACTAGGATTCGTATTTAACACATAATAATAGAACAATGGATAGTTATTGATATTTATCATCGATTAACCAATTAAGGCTTGTCGTTTCGCTCCTAGAATATTATACTGCACTATGCTGCGTTACTATATGCCTTATAACGTCAAAATGTCATTTGATTTTATGCTGCACCTTATTGCAAGTTCTTAAGAGGACAGCGTGGGGGCCTTTTATGAATGTAATTACTCCTTGCAACTAGTTTTCTATAATAAATATGGTGTTCACGTGTTCCTTGCATTATGAGGTGCATAGTACAACGATAGATAATTTAGTTTTTATTACCGATTTGTTAGGAATGTTAATGATTTGAATTATTACATACTAGAGACCGAGAAACGTGGCTTCTCTCGCTTAAATTTGTTTTTATATTATCTTTTATAATATTCTTTTAATATAAATCCTATGCTGTTTCTAATATGTGTGCAAAGTTTTACGATTATCGGTTCAGTAGTTTTAGTGTTTCAATGACATTAATATACATAAATGTAATAGTTCACATTCAAATATATGAAAGATGGCACTTGCCTACTATCGTTATTCTTCAAACAGGTATAATTATATAAAAAATAACATTGAATTGAATTGTAAGCAGTTATTGAAAGTGTCTCGAGAATGCGGTATGCGGTCAGATATATTTAGCTGCAAGCGAGACCAAACAAACAAACATTTATTAATGAAGGTATTTTTCTGAGAATAATTTTGAAAGTGTTATAAATAAATTACCGTATAATAAACATCATGTGATATTTTAAAATTATAATCAATAAGCGTTGGAATAAAAAGAGATGGATGGCCTGATGGATGCCCACCCCAGAATAGTCTTGTGCCCATCCCTGAAATTTTATATCAACTAATTTATCATGTAAAATTTAAAAAAATCACTTTACACGAACAGGTCTAGGTCTAGCCCCCAGAACCCCCAAAGGAAATCAAATATGTTATTAAAATTTACTTATTCCTGTATTACGGTTGTTTTACCTCAATTTTCTCAATTTTTATTCTCAATTTTGCGAATGGTGCCTATCCAATTTTTATAAAGAAATAAAGAAACATTTATTAATAAAATAAAAATAACTAAAACATCAAATGGACTAAGCTTCAACATAATAAGAAAATAGAAAAACCTTATAAGAAATAAAAACAAAATAATAGTAAAACTAGTTCTACCTACAAATTAGGTGAACGCCTCAGGCTCTATCAGGTAGACTAATAAACTACATAGACCGGCAAACTCATATTAGACAAAACTCGCCCTACGGCGTGGCCCGGAGGGCGGGCGGGGCGTAGTAAACAACTGAAAACAGAAAGTTAACCAGTATCCAAGAGACTCTCGTGCTGAAATGACGTTTGCCCATACAAATTGATTGTACACATGTCACGCTATTAAAAACTTTATTAAAAATCATTAATAAATAACTAAAAATCATGGAATAAATAATTAATAATTTTGTTTCGGTGTTACAATGTGCGTTCTACAGAACTGTAGGTGTCGTTCAGCTAAATAAGCTACTATAAGCGAATCATATGCAAAGGTAAGTTACATTGCTTTTTTAATAGCGCTATAAACATAGACAGAGGGAACCTAGTGTTAAGTCATTGTGTTCTCCACTTTCCGCGGAATTTCGGAGGCATTGCGTGTTGAGTGGCAGAACTCAACGCTGCGCTTTGCCTCGATTAACTAATCGATTATTAATTAATCGATTAACTAAGCAGAGAAACGAGTTAACTAATACTTTATTAATACAAAAATGTATACGTTTAAATTTGGTTGTAATAAAATTGTGTTAAACACAACTTAAACGAACAAAAAATGTATTATTTTAATAGTAATTTAGTTTATAATTAATTTTTAAATATTGTATAATAATTTTAATATAATAAAAAAATTTATATTATGATTTTTTTAACAAAATATTTTAAAGAAAATTACAATAAAATTTTGTAATAATATTTCCTATATTTAACTAGTGTATACATAAAATGAAATCAATTATATGCCTTGATAACGTTCAATCTGTGTCAAATCGCAAACGCCGATTGCAATATTCAATCAGCCTAGGTTTATTATAGCTTTACTGGCAACTCCAATATGCATCTAAATATAAATATAATTAGTTATTTAGTTACTTTGCATTACGTACCAATGAAATTAAATATATTTTGAATACTGTCACTCATTAACGTAGTGTCATAACTCTACGGTCTCTCTATCTACCCTGTAAGCAGAATAAATCGTGAAGCTGATTTGTTTACTTAATTTATTTATATTACGCGTATACTATTAAACATATATTATTACGTATGTAAAAAAACTACAAGCAAGTGGGAGTCGGACTGAGAACGGCACGAAGGGTTCCGTACCACTAACTATAAAAACAGCAAAGGAATCATGTCGGCTATATGGGGCTCCCATATAATCCCCTTAAATATCTATTTTATTTTGTTTTTAGGGTTCCCACGCAAAGAATAAATCGGTTTCTTGTCTGTCTGTTTGTCAACAGACTATATCTCGTAAACCGTCATAGTTAAATAGTTGAAATTTTCACAGATGATATATTTCTGTTGCTAGTACACGGAAATTATAAAAAACACAAAAGGAATAAAATAAAATGGGGCTCCCATACCGCAAACGTATTCCTTTTTCCATTTTTGTAGATAATGGTATGGAACACGTGCGCAGAGTTTGTCTATGAATATTTTTACTGTCTATTACCGTGCATGAGATACGAACTGGTGACAGACGGACAACGGAATCTAAGTAATTGAATCTCGTTTTACCTTTTGGGTACGGAACCCTAACAGTAAAAAAAATATAAATAATTATTGTATTATATATATTTAATATGTATCTATAAAGTAATTTAATATTCAAAAACAATCACAACTACCCGCAAAGACACACACACTTCACGACATATATCCATGCACGCTGTCGAGGTAAAGGTCGTTAGTATAAGCCGCAAGTAGGTACTCTCCGACGTAGGTAGCATATAAACCACCCGCAAAAACGAACTTGACCTACATACTGACCCCATAAACCTTTATGAGGAAGTGAGGCTTACCATTCGCAAACACGAAAACTTGCCCGGAAAATATTACACTTTTAGAAATTAGAAATTGGAAAATTAGAACTTATAATATTAAAATTTTGTGTAAAAAATTAAGTGAAGCGCCTCTTGGAAGTCTTATAATTAGAATATATATATATATATATTTTTTCAGTTTCACGCTGTATCCCGCACATAGCAGGGTAGGCAGAGGGATCTGGGAACCTAGACATTTCCGTACTCTACTTTTTGTCTAAATGCCTCTCTTTGTCTCATTGCCAAGTGGGAATCGAATCCACAACCTGTCTGACTGGCCTCATTAGTATATTATAATTATAATACTTGGTCTTTTTATAATATTTGGTCTTCTCTAAGATTTTTTTAAGACTAGTCTACCAAAAGATAATTGCTAAAATAGGCAGAACGATACAGTTTACTTTAAAGAATAAAGTAAAACATGATATTAGTTTCTTTTCTTAGTTTTACGCTTTCCCGCACATAACAAGACAGGCAGAGGAAATCTAGAAATCTAATATTAAAACACTGCGTTCCCATTAAAAATGGCGAAAATTAAGGCCGCGCTTTTCTTTGTTACCAAAACGAGGAAATATTTAATATCCTCAAGTTCCCACTTCCCACTCGATCGAACCCACCTGTCGTGTTTACAGTCACAGAGCAGCCTCGAACCAAACCCTGTGGGTATGCTTTTCATATTAAAGTCATTATTTCACAATTGTCGTATTTGGTATGCTCGAATTAATTTTACTGGTGAGATATTACAGAGACGTCTGGTGGGACAAAAGTTGAGTTCCTGCTCTTAACCCTACAATGCCAGATTTTACGAAAAAAAAAGTAATTGATCACTCACTAGAGTATTTTAGATGTTTTTTACTAAAAAAACTGATTTATCTTTCTCTATAAGGTTTAAAATAAATCTATGTACGTAGATTTTACTGCACCTACTATAACAGCGACCTAATCCAAACTCCGAAAATAAAGGAAAAAGGAATAATGAATCACTATAGGTGGTACACTTCCCACACTTGCCCTTTTAGAAACGTGTTATAACAAGCTTATCTGAACCGCCTACGTAAAGCATTACACCCACCCACATGCACTTTTACGGAAACTTTTAATGGTTTTCGATTTGTATTCCATAGAAATTAAATAAACATGTTCTCACGCTTTATTTCGAACACAGCAGAGTAGGCAAAGGCAACCTGGTTTTAAGTTACCCGTTACCAATTTTCCCCCGAATTCTAGAGGCTCAACGTAACTCAACGCCGCGCTCTGCCTCAAAAGTAGAGAATATTAAATTTCCTCGAGTGAGGATCGAACCCACGACCAGTCGCGTTTACAGTCACACTTGTGGCCCTGCGCCACGACTAGCCTCAATAAACATGTTAGAGAATTTTTATGAAATTAGAGAAAGCTTTCACTATACCAATCGTGCTTTCGAACTATTAGGCTAAAAAAATATTTTAGCTTTGTTATTATGAAATCGAGTGATATATTTTCAAATACCGCAATATTTAACTGGGTATATATAAAAATAAAGTAAAAATGGTTTAAAATCACAAAATATTTTTATTTCTTATATTATTTCATATATTTCTTTATTGTTTTTATTAATTGCTTAATATATCAACTTTCTTAATATTATATATTTTCTTAGGTTACATCCGGCTAATTAAATTGGGATCTATTCCAAAATAAATATAATAGAGTTACGGAAATTTTTGGCTTCCATACTATTGACATTGTTAGTTTGAAGTTTAATAGAGTTGTTGGAATATATCCAACATGGCGAAGAAAGCCAAGTAAATTCTTTTACAATATGTAATGGAATGGTTGTATTAGTTCCATAACTTATTGTTTTAAGAGGCCATCGTGGCGCAGTGGAACTGCATTTGACTGTGAACGCGGTGATCGTGGGCTCGATTAGGATTTTCATTGGGAAGGATGGTTTATTTTCATTCCTAATTTCTGCAATTCATGCGTTGTTTCGATTTTGATGGAAACCGTAGAACGGGGTCTGTGAAGATGAGGTTCTCTCTGCCTTCCCTTTTTACAGTTGTTCTCCCTTTTTAACCGACTTCTGTAAGAAAAGGAGGTTATCAATTCGACTGTATTTTTTTTTTTTATTATTATTATTATTTTTTTATGTTTGTTACCTCATAACTTTTAACTGGGTGAACCGATTGTGATAATTTTTTTTTATTTGAAAGGTATAGCTTCCCGAATGGTCCCATTTTTTTTGATCCATGTCTGACAATGGTATCCATGAGAAAATCACATAAGTCTTAAATTTGCATTATGCATGTGCGCGACTAATAGCCGAATAACTCAATGTCGCGCCGACCGATTTTGATGATTCTTTTTTTATTTGAAAGGATACACTTTAAGGATAATTTGGTGAAAGTTTGGTTAGGTTTCGATTATGGAATCCGGAGAAAATTGAGAAAGTTTGTTTTTTTTGGTAAAAATTAATTATACTGTAATAGTTACAAGC
>HE671620.1:51900-72075 GCA_000313835.2 Heliconius melpomene melpomene | reverse complement strand
TCTGACCCATTACCTACGACCACATAAAATTAATAACTTAATTTTGAATTATTAATGGAAATTTTATCTTTTCAATCAACAGCTGTCTGTTATTGTTAAAGTGTTCACGCTAATATTCCCCTATTGCATGACTAACTATTAAATTGATTATATTTTCATTTTTACCCCAGTGAAATGATATAAGATCAAATTTTACTAAAATTGAAAACATTTTTCATTTCTTTTTTTAGACATTGCTTAAATATTTAATAAACTAAAGCAATTAATAGCAAAAACCTATTAAAAAGTGTAAATAAATACTTTGAAGTGCTACAGGTAGCTTCTTTTACCAGTAATCCATTGAGCTGAAATTTGGATTTTTTCATCAGCCTATCGCCGTCCACTGCTGAACGTAGGCCTCCCTCATCAAGCGCCAACCATCCCGGTCTTGGGCTTCTCGCATCCATCCGGTGCCAGCCACCTTCTTTAAATCGTCCGTCCATCGTGCTGCAGGGCGTCCTACACTACGCTTGCCTAAGCGCGGTCTCTACTCTAGCACGTATCGGCTCCATCGACCGTCGGTACGTCTGGAGACATGGCCGGCCCAGTTCCACTTCAGCGTGCTGATTCTTCGTGCAATGTCAGTGACTTTGGTTCTCTGGCGAATCGCTTCATTGCGGATTCTATCTGCCAAAGAAACTCTGAGCATTGCGCGTTCCATCGCACGCTGACCGACGCGACCTTGAACTGGTGTACCAGCCCTACGGTGAGTGTCCACGTTTCAGCTCCGTAGGTCATGACAGGTAGGACGCACTGATTATTATTATTATTATTATTTATTATTATTACTGAATTTGGATTACGACTTCTTAATTATAATCAATAAGATATCTGGAAACAAGACAAATCATAGCGTTGTGCTCCGCCTATCAACACGCAAGGCCTCCAAAATTCAGCGGAAAATGAGGAACTGAGTATCTTAACACCACCTACCTACCATGCTGTATGAGGAATGCAGGGTAAAGCTATTTGATTACTGGTTGATGATATTTTGGACATCGCCAAATTGAACCCAAAACTTCAACCAGTCCATAAAATCTGACATTTCCAATGTATCTACCCTGGCACCCTTAAATACACTGTTAATATAATTTTAAATAATCATTTATATACTTTAATACGAGTGTACGAAGTTATCGGACAATGAAAATGAGCTCTGGCCAATTAACAATTTGTACCCAATTACATAGTACGTGTCGGATCGACCACGATGCTGGCAGTGTACTGTTTATACTATCTAATTATTATGTGTTGATTTTTATTTGTTTTAAATTAGCATAATGAGGCCAGTTGACTGTGTGATAGGTTGGGGGTTCGATTCTCGATCGATAAAATGAAGAATTTAATATCTTCGGTGCCTTCGTTTCGTAGCGACGCAAAGCGATGCCAAATGACTCTAGAATTCGACGCGAAGTGGGGAATGTTTTGAGACATTGTAAATTATATGGCGGAACTCTACGCCGTGCAGTTTTAGTAAAGAAAATATTACACAATTTTACCGCAAAATTAAGGAAAGTTTTGTAAAAAAAACACAGGTAAAACACATACAGCCATGGTAAAAGGTAAAAGTAAATCATATATGTATTTGAATTACGGTTCGCCAGTTCAAGTAGTTTTTGCGTGGAGCGAGATTTTTAATTGATTTCGCGTTTTTAAATGTGAACGAGATTTATATAGAGATTTTTGAATTTCATAAAATTGTATAAATCCTGACTTTTTCACGAGCAAATCCTTCGTTAAAATTATATTATTATACTAGTACTGTAACCTTTTTTTTTCAATGACGCCGTGGCACAGATGGGAATATCTGGATGTAGTTTAATTTTGTAAAATATTATGAAAGATTTCGCAATCTCGACGAAAAAGCAATTAAGAATTGGGTACTTTTCTCTTCATTTTGGCTTTCCTGGAGAAAACCGAACGTTTGGATGAAAAATGAGAAATGGAAAGGTGTTTTGACGCTAAACCGAACCTGCAGCCTTGAATTTACAGTCAGACACTTTGCTGCTGCGCCGCGAATGCTTCAAAACCAAGATGAGAAAACTGAATATTTCTCAACTCGCTAAAAGAACCCTGGACATCATAATCTCTCGTATAAACTAGTTGAAATACTAAACAACAATAAAAGAAAAGCAAGTTTAAAAACCATTTCTAGCACTGTCAACGACAAGTTAGTCCTAATTTACTATGTTAATATAATATGCAGATTAAACTCGGTAAGTCTAAAACCTTAAATAATATGACATTTATATTACAAAAACCTATTTAAATACCAATAAAATATTAAAGTTATTGTACACTAAGCCTACTTTGCACAATTTTGTAATGGTTTACGCATTTTGAGGAATTTTTGGTTGTTGTTAAACGTTTTTTAACATTTTTTTATAGCTTCACGCTGTATCCCGCACAAAGCAGGGTAGGCAGAGGGAACCTAGTGTTAAAACCCTCCGTTTTCCACTTTCTGCCGAATTCTGGAGGCATTGCGTGAAGAACTTAACCTTTGCCTCGACACCAGAGCGAAGAAATGGAAATAAAAACGTAAATAAATATTTCACTTCCTCAAGTGGAGATCGAACCAATAATATATTTGGAACATTTAACTTAGGGCTCATTAGGGCACTGTTTAACTGTCAACGCTACTACTGTGGATTCGATTCCCACTCATGGAAATGATCGTATTTACTCGTATATTATTTTCATTTCTTCGCTCTTGTAGAATAAGCGCGGTGTTCAGTTCCGCCACTCAACACGCAATCGAAAATAGGTGAAAAGTAGTGAACGAAGAATCTTAACGCTAGGTTCATTCTGCCGACCGTGCTATTTGCGGGATATTGCGAGAAACAAAAAAAACCAGAAAAGTGACAATGTGAGGAAAGTATAGTTTGGATAAGTAGATCAATTTGTAATACACCACTAATTCTAATTTAATATCACAATGTGTTGATTTAACGAGACGCATAAATATAAGATTTAATTGAGTTATGATTATGGCGATTTTATAATCTTCTGCTTAGTGACTTACTGTTATTAAGTTTGCTAGTGATGTGCTTTCACTTATCGGTTTTTAATTTATTAACGAAGCATAACACAAAGACATTCGTAATCGTAATATATTTTTATTATTTTTATATTTATATAAAATAATAAAATATATTATAATTTAATTTATTATTGTTAATAAATTAAAAAAGGAATTTTATTTATTATTATTATGGAAATAGTTATTTAATGTAATAATTATAAAGGTAGGAATAATATGGGTTAAAATCTTCAATTGAAAAGAAAAATTGAAAAGATTTTCCTACTCTGTTTTACAAACATATAAAAGTGCAATATATTTAAAAACAAATTATATATTTATTACGTACCATGGTGCAGTTAAAAGGTGCAATAAAATACCTTGTTTGTGCATTGTGTGTATACGCTATGACTGTGGGTTCGTCCTGCATTCCCCTGCATATATATTTCGCCGGTTTGGTAAGACACAACGTGGCGTTGGTGTCAGTTTCCACCATAATGTCTCTAAAATTGAAAGAAAGAGAAGGATAGAATACTTTTAAACAATGCCGTAGTGAATGAAGTCTTTACCCTGGCCAAAGAAAAAAAAGCCAAAAACTCCTTTCTCATTAAAATAAGCTAAATTTCAACGAAAAATAAAAACAAAATACTCAAAAATCTATATCGATATATTCAACTCACCACATCTACAGCTCTTCACTAGAGACATAGTATATTTTTGTCTCCCACCTGCCACAATCCGTCTAACGGGACGCGTCGTTCTGTTAACAACCTTGTTTTGACGTATACCAATGTTTAGTTTTCAGAATTGGGGGATTTCTTTTTTTGTATTTGAAATATTATAATGATTATGCAATTTCTAAATTTCATTCAGAAAAGTATATTTTAAGCCTCATTATAACAATCTCCTGAATACTATGGGATGGGCAAAAAACTCTACGCTATTTTAAATTCAAAAAAAAAAATCAAAATATTCTTTATTCAAATAGGCAATTATTATAAGCACTTTTGAATCGTCGAATGAACATATGAACAAAAAGCTACCACCGGTTCGGAAGGCAGTTCTGCTGAGAAGAGCCGGCAAGAAACTCAACAGTTGCTCTTTTCAAAATCAATGGTACAATCTATTACATTAGCTAGCTATCCTGCATTACATTCAATAGACATTAATTCCATACATGCTTATCCTCTAAGTATTCTTGAACAGTGTAATACGCTTTACTTGTTAGAATTTTTTTTACATTTATTATATTTAAATGAAACTGTAACCAGATTAATCGCGTATATTTATTTAGTATTATGAGTTTTTGGAAACCCCATGTTTTGAATACTTTGCAGTAGTCCGTGGTCACGGGTAGACTTAACCACTAGGACGGGAGACCACGGACTACTGTAAGGTGCTCGGAATGTCGGTTTTACGAAAATGTATACAAATAAATATAAGTACGTGATTAATCCACTTGAAAGTCAGAAATAATCGTGAAAACCAAAGATCTCATAAATTCTACAGTAATATTTTTAGCCCAAACTTACCTGAAATATATATTCCTGAGATATATGGCCTGAAATTTCAAACTAGTATACTAATATTATTGATGTATGATTTATTCTCCTTATTAAAACTTATTTATTTATTCCAAACCGGATGTAAAGGTGTATATAGGCACAAATAAGAACACACACACACACACACGCACACACACACACACGCACACACACAAACACACACACACACTCACGCACATACACACACGCGCACACCCATGAACGGATACCTTAATTCTATTCTTATTATTTTTCTTTTTTGTGAGAGTTTGTTTGTCCGTGATCCAAGGTGTAGCATCATAAAAACTCAAGCATCATTTAGCTGAGTTATACCTTTTGCCATAATGTTCTTTTGTTAAATTGTTAATTTGTTTGTTAAATGTGTATATGTTGTTTATGGCAATAAATGTTTTTATTATTATTATTATTATTATTAAAATGTTTTAATGTCTTAAAAATGGTTGTGGGTTCGATTACCATTTAGTATAGTGATTATCCATTTCTCCGGTAATACAAAGCCTAGTGTTGAGTTCTACCACTCAGTACAAAATTTCTTGAAAATAAAGTGAAAAATGGGGAACAGAGTGTCTTAACTTAAAGGTTCCCCTAACTTAACCAAGAGGTAAGATAGGAATCTGTGGAAAAATTCAAGTTGCTAAAAATTGTAATTTCAGGTATATTTATGTGTAATTTGCCCGAAATATACCCAATAGTTAGTCGTGTTTACAGTTAAATGTTATTTACAAACACGTTAATATTAATTCTTAAAATAGTGGAATTAAGTCTCGTACTTACGCCGTCGTGTAAGCCGATAATTCTAACTCTAAAAATATAGGAGAACATAAAGAAAATTAACACATCTCATGTAAACTAGGAGTAAATACACTGCTTCTATTTCCAGATATATTACCTACATACACATGTTTTTCCTATGATTTATGAGTGCAATTAATTTTGTAAGGTTTTAATTATATATTCGTATCACAGACGGTGCCAAGTCCGTTGTTTATTAGAAGGCGATTTAATTAAAATTATATTTTACATTGTAAAAGACAATCGTGTATTCCCAAGATGTATCAATTATTTAAGTGATAAATTACTAAATTTTTCTCGACACTAAAAGTAATTAATAAGAAAACTGAAAAAATAATGATGTCTTTACTTTGTAATTGAGGTCGTAGTGTAGGGGCACAGGTGTGATTGTAGACGCAACTGGCTATGGGTTCGATTCCCACTCGAGATTCCCTCTGCCTACCCTGCTGTGTCCAGAATACAGCGTTAAGCTAATTTAATTTTTTTATTTTAAAATTATGTAAAGAAATGTAAAAAAAATTACAGATTTACTTCAATTATAAATTCTATTAGGTGATTAGCGATGCCACGTATGTGGCACGTATGTGGATTCGATTCCCACTCGGTGAAAATGAAATATCATTTTTACTCGCTCTTAAGACATAATCTTTTCAAAATTCGCCAGAAAATGAGTAACGGAATATCTTATCACTAAGTTATCTCTGCCAATATACGGAGAAAAACAAAATAAAACGTATCAACAAAAGGCAATATCACAATACCATAAATAAACCAAGAGATACTATATAATATGTACCAATACCACTAGACCATACAGTATGTGAATCGAAACCATTTTTAATTCAGCAAAAATCCCTTAACGGTAGTCACAATGGCCGACCTGAGGTAGGTGGCTAATACCTATATACCTATATAGGTATACTACTATAAAGGTATGGGTAGGAAAAAATCACCATTGTATTATACCTACGTGAGGTGAATACCTGGACGGCTGTGTTGGAAATTATTCTGTAGCTGCTTCTTTTTTTTTTTTGGCTTTGATTTGCTTTGCTCTGGGTTGATAGAGGAATGGCTGAATGAGTCTTAGGGTTAGAAAAATATTAAATTTCGATATGATTTAATTGAGATATTATATACACTTTTATTACATAAGTGGAATAAATTTTACATTTCCAAATATAAATTGTTATAAAAATTACTTTTAAAAATATTAAAAATCACTCTTCCGAGGGTGGGACAAGCCAAGTTATCGATGGCTAGGGCTCCAGAGAGAGGAACCTCCTCACAATACGCACCGTCTCAAGTAAAATTGTTTTCTGTGGCTTTCTTATAAATAATTGTAAATAAGTTTCAAAATTTTGTTTCATTAGATAACGTATTTAGTAATGATGTCCGTATATACAAAATTAAATAATTATAATAATATTTCTAAATTTCAAGCCACATCTAGCAAACGATATCTATAACGCCTGGTTCTTCATAAACCCCTTATTGGTTCGTATTGTGACAGTTTTTAGGGGTCCGTAATGAAAGATTTATTCCACACAGGTGCCGTAAAACCTATTTCTTCGCTTTAGCAGATAGTTAAAATAATAAAATTACATAGTCAACGCCACCGCGGTGCAGTGGCTACCCTGCTATTTGCGGGATAGAGCGTGAAGTATATGTAGTAACTTATATATGAATGAGAATAATAGATATATAAGCAAACCTAAACACTATTTATTTCCGGAATCGATGGTATTGACTGTACTTTGGGTAAACGAAGATCTTATAGATTACACAAGGAGTACATGAAACGCCTTTGATTGCGATACATTGCTTAATTAGACACAGCTAACATAAAAGAGGTGTAACTCTATTTTATAATTATTTTAGTTACCTATGTTCATTTGTCTTATAAAAAGATATTGTAAATTTATATTTCCATTTCTTCGCCCTGGTGTCGAGGTAAAGCGCGACGTTGAGTTCTATCACTGAACACGCAATGCCTCCATAGTTTGGCGGCAAAAGGGAAACGGAGTGTCTTAACACTGGGTTTACTCTGCTTACCCTGATGTGTGCGGGATAATATTTGCGGTATAATTATCGTTTTAAGCATTTCGGGGGGAATTTTATGGATAGGTATAGGCATATTTATTTATAGCACAAGTTGAAAGATGTCTAAAATTTCTGTATAACTAAAATATATGTTAATTTTTTTTTTAAAGGACCATAAATATGTAATTTAGACCTAATATTCACACTTTTACTGTTATATCACTTTGCTTGGCTGCCTTTAATTAATCATTGTATAGTTTGTTTCCGTATGTGAAATGCAAATGGTTATCTCGATTTCATATTAGCAATACAATACAATACATTTCAATCTGTAGTGATTGCAATTTTGTAATCATTTAAATATTATATACAGTACACATCGTTAAACTCTGCTGCTCGACGTGGGTTCTCCTTCTCTATGAGAAGAAAAAAAAACACAAAAAAATCTATATAGACAAAAATTGTAGTCTACAATATAACTATGAGATGTTAAATCAAAAAAATATTTTTTTCTCATTCCTGTATTCATTTTTAAAAAATCAATACCTCCATTGGAAATCGAACTCACAACCATCACGCTACCACCCCAGAACATATCTTATTAGTTGTTATTCTAAAAACGTTATGTTTAAAGGTACCCTCTCTAATTAACACTACACAAAAATTTTTGTTCGTTAATTTGTATACAAAATGAAATAGGTAAAAAGTAACGAATGACTTTTAACAGTTTTAATAGAACAGTTGTAGCTTATTAGAAAGATTGACTACTATGTAGTTATGGGGGCATTACAAAATTGATTAAAAAACATATAATTGATAAATTGAGTGGCGGAACTTAACGTCGCAGATGAAGAAGTAGGTTCTGGTAGAGCTTTTGTGCTCCACCAAACAAATTCTTCAGCTTTATAGTATAGATATAAATATACGAATACGATTTGAACTGATAACTCTCTCTCTTCACTCTCTCTTTACTAATTAACTTCCACGTACATAATATAAGATGAATGTTTAGATATTCAACGTATCAGGTGGTAACGCCCTAACGATTAGTATATCTAACTAATAATAATAGGGAGGAGCTGCAAATTGCGGGATTTCGGACTCGGCGATTTTTATGTTGGCCCAATTCAAAAGCTTTTTATTGTTTAAATATTGTTGATGCCATCGTGGCGTAGGGGCACAAGCATGCGACTTGTGGGTTCTATTCCCACCAGGAAGATTGATATATTTGATATTTTTATGTCTTCGCTCTGCTAACGAGGCAAAGCACGGCGTTGATATCATCCAGTCAACAAGCAATGGTTCCAAAATTGTACTAAAATTGGACAACGGAAGGGTTTTATTCGCGGAGTGTCTTTACACTAGATTTCCAGGTTTACTCCGCCTACACTACATTGTGCCGGATATAGAGTAAAGTTAAAAAAATAGAACTGATAAGTACAACCGAATCATCAAGATTGCGGAAGCGAAAATATTTTTTTTCATATAATACTTTTCTGAGTGTGAATTCATTTATTCATTGACAACCATTGTGTTACAGTAAAAAAAACCTAGTGTTAAGATACTCCGTTCCCCACTTACATGTTTTGGCTAGATTGATTGTTGTATTTAGAATAATTGTTTGTCTTGTTAGTATTATTTCCATTTACGAGGATTGGTAAAAACAAACTATGTCAGAAATTCGTGTGAAAATGAAGAGCAGAATGTCTATATCCCTGTTGTTTATTTATTTATTTGACTTTAGTTTTCTATTGGCATTATGATTATGATGTTGATGATAATGATATTATAATGACGATTATTTGCTCGATAAAACTTAAAACTAATAAATAAAAAGAATATTAGTATTTTAATTACAATACGCTTCACGCTATACCTTGTCCCACAGTCTAACATTGCCTGCAACGTTATGGGGTGCGTGTTCAGAATTTTATGAGCCCCCAAATGAACCTGAAACAGTTATTTTTTCCCGAACATCTGTTTAATTATGCCGAAAGATCTTACCAATGGGTTTTCGTTAAATAGACAACGAGGATTCTCTTTTTTTCGTCTTCTTTGTTAAGATTAGTATGGCGTTAATTTAATTTGCTTAGGTGCTAGTCGAATAATGCAGATATATCCGTAAAATCAGAGTAGATATTCTCATAAGGCCTTCGGTTAAGTTGCTTTTTCTAGAATTGCTAAAAGTCTGTAAAGTAAATAAATGGTATTCTTTTACATTTTTTACAGACTATTATTTTGAATAACGCCACTCAACCCAATTAGAAAGTGGGGAAAGGAATGTTACCTCTGTCACTTCTTTTTCTTCCTCTTTAAGCCAAGTGAAGCTAGAAAGGGACGTATTTTTTTGTGATGAATGAAGAGTTTATGTAAGATTGCATTTTGTCTGCAGTAACTATTGAAAGTAAATTGTTTGCTAAAAACTTTACTGACTCACTTTATTGATTCGTGGAAATTGAACACATTAAGAAAACCAAAAATAGCAAACCTAAGCTTAATTAGCAATTTCCGGATCTTTCAAATATTCACTTTTATGCTATTTTTTAATTTTTGGAGGAAACTTTATTTAATTCTCTTAGTTTTTTGTTTATTCAAATTATTACTATTACAGTATGAATTTTGTTAAAGACCGACCCACTGCGTTCCTTAAAGAAATTTCCTTTAACAATCAAGATGCCCTTAAGAATGATGACGATGAATTCTGTTAATGACAGCTTTTATCAAGTGGAATTCGAACCTAAAATAACAGTATTTAGTAAAATTGTTTTATATGAACATTCCCAAATAATCTTAATAGTTTCAGGAAACAAAACAAGTGAACACATAGTTTTCATACACAAAACCACTTTACTAACTACAACCCCACACATAAACTTTGCACGATTATGGCAAAGTTTTCATAGTCAACCAGTAAATTTCATTTCAGACATTTAAAGCTTTAATAAAAACTATTTACACAAGTTTAGGCCAGTCGTGGTGCAAGGGCACAAGCGTGTGACTATAAACACGACAGGTGTGGGTTCGATTTCCACTCAAGGAAATTAAATATTAAATATTTTCATAAGCCAACGATAGCAATATACTGCATGGTTCAGTCACTAAATTATTTTATTTTATGTCCAGCAACCGTTTAATTTTTATTGAATATTGAAGAATACTGAGTAAAAAGTATAAGAATTGGTACGAAACATGTCATCATTCAAATGCTATAAATATAAATAAATTAGCTTCACGCTGTATCCCGCACACAACAGGGTAGGCAGAGGAAACCTAGTGTTAAAACACTCCATTCTCCATTTTTCATCGAATTCTGGGCGAAGAAATATAAAATACATATGACATAATGTAGGTGTATTTCTACAGATTTAATAGTAATTAAATGTTAATATACATCTCTGAGGGTGTTAATTAGTCAAAAGAAAGCAATAATGACGTACATCATTTGCACTAATATATTAGATTCTACTTCGAGCGCCAAACGATTTTATGCAAATTAACCTAATTAGTCGAAATTATGTTTACAGAATTCAAATTGCATCACATTTTCTATAAAATCAAATCAAATTTATACTAAATTTAATAATTTAGAGGACGAATATTATAAAGCTTTACGCCTGTAATAATAATTTAGCAATTATTCATATAGTCGTATCGTATCGACATAGAGTTGTGCCTGTGAAATTATAATGGCAATGATTTTTTTTGGAGACTTTGCTATTATTCAGTTTTAGATAAACAAAGGAAATGTTTGTAATATCAAATATGTAATAATATTTTTATACATAGTAAAAAAACGTAGTAGACTAGATATACCGCTTCATTATAAACATGATAGCTGTATTGTTTGATTCCCATTCGGAAAAATGCATTATTTTCATTTCCTCGCTCTGGTAACAAGGTAAAGCACGACATTGAGTTCGATCATTCATATATTATGGTGTCTCGAAAAATGGGATAGATGAAGATTTTTTTTTGAGCTTCACGCTGAATCTCGCACATAACAGGGTAGGCAGAGGGAACCTAGTATTAAGACACAAGATACCAGAGCGAAAAAATGAAAATATAAATTTAAATAAATATTTCACTTTCTCGAGTGGGGATCGAACCCACAACCGTCTCGTTACAGTCACACCCTTGAACCACTGCGCCACGACGGTCTGGCATAACATATGACAAGTTGCCTACTTTCACTCTGATATAATATAGTAGCTATATATAGTGAAGATAAAAAAATAAAAGTAACTAGGTACTTATTTAAAACCTTATAGATTTAATTTCACTTAAACCATTTAAATTTCCTCTCACATATAATCCAGTCAGTTTTATTTTAGTAAATATTATATTAGCATATTCGATTGCAAATACAAAATTATCATATTTATTGCAAATCTCCTAACATACATACTCATTTCATCTCATAAATATTCTTACCCTATAGCTTTACATACAAATTTCTAAGAAACCTTTTATTAAAATCTTTTAAACGTGAAAAATACTTTATAGTAATATATCCTCTATTTACTAGACTATTAGGAACAAAATCCTTTGTCATAATTAAGTTTTAGATACCCTCCTTCTAGATACAAAATCGCGGTAATATTTGTAAGTTACCTCCAAAATACTCGACTCACACGTAAATTCTATAAATATTTGAGTTTTGTTCGCAATGTATGAAAGCTTAAGGTAAAATGCGGTTGGTATATGCCTCATATAATACTTTTATTAATGTTTAAGTCTATATTAGGCGTAGCGGCCCAATCTGTATGTTAACGACGGTTGTGGGATCGATTCCTACTCGGTGTAATGTTATTTTTTTTATGAATTATTTTAATATACTTTCTTTCTTTTTTACTGTGAGTGGTTTTAGCACCGGCCATAGAGTTATAGAGAAGAAAAACAATATATTTGTATCGAAGAAATGTATCGTTTTTCTTCATATTTACATTGTAGGGAACGATTGGCGAGCGAAAAGTAAAAAAAATGAATTAAAGTATAAAAAAAAATGTGTATGTATTTATTATTAACTTAACCTTTCAAGTGTGGTTTTAAGTCTGCGTAAACATACGATAGATTTTTATTACCAGAGAAAGAAAATGAAAATATTAATAAACATATTTGAGTTCCTAGAGTGGGAATCGAACTTACAACCTGTAGCGTTAATCACGCCTGCTTAGACCTCTGTGCTACGAATGGCCCGAACCGTACTTTAGAATGAACAATTAATTTCTATATTAAATGGACTCAATTTGTCGACTAGATAATTCCATCACAAAATGGTACCTCGGTTAGCCAAACTGTAATACATTAATAGAAATAATAACACGATAGTAATTTAGTTCAATTTAATATACAAAATCTTTTATATATATGTATAATGTATATAGTTGTACACTGAAACAGTGTCAGTCTGTAAACCATTTTATTTATATTGCTTTCACTTCGCCAAACAAGCCTTTTGACAAAGTACGGCGTTGAGTTCCGCCTTTAACGTGTTTTTTACAAAACATAACTCCAGCACCTACTATTAAGACACTAAAGGATCGGCTTTCCTTATGTGGCGCCAAGTATTTCGTTGACAAGTGTCTTCAGTCTTAAGACCTAGCTCTCTTCATGTCCTTTTGGACACAAATCAACCAGCTGAGGTCTCCCCCTACTTTTTTCTCTTCTTTCTTCTTCTTCTTCTTTCCCCCTACATTTGTTTATAGCCATGGAAAGGCCCTTATGCACAGCATAATCCTCGGATTTTCTCATGACGTGTTCCTACCACCTGAGCCTCGATCCTGATAATTAACTAATATCTAGCCAAGTTTTATACGCAAGAATGGAGTCCAAACCACAACATCAATAGTCTATAATCCCCGTAAACGCATCAATATCCTCATCAACCCTAATTTGACATATTGTTACCGGTAATATGTGGTAAACCATAGGTTATGGAATTAATTACAGCTAATATATGATAGTCTAGGTCGCAGTGCCAAGAGGAATATGTTCGCGCTGTCGATTTTTATATAATAAAAAGAAATAAGGGAGGGCAGTTCTGGTGCAGGAGCATAAGCGTGCGACTGTAAACGTAACTGGTTGTAGGTTCGATTCATACATGAAATATTTAGTATTTTATAAGGCATTAGGTAACGAGGAAAAGGTTTCAACATGCAATGCCTCGAGAATTCAGGAGAAGGTGGAGAACGTATTCAATTGTCCATGTCGCTATGATAATATTATAGTTATTTACATTATTATAACAATTTTAATAAAAATTAAATAAAAAAACAACCATCATAAGGTCTTCCTTTATCATATAACGATAATTTAAAGAATTAAAGGAAACCCTTAGGTTTATATGGCTTCTAATTCTTTAAATTATATGGAATAAGTGTCAATTACATTAAAATATAGAAAATGCTGCAATGTAAGAAAAACACTATAATTTTTCCTAGATGAAACAACGACATTTATATCAATATCTATATCCCAATATCTTTTTTCCTTAATATGTAATCTTATCCTATTACATAGACGTTATGAAATAACAAAACCTGACTTTCTCAGGATCGGAACGAGGAAAACGTTCATTTGAAGGGACACTTTGAGTGATGGGTGACCCTATTAAGAGGCTGGGTCAACTAGTCGACGCATTCGGACGTATGTGGAAACCAGATTAAGAAAAGCTCTTTGGGTCGCAAAAGCTGGAAAATCTGAAGGAAGGATGGTCCATGAGTATTGGGGTCCGAAGGTCAACGATGTTGGACAATGGGCATTACGCGGTTGAGAAAACAGACTTAATATGATAGACAGGACTATTTCGATTTATCTATGTCGAGAAGAGATTGACTTGTTCTATATAGTATTTTTCTTTTTTCATATTAAAGAACAAATATTTCAATATTGGAGTAGTTCAGGGTTTAAAATAATATTTAGCTTAACTTTGACTTTTATTTACCAAAAGCAACGATATTTTAAATTAATTTCCTAAATGTATCTTATATAATATTATTAGGAACCTGGGACTCCATTATATTCTACATAAGTACATAAATATATAACATCAAAACATAAACAGGAGACGCCATGAAAAGTTATTAAATTATATAAACTCTATTATTTGTAGCGACTAATCCCATAATAATAATTGAATTGCATTACATTAATGAATTTTGTTTTTCGCAACACGAGCTTGTCTTTTAATACTGTTTATGTAAATACGTAGCCATCGTCTCTTACTAAGACAGCATATGACTGTAAACGTTATGAGTGTAGGTTCGATTACCTGAAGTAGGAATTGAAAATTGTATATGACCATCATCGAGCCTAATTGTGTAAAGGGAGTGAAGCATTGCCGCCGTCTACGGTGTTGCACGCATTTCAGTCTATTTCTTCTCCGTTTTATTATAGATAATTCTGTCTTTTTATTTTTTTTCTCTCTTTTGGCATTGGCAAAGCACGGCGTTGAGTGGCACTAATCAACAGGCAATTGCCCCAGAATTCGGCGAAAAGTGAAGAATGGAGAGTTATTGGAAACAAGAAGTTCCATTCTCTTGATGTGCAAATGAAGTGGCGTTTCTTTCATACG
The DNA here is from genome assembly GCA_000313835.2 of Heliconius melpomene melpomene. Classification (NCBI taxonomy): domain Eukaryota; kingdom Metazoa; phylum Arthropoda; class Insecta; order Lepidoptera; family Nymphalidae; genus Heliconius; species Heliconius melpomene. The sequence goes on along the minus strand of HE671620.1, from coordinate 57,047 downwards.
TTAGGAATTCCCACAGTGTACGGAAGGCGTAAAGCTTTATTCCTAGAGGTTCTATAAAAAAAAGTAGCAGGAGGAATTAGGTTGTGCAATTTCAAGAAACACTCCCCGAAATGTATGCGATAAAAAACAGACAACGAGGCAACGCTTGTCCTGTGGATAAGGCTCTGCATCTTAGTATTAACGAGAGTCATCTTTGACTTACCTTCTGACTCCTTTCTCAACTGACTTCAAAGGTACTTGGCAGAGCCAAAATGGTCTAAAATTCGAACGAAGAGAAGAAAATCGGAATCGAAGACGGACTCAGTCGATATTTTCATAAGCGCAAGTGATCCTAAAATGAAAGGCAACTATGAAACTAAAACTTTTTCATAAGCTTGGTTTCAATTATCATAAACCTATGTTAGCATTTGGATCAAAATGAACGTTTTTTACTACAAGGCGTTCATATTTTACAGTATTTTTATTTCTTTCTTCTTAAATATATACAGTTGTTTTGTTATACTATATTTTTTATTTCTATTGTTTATAAATATAAGTAAATATAGTCATATATTTAGAAGATCGACTGATTTGCGATGAAGCATTGTTTCTCGTCACCAAGAAAATATTTAGTGCTTTTAAGTTTCATTGTTGACTTACTTAAAAACTGCCATTACTTTGCACTTGCAAGTACTTTTTTTACTTCAACTTGCTTATAACAGGGTAGAAAGAGGGAACCTAATATTAATATATTCCGCTTCCCCATTTCGAATAATTTTTGAGATATTCCGTGTGCTACAATGGTTTCAATTTAATAATTATGTACTATTATTTTTATGGTAAGGACGAGGCAAACGAGCGTACCGGTCACCTGATGGTGATGGTGGGAAGTGATCACCATCGCCTACCACCACGTGCAACACTAGAAGAGCTACAGGTGCACCGGCCTAGATAGATTAAAATATATTATTGCAGCATTTTTTGTCTAGCCTAGCTTAGAAGCCTAATAAGTAAGGACTTAGTACTTAGTAGTTTTACGTAACTATTAAGTTAATAGAATAATTGTTACTAGAGATCAAATAATTTTATTTAAAATAAGAAGTTACATGCTTAATTTATTGGACGTCAAATAATTAACCGCCAGTTCACTTAATTTAATGCCTCAGATCTGTGAAGAACTGGTCCAAGAAACTCAGCGAGAAACCTTCAAATATGGAAATTTTACTTATTTATACCTACATAAAAAAATAAAAATATGCCTTTGTCCAATCTTAAAAAATCAATTATACGCTAGAGTCCTGAACAAGGGGCAATATTATGCTTTCATAAAAGAAATTTCCGACGTATTCATCCGCTTTGCCTTGCCATATTCGAATTTCTCCAGGGATATCACTCAACTCAAAGTGGACTCATTCTTGCCACTGAAAATTTAATAGCACGCATTGCTTACTGTGTCTACTGTGTGAGGTTTACTTCACTACGGTGGTTGTGGTGGGATGGGGAAATCTTTAAGATCAAAGGTTGTTTTTTGTTTTGTTTTCACATCTTGCGTGCTTTTCAGGACAAAAACAAAAAGGAAACACGCTTTTTCACGCATGCTGGGTAGGCAGAGGAAACTTAATGCCACAATTACACCAAATAGGGGAAACGAAAATATTTATTGGTGGATTCGGTCCCCATTCGAAGAAAGAATTACTTTCAATTCCCCATTCCGATAATATAAAGTAAAAAATTTTTTTAAGCAACATATATAATAGAAGACGTGTTCCGATGTTGGAAATTAATGTAAATCTTTAATTATTAATTCTATGAATACAAATAAGACGAATAAAAATGAAATAATGTAGTTATATCAAAGTACTGAAAACAAAATGGCAACCTAAAAAAACGATATATTTTTATGAGGAACTTAGTGTTTAAACACTTTACGCCAAATTTCGAGGCATTGCGAGTTGAGTGGACAAAATGAAAAAAAATAATAAATTATATTCATTTCCCCAAATGGGGATTGAATCCATCTACACCGTCGCCTACAGTCATTCAGACGCCTGGCTAAACGACGCCTGAATAAAATCACATAAATGCCACACAACCAACAAACACAACAATACCAAAAACAACAACCCACCAGCTAAAATTTAATAAGCCAGTGCTAGTGGCGACATCTGTCCAAATAACAGTGTACTATGCAAAATTCATATAACGCTTAATACTTAGCAGTACGTACTTGGACCGTCTGTATACGTCTTTATGACGCGCCGGGACAGAATCCAAAATTAGAATTTACCCAATTTAGCTTCTTTATTACTAGCTGCCGAGTCGAGTGGGGTAGCCCTGTAGTATTCTCATGACAATATCTTTTTAATATCTGCGTTATTATAAATGGGGGTATTTGTTGTTTTTTTATTTAACTTCACGCTGTATCCCGGTGTTAGGCAGAGGGGACCTGGGAACCTATTGTTAATACTCTCTGGACCCCATTAAGATATTTCCGTTTTCCACTTACTGCTGAATTCTCCAGACATGTTGTTTGGTGGGACTCAACGCGATGCTTTGGCTCGTTAGTAGAGCAAGGATGTGAAAATATAAAATATTTCTTTCTTTTCCCTGTTTAAAATTGTAGTGATAAATCACTTTATTTTCTAATTTGTGAAAAATCTCAATACAAAATGTAAAAAATAAATAAATTTTGTATATGAACAAAACAAGAATCATCAAAATCATGTCATAATTGGCCAAGGAAGAAATGCATATAGAACCAAAAAAAGAAAGAAAAACATAGAGTCGAATCGACAGTCTCCTCCTATTGAAGTGGGTCAAAAATAATAATAAATCACTAATCACTACATCTAAAAAAAAGAGTTAAATAAGAAACAAATAAAGCTATCATCAAATATATTAAAAAAAACTTAATAGGCAACTTAATTAAATTTCATCCCATAACTTCTAGGTAAGGTTTATGCTTTCCATAATAAAACGGTACCATATTGTATACCAAATAAAGGGAAATATATAAATTCAAAGGACTTTATTCACTGTGTCTCATGATTTTTATAGCATTATTATTAAAGGGCCCTACATAAAGTTGGGTTTTTATGACAGAGTGCCTACCAGATCGGGTTCCCAGATTTATATTCCATTAGCCTGGCGTTCGGGCTGGAGAACATTTTGTTTTAAGCTTAGACTTCTGTGAGTGCTCATTTTGTACAATGAAATTGATGTTAGTTCTTTTTCTAGATTACTATTGTATGTCGGGAATATTAGGGTAAGTAGAGGGAACCTAATGTGGGAGATACTCCGGTTTCAACTTTTTAGATAAGAGGCGGAATTCAACGCCGCAATTTTCAAGGTTGCTTTCTGTTTCGTCTCAGGGCTGGTTTTGTCTCTCTCTTTTACGTCCCAAATACTAACGAAAGTTTACTAAACGATTATTTTAATGGCCTTGAAATATTATATACTCGTACTTATAAGTGTTAATATTTTCCAGATAATAGCGACTATCTGGTAAAAATATATATATTTTTTTTAATTTAACTAGAAATAGATCTTGAGGCCAGTCGTAACGCAGGAGTGCAAACATGTGACTGCAAACGTAACAGGTTGTGGGTTCGATTCCCGTTCTAGAAAATAATTATTAATTTACTTCATTTACTCCATCTTTGCCCCGGCGGTTAAACTAGTGCCATATCAACTTTTTGTCTCTGAGCTTTAAAAATAATTATTTATTACAACTGTGGAATATTTTCGTACAAAATGACTTTATAGTGTTTTTGTATATACAGTGAAGTGAATTTGTGCTTTAAAAACTAAAACAATAAAGGAATAAGTGAATATACACTTGTAAGTTGCAAACTATTTTGTATCCAACCCTCATTAGTTGACAAGTCGCATTGTACGCATAAGGATCATATTGCTGTGCGAAAGCTCCGTGGCCTGCTCATACGTTTGCATGTCAATGAATAATTAAACAGAAGCGTCTCACGTCCTAACTAAAGTAGTTTGTCTCTCGGAGGCAATTTTATTAGTAAATTGTGGGATATATTTTTACATTACAATGCCACCCAATAAGGCTTCTCCTAATTCCAGAGACAAGCTTAATATACCTAACTATGATACGAATCAAAGCTCAGCAGTTACGGACACTGACAATGAAGACTTAAGCAATGTGACTGTTAGACCGCGGGCCCGCAAGCGCCAACATGATGATGAGGTATCCGCCCTTACGCTAGAAATGAGAAAATCTTTTGAAATCTTGAAGAATCAACAGAATACTATTCACAAAGTATTAAAGACATTCAGAGTCAAAATAGGGATATCATAAAATCTATGGATTTTATTTCTAAGCAATATGAAGATATGAAAGACAGACTAATAAAACTGGAATCTGAAAAAATTATCACACTTATCTTACATACAATCCTTAGAAATAAAAGTTGAAAACCTCGAAAGATCGCAAACACAGACTTGTATTGAAATCAGGAACCTTCCTGTTCAAAACAAGGAATCTAAAAACGATCTGCTGTCTGTCGTGAAAAATATTGGAGCAGTCACCAACATTCATATTGAAGAGAGTCATCTAAGGGATATTTTCCGGCTCAGCAAGAAAAACGGAGCTAGTAAGCCAATAATTGCGGACTTTTCCTCAATTTTAATTAAAGACAAAATATTGGCCGCTGTTAAAGCGTATAACCGCAACACAAACAAATTAAATACATTACATCTTAAACTAGAAGGCGATCCTCAGCCTGTTTACATTAGCGAGTGCCTGACTGATAAAGCAAGAAAAATATTTTATTCTGCCCGTGAATTTAGTAAGAAACACGGATACAAGTTTTGTTGGACTGCCCATGGCAAAGTCTTTCTCCGCAAGTCTGAAGGTGCCCAATGTCATCGAATCGACAATGATAAAGACCTGGATCATCTTCTTTCTTCGCCCTCACATAAGCTATGACTATATAACCAGCAAATCTTGTTTTGTTTTTTGTTTTGCATGGTCTTTTATGTTCCACACTACGTTCATAGTTTATTAAGTTATTACTTAGTTTTATATTTTAGTGAATATACCACTTTTTGTTAACTATTATAATTACATATTATTTACCACAACGTTTATTACACCAATTCATACCATTCTTCAAATCACACATACAAAGTACACGCCCTCATTC
>HE671620.1:41015-51800 GCA_000313835.2 Heliconius melpomene melpomene | reverse complement strand
TGAACTCATCTATGCAAGCAATAAATAAAATTCATCATTTCCATATTTGTGACTGCAATATATTAAGAGAAATAGAACTAAAAAAAATAGAAAAAAGGACCATTAACGCCGTTGTGGCTCATGGACAAACTGTAAATATGACTGTTACGAGTTCGATTCCCATATGGGGAACGTAATATTTTCATTTCCTCTCTCTAGTAACAAGACAAGATGCAATGTAGAATTCCACTGTGTGGAGAACGGAGTGCCTTAACACATCCAACCCTCTGTTACGCGGCTATATACGGGATACAGTGCTATTTCATTTTTTTACGAGAAAAACAAACATTTCCCCAGATATTCTCCAAGAGCTAGACTTTCTTAAACTGCTGGAGCATATGAAAAGCAGGTCACGTACGCGTCACTCACAGTCACAAACTGATGGTCGTCGTGTGCACTCACGTTATTGAGTTCCCAGCCAGACATATTTACTCGCTTCTTTTACTATTAATATAAGAAAGTATATTTTTCTTGAAAATTCTTTTTTAAATATAATATGAATTGGGAAATAGAATTGAAATACTTTTTCTTTATATATAAGAATGTATACTTTATATTATACAACTGGAGAGTTTATTTGGTAGAACGTAATAATAACTGTAAGCTAATAAAGAAACAAAATTCAAATTCAATTTCAAAATATTTTTTATTCAAATAGACTATTGAATCATCGAATGAACATATAAAAAAATTACCATCGACTCGGATGGTTTTTTTGGCCGGCAAGAAACTCACCAGTTGCTGTTATCGACTAGGGGCACAAGCGTCTATTAATGAGACAGGTCGTAGATTCGATTCCCATTCGAGAAAATATAATATTTCATATTTACATTTCTTACGTTGAATTCCTCCAGAATGCCTCCAGAATTCAGCGGAAAATGGGGAGCGGAGTCTCTTAACTCTAAGCTCTCTGCCTAGTGAAATGTACCTCAATGCTTACTTTTTTTTAAATTTTACTTCAAATTTATTTAGACATAAAACAAGGTAAGTGAAACAAAGCTTGGTTCAGTTAAATTTGATAGCATGTCCTATTATATGATATTAATGTCACCCCCTACGCGCTACTAAAACGTATTCGCCCTACTATCCTAAAAGATAATGTAAATTGCCAACATTTGGCCCCCCGATGTAACGTTCACGCGATAACTAGTACTAACTACGAGTTAAATTTAATAACTTACACTTAAACATTTCTATGTTAAAATATAATACAAATTAGTTATGTTTTGGTGGAAAATGTTATCGTAATAGCAATATATATATATATATATATAGAAAAACATATGTAATACTATTCTACTCTTAAAATTAAAGTGGTATGAAGAAAGATGATTCAAAATACTGGTCAAGTGCGAGTCGAAATCACCCATTGAGGGTTCTGCACTACTTAGAGTATATTATGTATATTACGGGAACGTTAATTATAAAAATTGAAAACATGAATTTTTGTAATGTATCGTTTGTAAGTTCTCACTGCTTATTAAATTTCCAAATAGTAGGGCCATAGGTTTTGATAACGCGGCGAAATTTACCAAAGGAAACAGCATAATCATCTGAAAAGTGGTTGTGACGGTTGGACAGATTATATAGGCAAAAAATTGATCCAAAATGAGTTCTTTTATTTTACTTTTTAGACACGGATTCCTAAAATTAGTATATGTTAATTGTCCATAGAATCTCAGATTATTTAGCTTTTGATAATATTTTTTTGGCAATATTAAATTACGCTTCAGTTATGAGACCAGACGAGGCCAGACAGTCAGAAGAAGTGCTTCTACGCCCGTTACAGTAGCATAGCGTCTGGCTTCATCTCTACACTATTTTTGTAACTAGACGCAGGGAACCTGGAAACCTAGTGTTAAGACACTCCGTTCTCTTGACGATTTCTGTACCCCCCAACCTGACCCGGAATTTAACGCCGTACTTTGCCATGTTTCCAAAGCGAGGAAATGAAAATGTTAAATTTCCTCGAGTAGGAAGCAACCCCCAACCTGTCGCGTTTACGGTCACACTAAGTGCCGTTCCCACTGACTTCTTTTCAGTTTATTTTAATAATATATTAAAAAAAAAAGAAAAATATTAAAATAAAATATCTAAATTTTAACTATTAATATAACATCGCGATACAACCCCCATTCCACACGCAGCACACGTCCGAATGTTATGCGGTTAGCATCTGTTCGCGACTGCTACGTGACTGACAAATTTTAATTGTCAGTCTAAACTCCTATCTAATAAGATTTTGAACTGAAATTTAGGTTATTGTTTAAATTAGTGTTATCTTATTATTAGTTTAAATTAATATATGTAATAAGATAAGATTTGTGGTAATTTTGGGGGCTAAGCGTGTTTGTAAACGTGAAAGGTTGTGGATTCGACTCCCAGTCAGTCAGCCAGTCCTGGTAACAAGGTAAAGCGCGGCATTTAGTTTCTCTTTGTATTATTATTAAAGCAAGGAATTGAAAATATTTCCCCCAAGTGGCGATCGAATCCATAACCCTCCCATTTAAAAATAAACGCTGTGCCGCTGCGCTACGACGGTCTACTATATATATATACTGAATCTCAAAAACAATTCAAACATTCTCACTACTGAGATACATTGGTGTAATAACTTATTATTAAAAATTCTATTATTTCTTGAACAATAAAATCCAAGGAAATATTGATTAAAAATATTTCTAATAAATAACACGCTGTATAGTAAAGTTCAAATATCAAAACTTTTTCCATTTAGTTCACAACGATGCATTATGTTTGCTTTGACCGAGCGAAACTTGCAAGTTCAGTTTAAAATCTAAATTACATACGTTTATCAGTATAGTAGTTTTCTGTTTCAAGTTTGCTTAGTATACAATATTATAAGATGGCATTTTTTTTATTTTGAATCCCTTTTATATTAGAGTATCATGGAACAGTGGAAGAGCGTCTCAATGTAAATATGATAGTTTTGGGTTCTATCGTCAATGGAAGAATGCCTCTTTATTTTTGAGTTTCACGCTATAGCATGAAATTCAGGAGTCGTAGCCCGGAACTTCTTTTCCGTGGACTATAAAATTTTGTTTATTTTGTAGTCTTATAGAAATTTCGGGAAGTAATCTCATAGTGCTCCCTTATACACCCCAAATTCTTGGAGCCAAAGGGTCTAGCCCGATAAGCATGGGAAAGCTGCACTGGTTTCTAATGAATTATTTTGAATATGATTGTGTTGCTTTTTATCTGAAATATTACTGTAAGCAATAAGCGAGCTATAGGGATTAAACAACCCTTAAATTTATTTTCTCGGCATCTATTGCAGATATATTTATCAAATTTCTATTGAACAAGGATTATTTAAAGTTGAAATATCAAACATAAAATGTTGAAATATCTATAAGCTTATATGTTTAATATATTAGTTATATATTTTTACTTTCATTTTCATAGTATGTATTAGTTAGCTATCTAAGCTACATTTTACAAAAAAAATCAAACTAGTGGTGTACCACTACTTCGATTTTATTGTAATTTCTTAAATAAAAAAAGCAATAGCCAAAAATAATAATAAAAAACCAAAAATCATAAGTAAGTACGAGCTTTGAAGTTTCAGATAGATACATTATAGCGCTACAATGATATTAACATATTATGTACATAAACAGACTACTTATTCATAATAAAGTTAATAATAAAATAAATATAATTTATTATCATAAAAAAGAAAATATACTTTTAAGAAATATAAAGTAAAACGTCTCTATAGAAATCATTCAAAGGTTTTATACATTTACGAATCCGCTTATCGGCACTCTACATACTTGCCTTGGAAAGAGATTTTTTTTCCTATATTCAGTAATAATGTTTAGTACTTGAATATATCTTGGAAATATTATTAATTACGTACTCGTATGTATTCACATTGCATTACGCGCACAGCACGGTATACAGGAGGAACCTGGGAACCTAATCTTAAAACATTCCGTTCTCCATTATGACACTTCCGTTTCTCCTTCCGCCGAATTCTGGAGGTGGCGGGATCCAACGCTCCAGCACACAGCAGGGTAGAAGGAACCTAGTGTTAATACACCCCGTTTCCCACTATAAATTTATAATAAAATCTAATTTACATAAAATGACTCAAATCGACCAATAAGTACGATTTTATAGATATGTAGTACTATAATATGTTCCTTTTTTTAGGCTTAAGCTGGGATACAGCAGGGTAGGCAGAGGAAATTAACCTGCCTGACCTGGAAGCCTACCCTGCTATATGCAGAATAAATTCGAATATTATAAAAAAACGAATCATATTAATATTTTACTGAAACTTATTATCTCTTAGTAACCTACAGTATACCAGCGGAAAAGTATTTAGAAATGAGAAAAGTTTATAGCGAAGTCCGATTACACATTTAAGACCTTTTCATACATTTTTAAGAAAAATATATTTTTTTACTAAAAGTGAATGACATTTGACAATGAAAAAATGAATCAATGAATAACATTATCTATCCAATTAATAATTCTAAACAATTATCTTTGAGAGATACTAACAACATAAAAAAATTGTATTAAGTGAATACAAATTCCACGTAGTTGATGAGATCTATGGTTAAACAGTGAAAGCGCTTGGACCCTTGAGAGTTCTCTGGAGAGTGGAGTGTTTTAACACTAGTCTCCCTCTGCCTACTACAGCTACATGCGGAATACAGCGTAAAACTAGCAAAAAAATATCAAGACAAAACTGTCGCATACTGTGAAGTCTTCCTTAAATCCCACTTCAATTATTGAAATCAACTTTATATCTCTTAAATTTTCGTTTTGTTTATAGTAGGAGTATACGGTGGCGGAGTCGCTACGTGATATGGATGACGATAAAAATGTCAAGAAGTTTGCTTCAGCCATGTTTCCTGAAGAATTTTACGATCGGCCATTTTATTTATTAGATTTTATGTTAGTAGATGAGACGAGGTTGTACTTTATTATTAAATGATGAATTTATAACTGTTTTATTAAGACTACATATTTGGAGATTTGTAATTTTGTAGAGATTTAAAACTTAGGCGTAGCGTAGGTATAGGGAATTTAATGTTAAGACACTCCGTGCCCCATTTTACACTGAATTCTGGAGGTATTGCGTGATGAGTGGCGGAACTCAACGACGCACTAGTGCCAAGAAATGAAAATATAAATTTCATCGAACCCCCAACCAGTCGCGTTTATTGTCACACACTTATGTCGCAATCAAATAAAATACTGGTTAATTTCAACATAATATATTCCGACATTTCAGTTGAAAATTAACTTTTGTGGTACAAAGCGTTAAGACATTACCAACCAAGCGCTCAGAGCTTTAAGGCATGAACCTCTTAATTTGAACCTACCCCCAATTCTAATTGCGACGTGTACGCCACTCTGCACCGCCTCTCGCTCCTTAAATAGAAGCTCTTGAGAATTCAAGTATAGGACATATTGATGAGACAAAGCGAATTAAGGAAAATTGTTTTTAAAGAATCAATTGTTCTGTTTTTTTCTTTGTTTCAATGGAGATTTTTTAAATACCTATAAAATAATATAACTTTCGGCGCGCCAATCTCTCTGGCTACAGCGTTATCAATAAAATATGAAGCTTCAAAATAAAATCTCCGAAATCGAATCCTAAACCTTACCAAGACTTATACGTTCTGAAACATGAAAACGTATGAAATAACGTAACTAACCTATTCACTAGATATTACCTACACTTGTATACGTATTTGGGCGCCTGTATCAGGCCGCGGTTATCTTCAGCTTGCTCACAATTTTTCCTAAAGAAAAAAGCTAAACTTTGCTAGTTAACATTTTAACTTATAAATCTTACAATTAAAAACTTTCGTCGCTTCCGCTTCCTTATATAATGTGCCCGCGGACTTACAAGTGACAAAGCAATGAATTGAATACCACTTCAATATGGTGTGAAATTCTATTTATATTTTTTATTAATTAAATTTTATTATTTAACTACATAATACATGCATATTTTCTATAAAATATTTAAACAATCAATTAAAATAGTAGTCTAGACAACCTATCCATACATAAATTTTGCATTTCTGCTCAATTTTCTCTTATTAAGTAGCGGAACTTAACGCCACGTTCCGTTTTTGCACCGCGGGGAAATTAAGTTTATATAAATATGATCCTTGATGGAGTATTTTGTTCATAGTCATCGCATCATCAGTCAATCACTGTACCTCTGAGCCATATGTTAACTTCATTATTATTCGGCGTAAAGTGGAAAACGGAAATGTCTTACTGGGGAATGGAGTGTATTAACACTACACTTGACTATAGGAACTCAACGTAGCCCTCTGTCTTGACAGTGCACCACGACGACCACACCTTACTGGATTTTTTTTACTATACAGAAAAGAGACTTTTACACATTTTAAAATAATAATGTTTAACTCTCCAGTCCATTACTCTTATATGGATTCGGCTTATAAAATTTCGATATCAAAATTTTAATACAAAGTAAATACACATTAAATCCTTTGGCGGAGAGATTTCGTTTTGAACTTTGATTGATCAAGTTTATAATGGTTTTGTTCTTGTTGGAGATTATCTTAACCGCTCTCGTTGTAGTCTAAGAGCGCGCGTCTTAAATTAACTGTAATAAGGTTCATATGGTTTAAATATAATATATATATTAGTAAACACAAATATACATATGAGTACACAGGCCATCCGTCCTTTGTGAGTTCGATTCCCACCTCGCTCTAATAACAAGACAATGCGTATTGTGCAGCGTTGAGTTCCGCTACTCAATACGCTAGATCTCGAAATTTGGGCGGAAAGTGGGAAGTCTCCTTGCCCTACTTAAAATTAGGTCTCCCCTGTTAAATGACAGATAGACAAACATTTCAAAATTGTGTTAACTCTTTTATTTAGATAACGTAAAAAAATAAACGTAGTAGGATTTGAACCCAGGCCACATAATTTTTTTATACGATTTTTATAAAATTGTAGTGAACTTCTACAATACGAAGACTACAGGAAATTAATTTCTTAACATAGCCATTATTTTATAGCCATCTGGTATATCTTCGCGCGCGTCTGTTGGAAGTCTGTCTATTGAAATTTTTATTACTTACTTTTTTAATAAAATGCATAGAATATTATTATCTTATAAGCTTTTAGTGTTAAAATGTGACGAAACCTTAGAAAGCTTTTTTTAGTTTAATTTTTCTTCTATATCAAATATATAACATAAGAAAACACCATTAAATAAACATCACACACACTTTATTTATGCAAAATAATACTATTTTTCATTATTCTTGAAATTTCAATGGATTGGAACTTGAAATAGATAATATCTAACTATAATAATCTCACTACTACATTTCACATTTTAATATAACTATGGAATATCATATTTAATATATTAGTACAGAAAATTTATAAAAAAAATAAGATTTATGAATTATTTTTGGCATGTAATATAGAAGGAACATTTACAACGCCTCTTAGACTACTTCATTTATCCGAAAACAACAATGACGTTATCAATCTTCTATTTATGCAGACTACATTGAATATTAGTATTGAAATTTATAGAATTGTTCTTGTTCTTCAAGAAATTAGTAAGAATTATGTTATTCATTTACTTACATTGACTATACTGAAAATCCATGACTACTGAAAACGGAGTGTCTTAACACTTGGTTCCCTCTGCCTACCCTGCTGTATGCGGGATACAGCGTGAAGCTATTAAAATATTTGGCGCAAAAAACAATCTCGATTGATTTATTATCGACTAGCGACCCCCTTGCGGCTTCGCCCGCTTTTGCTACTGGATTATTCATATAATGTATGTTTGCAAAGCACTTAAGATAATGTGAAAATTAATTAAACTCTAATGCAACCCGCATTTTCGTAGTTTCGATAAGGATTTTCCAATTGTTTTACTCGGCAAGGATTTTTTAGTAGGTACCGTAATTTTAAATCTGTGCTACTAATCTTTTCAAGTACTTATTAAAATATATTTAAATGACTATTTTTAAACGGAAGAAATTATAAACAAAAGCCTACCTACTAATAACTACTACAAAAAATATGAAACCAAATATATCGCGCTGAAATAATACATTCAACTCCAATTATCCAATACGTGCAAACGCATCTAAATCTTCGTTGCCTCTGTAGCGGGCGGGTTTTTTTTTTCGAGCTTGTGGTTAATGCTGAAGAGGGTATTCTGTCCCTGATGAAAAGCAAGCACTACGTGGCTGCCTGTGAGGAAAATTAAATAGAATGCATTGGCCGGGAATCGAACACGGGCCGCCCGCGTGGCAGGCGAACATTCTACCACTGAACCACCGATGACTGCTCATGACGCGCTTGTATAAGCAAAACGTCGCGGGGCGCGTTTCGCAGCAAGGATTGTTTTGATTATTGTAACAACTTACTAAAGTTATTTAATTAAAATAGAAAAAACAGTAAAAGACAGTTTTGATCTACATTAAATGGCCAACGTAACTAATATACTTATTTATATGGTGAGAGTAAGGGATAAGTAAACCTTGAGTCGGCACAGCTGATGTGTCAACGGCGGGATGTGTCAACAATTAAATGCGTTTTTCTCTAAAACTATTCGCAATTTCGAAATAGTGTAATAAGCAAATTTTATCTTCGTTTAACGTAGAAAATTAATAGAGTATTTTAAAGGATAAGGATTAATACCATTATGGAAAAATATCCCTCACAATAAAAAATATATTGAAATTACTATTTTTAGACAGAAATATGATCACTACACGTTATTCTTAAAAGATAAAAATATGCTCTCGCGGACTTTTTTGTAGATCTTATTAAGAGGAACAATATTCCAGTACATTTTTTTCATGTAGTATTTACCATTAAAGCAGCGCATGCGCGAAAGTGTCTCAACGGGTAGGACTTTAGACACATTTATCGTATTTATGTTAATTTACATAAGAATGTATAAATAATAAACTATATATAAACCTTCCCTGAAAAATACTCGACCTAATGGTGAAAACTGCATAAAAATCCGTTGGGTGGTTTAGAAGAAGAAGAGTTAGAAAGTTCAGACAGACACGAAAAGCGACTTTGTTTTATAAGATATAGGATTATAAATAACCTACCGATTATCAATAGTCTTCAACATCCTCGGCGGTAAGTCCATTGGTTTCTCGTCCACAACATCCAGCCATTGTATTGGGGATCTGGGAAATCTTACTCTAGGGAAAGACATAGCAAAGCACTTCCTTCCAACATTAGCCTTTATTCTTGGGGCTTATGCGTTACGTCACGAGCTCCAAGATTTCCTGGACATATTCGAGGAAGTGCGTGGCTTTAAAAAGACAAAGCGCAGAATAAAGATGAGCCACTTAACACATAGTCTCAAAGTTAGGCAGAGAGAGGAGAACTGCGAGACTTGACTCTTTACAGCTCTGCCTAACCTGCTATACGGGAAAAATGAAAAATGGTTTTCCGTCTCAGTCATATTTAGGGCATTCACAAGAAAAGAAAGGATAATGTAGGCTAACGACGTCATATTAAAACACTCATTGTTAGCAAATCATTTGACAAAGCATTGTAGAACGTGACATGTGCCCATTCTTCCATTCCTACTAACGAGGGTATATAATGAATTCGAGGAGGTTTAGGGTCTACACACACGTATTAATATGAGCCATTTAGGCGGTTAAAGGATTTATTGCTTACAGTTTGCCCTGGTTTTTGTTGGACGCCAAATACCATTTTTTATAATAATTTGAAAAATTAAAGACACAAAAAAGTGAATATAAGAAATTATGTACTTACCTATATATATAAAAGGACTTGTCCTCACTGACTGAGGTAAGACGCACGCACAGCGGTAACCGCTGATGGTAGAAACGTGAAATTTGGACAGATGTTTACTTTCGTAATTTGGACATCCACTAAGAAGGAATTTTGAAAAAATTTTTTCCCTAAAGGGGTGAAATAGGGGTTCAAAGTTTGTATGGAAAAAAAATTAAATCAGCACCGATTTTTATAAAATTTGAAATTTAGATTTTTAAAAGTATTTAATTGAACACATGTTTCATCGTTTTCTAGAATTCTCCCCCTAAGGGTGTAAAAAAGGGGTTGAAAAATTGTATAGATTTTTTTAAAAATCGGCACCAATTTTTATAAAATTTGAAATTTAGACTCTTAAAAATATTTCATCGAATACATATTTCATGGGTTATTAGAATTCACCCCTAAATACGCAAGCGAAGCTGCGCGCGTCCGCTAGTATATAATATTTAAACAATATTTCGTCATTCACTCTTCAGTCACTTTCGTCATTCAGGATTGCAGGTCAACTTTCCGTTAATAAAAATACAACTTAAAAAAGTTGACAAAGTTTCAAAGACAATTATATTTTATATTATATAATATTCTTTATTGTACAAAATATACATAAGAAAACAATAAGATACAAATTAGTTGACAAAGGTGGACTTATCTCTATAAGAGATCTCTTCCAGCCAACCAGTGGATGTGGATGAGTTACAAGTAGCGGGTGAGACCATTGTACAATTAAGTTATTATTTTAAACATTTAGTTAATTAAGCACAAACAAAACAAAATACACATATTATATTATAACATATAAATACATAATTAAAACAAATATATAAGTCGATATACATATACATACTATATAAAATATATAGATGTTTCATACATACACATATATATACATATTGTATATACATATAGATATATAATAAA
>HE671620.1:13708-25182 GCA_000313835.2 Heliconius melpomene melpomene | reverse complement strand
CTGTAAATACGAAGAGTTGCGGGTTCGAATCCCGAGGTATTGCAATATGTATTACTTTCATTTCCTCCTCGAGGTAGTTAGCGAGGAATTTGACAGCTCAACACAAAATGTCTACAGAATTTGGTGAAAAGTGGGAAACAGAAGGGTCTTAATGGCTACACTAGGTTTCCAGGTTCCCTGGCTATGTGTAAAGCTTAAAAAATAAAGAAAGAATCTATCTGTCCGTTCTTTTTTAATCAGAACCATGTTCATAGAGATTAGATTAGATTTTTTCTGTTGTAGATGTTGACGTGATCACAATTGGCACTCTATACAGGCAATGTCTCTAAAATTACCTCAACCCTAGGTTCCCTCTGCCTACCCTACTAAATTTATAATAAACGTAAAACTTAAAAAAATAAAAAAAATAAATCCACTATTAATATAAAATTTAAATCCTTACCTAAATGAACGTTCTTAAAGTAACAATATATATTTTTAATCCGTTTAACGGCAAACGGGGAAAAACTGTTACGAAAATTAGCGCTGTTTCGACTGAAATCCTTTAATGATCTCTTTGCAATGGCCGTTTGTGGTGTAGTTTTTTTATTGAAAATAGATCAAAGCGAATCTTTTTTTTTTCGCTTTTTAATCTATGTACAGACTACATCTTGCAATTCGGTTCCCTCTGCCTACCCTGCTGTGTGCGGGATACAGCGTGAAGTTGATATAATTCAATATAATTTTTAATTGGGTAATTTTGTATAATATAATTTTTTCTTCTCATGAAGAAAAAACTATATAAAAGCCTCGTAATACAGTGTCCTCATTAATATTCTTTGTCAAACATATTACCACTTATTATCCACAAAGAGTCGACACAGAAACGAAATGTAAGAGTGTAACGCCATTAATGTCAGCTATTCTGTTAATGTAAATACATAGACTATGAAGATGTAGTGTGAGTTCGAATATAGACTATATTAAATATGTCTATATTTTTTTATATAAATATTTATATTGAGTAAAAATTAAATTGAGGCAGTAGTGGTACTACCAGACCAGGTATGTGGTTTCGATTGCCACGACGAGGCTTCCGTACTAATTTTAGGATTGTAGGTCCTAAAGTCCGAAAGTCCTAAATCCGGAAGTATAAATTATAGAAGTTGACAAACTTAAGTTTGCGGGTATCTATTCTGATTTTGTATGAAATTAACTATAAATATAAGTTAGTAACGATTTTTTTAATTAAATATCTATAATTTTTTACTTTTTGGACTTTTTCCTTTAGTTATATTATACGATCTCACTTGGTGTGAACAAATAAATTTCTTAACTGTAGTTCCACGGAAAGGTTCCTTAAGTTTAAATATATCAAAAACGATACATAAATGCTCGTATCTTTTAATTGTTTTGACTCTAAGGGTCCGTAAACTTTAATATTTAATAACATTTTCAGCTTCATAGCTATATAGGATTTTGAGATAATCGGTCGTTACAGACAAACAATAGACGCATCCTATAAGGATTCCGTTTTCCCTTTTGAGTTACTTAATCCTAAATAAAAAATAATAATCACGTCATAGAGAGAGGCTGTCCCAGTGCGGCTTAACAAATCTTCTATTAAAAGAAGATATTTAGTTTCAAATCATCTTCATCATATTAGTTTCATATTTAGACCACATTTGGTAAAATAAAAACCAGTATGAGTTACTACTAAATATATAAGTGTGACTGCTACATGCGGTCGCCAGAAGCTACGAAATGAATTCATATGACTCCCTGAATTATGTATAAAATTATAATTATAGGATTAGGCGTCTTTCTATATTTTTAGGGTTCTGTACCTCAAAAGATTTATTATTTTGTTTTAAAAATAATTGAATGAAAATATTTTATACAGCCTACAAAAATAGTTTAATTTTATTTTTTCAATTTTTTTTTAAAAAGAGAAACGTAAATGAGTGTTAATACACTCAATTTTTCAATTTTGAACCTAATTTCCAAGAATTTGACAAAAATGACAATATATTTACATAGAATTAAGTTGATGTTCTTATCAGGACGATTCCAATAATTAGAAATGTTTCATCTGTTAATTATATATTGTTAGAGCCCACACTTTAATAAATAAGTAAATAATAATATTGCTATACAGGCAGCTACGCTGTATAACTCGTGTAGCTAGACTGGCAGAGAGCCTAGTGTTACAACACCTCACTCCCCACTTTCCACCAAATTATTATAAATTTTATAAATATTAATATTACTTGCTACCATCTAAACAATATTATACTCAGATAACTATTATTAAATAAACATTATTTATTACAATCTACCCTCATAAATCTCCTTTAAAAATTTTCAAAACCACTCATTGAGCCATAAAGAAATAGCTTATAGCACAAAATAAACGAAAACTCCACTTTCTACAAAAGCTCAAACATAAACCCGCTTTAAAGAAGCTTATTTTATTTGGCAAGTTAACTATTCGATACAAACCGAGGCGTAAAGTTTATCTACCCGTAAACTTTTACACCTCGCGTAATATTTGATACATCCAGTACGTACCGGACGCGGGCAGTTTCAACCGGATAAAAGCGGATATATCCGGACACGAGCGGTCGTAGCCGGTGCTTGCCGCAAAGCAATTAGTTTATGTTTCCGATGTATGTTCGCATCGACGTTTGCCCTTTGTGGAATGGTGGTCTTAAACGAAAATCACTCTAGTATAGCTTATATGTTCACATCTTAAACCAAGTTTTTTTAGTTTCACACTGTAAATTCTTTTTAGAAATATTCATATTATTTAGTAGTTTTAAATATTGAAACATGCTATAAAAAGTTACCCAATTCTAAAATTCATAATTATCGAAATTCTAACTTGCAAATTTTGGTTTAATATTAATAAACGCACTACGTCTATGAATTTAAAGTGAAATAAAAATTTAAAATTACCAAAAGCTTATAAAATTTCTGCAGATGAACACAAACGCAAAGGAATATACGATAATAAACACGAACATAACAAAAAATAACTCGGGTTTGTTGCACAGCACGCTCGGAGAGTTCGTTTAATTTAAAATAAAAATTAGTGTTACCAGTTCAAAACGAATAAAGCCCGTTTAAAAGTATGTACGTGGGAAAGAGGTTAAGAGGCGAGCTGACTGTACTGCTTTGTGAGGACTGTTTTATACAGTTCCAGTATAGATAAATTATATAATACATTTCTTCGCTTTGTTAACGAGGCAAACCGCGGCGTTCAGTTCCGCCACTCAACACGCTATGTCTCCAGATTTCAGCGGATAATGGAGAACGGAGAGTCAACATAATAGCTGATTTATATATAGAAGATATATTAAAATAGAATACTATTATCCAAAGCTTAATCTGCATCAGTAAACTTAGCAAGACCGGGCGTTGGGAGAGTTCCTTTGTATGCATTTGGCTACAAGGAGCTGAGTTAAGATGGAGTTAATCATGTTAATTGGTTGAAAATTCACATTGTTATAATATATATGAAATTTATCTTGTTTTTATCTATTTAAAATATGTATGTTTTACATTATGTTAAGTAAATTCATTTTTTTTTACTTTCTGGTTTACTGTTTGAAGTCGGTAGGTTTTTTTTTGTTAAATAAAAATATTTTGTAATTTTTTACTGTAAAACAATTATTATTAAGAATTATTTATTTAAAGATCCATTTGGAAATTAAAAACGAATTAATTAATTATTTGCATTAACGTTATGACACCCAGGTTTCAATTTTTAGCCTTATTTCAGTTTTTCAGTTTCACACAGTCAGAGATGTTTTTTTTATACATAAAATTTGAATTCTTTTTTTAATTTGGCTAACAAATATCTTACAACAACGTTATTTTGCTTCCAACTAAACGTTCTGAATAGATAACATACATATACACATATATATATGGTATAGTAGAGCTTTCTGCTTCAATTAACTTTCTAGTTCCAAACTTTCCCATACACCATTCATAGTAGCTGTAGTTCGCAAGAAATCGAGCTGAGCTGGATCAAATTAGGGCGTTTGAGGATTTTACTATTCATCTATCTTTAAAAATAGAAGTTTTTTTTTGTTTAGTTAGTTTTTTGGGGAGGCAGAGGGAACCTGGGAACCTAGTAGTAAGACTTTTTGTTTCCATTAAGATATTTCCGTTCTCCATTTTACAATGAATACTGGAAGCATTGCATGTGGGGCAGTCGTTACCAGAGCGAAAGTATGGATTTTTTTTTTCATTTACTCGAGTGGGAATCGAACCTAAAACCTGTCGAGTTAGCAGCCTCACGCTTGTACTGCCCTACGCCACGAATGGCCTCAATAGAAAGCTTAATGTTATCTAAATTAAAATACTATTTTTTTATTTATATTATATATTAAACTAACTTCAGCAATAAGCGATATCAAGTGGAACTTCCTTCTCTGAGAATTTTCTCCCAACTTGTAAAACATTGCCCTAATATATTTCAACTTTAAATAGTTGTATGGTAAAATTTGTTCGTGCGTATATTTTCGGGAAAATAATTCTCTTGTTTAAAACCCATTTCCTTATTTTTGACTAGTGTAACGCTCGTGGTTTTGCTCACATGGACTATACACTATTATAACTATATGAGGGTGAGCTCACTCACCCTTTTATTGTTACGGTAAGGTAACGAGGCACAGGGCGGGAATTCTATTCCACCACTTACCACGCAATGTCTCGGGAATTCGGTGAAAAATGGGGAATAGAAGTGTCTTAATGGGAACGCAGTGTCTAAATACTAGGTTCTTAGGTTCCCTCTGTCTACCCTGCTATGCGGAATACAGCCAATATCACTATTAATATAAAACTATAACTCAAAGTAAAATTGAATTGTTTTCAAACATGAAATATTAGGGTCATCTATCAATTGCTTAGATAAAAAGAGACAATTACGAGCAGAATTCTAACACAGGTTCCGTAATAGACATTAATATATTTTTAACATTTTTATGACAAAATGTGCTATTATGTCAGAAGGTGAAAATATGTAGGTACAATAAAAATATGTTCAATAAGATCTTTACCACAAGTGGAAATCGAACCTAGAACTGTTTACAATTACAATTGTGGCGTCTACAACATATTTCCTTTATAAATTCATCTCGATAACAGGTTTATATACTCGTATATTTGAATACGGTACCCCAAAAAGTATTCGATCAAAAGCCTACACTGCCATAAATTGTTTGAAATCGTTGAAAAAACTATTAACTTTTACTACCATTCATCATATCGCCAAAAAAATATATGTGGGCACGAAATAAATTTTGGTTTATAACTTTTATAACAAAGGCAAAACAAATATCTGTAAATCATAATTGTGATATTTTTTTAAATAACAGAGAGATATGTTTTCCAATTTCAGGCATATTCCACATTCGAGGCCATCGTGGCCAAGTTCGATCCTCGGTTGATATTGAGTACTGCAATTCACAATGCATCCCGCACATAACAGGGTAGGCAGGGAACCTGGGAACCTAGTTTTAAGACACTCTCTTCCCATTAAGAAACTTTCGTTCCTCGCTTTAACCGAATTGTTAAGGCATATATAGAGTGGAGGAACTCAAAGCCGAACATAGCAGGATAGACAGAGACCTGAAAACCTAGTGCTAAGATACTCCGTTCCCCTCTTTCCACCAAATTCTTGCGGCATTGCGGGTTGAGCGACGGAACTCAAGCCGGCAGGTTGCTTCTGACTCTCCTGCCAAATGCGGGAAACAGCGTGAAGCTAAAAAAAAAAACAATTGTCGCGTCAAACTAATAAAGAAAAAAAACTTTACGTTATAATAGCAATGAATATATTTTAAATATATATATTTTTTAAATATTTATGGTCAATCTAGTAAATAAAATGGACAATGGATAGCACATCTGGTCGACCCAAATGCGATCAATTTTAAAGTATATTAGAAACTAGCTTTAGGTGTGAAAACGGGAGGAAGGTGGAGTGAAGATTTCGTTATTTATTAGTGTTATTTTATTAAAATATCTATAATACCTTTTTTCAGGGTTTCGCTGTATGCCGTATGCAGAAGGCAGAGGGCGCCTAATGTTAAAATCTATTCGTAGTTCGTATACTATATCATTAAATAAAATATTTTCTATAAGTTGTATATAATAAATCGAGTGGTGTTCTCAATCTTCTATACTTTTGTACTCTTACTAAGAATCTTCGCACAGAATCGAATTTGCATCTTCCGTTAATATATCCACAGTACATTTTATACTGCAATAAGCGTTCTAAACGAAAATCGTGAAACGGTAGAAAATAAAAACAGAGATCCCGAAAATAAAACTGAATGCTCATATAGTGTAACAGCAATATACGGAACCGCGAGTGCTGCAGGACCGCCATACTTTTACTTTTTAATAAAACCCAGGTGTTTCAACTTTTTCAAAGTGCAGTACGTCGGCCCTCACTACACTGTTGATAACTGAAAATAGTCAACGCATTCAACTGGAAGATCGAAAACATTTATATATATAATTGTTTGTTTTTATATATATATATTGTAAGCTTAAGTTATTTCCTGCACAGCAGAGAAGGCAGAGATTCTAATGTTTAAATACTCCATTCGATTTCGAGTTGAGTGGCGGAATTCAACTACGGAATTGTTTCTTCATCTTATAATCAGAATTAGGAAATGTAAAAAGTAAATTCGATAAAGTGGGAATCGAATTCACTACCTCATTATTTGGTGTTATTATGATCTATGTATATCTATATTTTTCTCCGCTCTCTTATGTATATTCGGTTACTCTACTTCCCTTTAGTAGGCAAAGGGGCGTGAAAAAAAAAAATTCAACAACAAAACCTTCAAAATTTCGAGCTTCTCCGCTTTGTTATTCCAGCTAATTACAAATAAATATTTTAAACACGGAATGGCCTAAAATGCCTATATTCATTCTACATCTATAAAATATTCAAACTATTCAAAAACTGTTAAGAACTTGAATCGACTATAAAATAGCAATGAATATTTAAACTAAAAATTGTTTTAAAGCAATTTTGCAGGCTTTTGTCGCTAACATTAAGAGCAATCCCATTCTCTCAAATACGCCATAAGTTATAGTATCCATAGAATTACTGGCTGTTGAAATGAAAATAATTAAAAAAATACACCATCAGAGGCCAGTCGTGGCGCAGGAACACAACTGGTTGAGGGTTCGATCCTCAGTCGAGGAAAAGAAATATTTAATAAATGTATATTTCCATTTCTTCGTTCTGGTGTCGATTGTAAAACGCGGCGTTTAGTTCCGCCAACTAGCAAACTGCAGTCATGCCTGGTGGTTGAAATGAGTTCTTATCAACTGTTGCTCTTAGTGCTCACTTGTACTATAAAAAATCCTATTTGTATAATCAAGGTCCTAAGGTTCTAGGTATAGGTTTTTGGGTTATGGGTTCCTTTTTCGTTATTCAACCCAAATTAAAATATTCCTTTAAAAAAGTAAAATTCACTAAAAACACAGATCAATAAAATTACACAACCTCCTTTTATTAATTTAAAATATTAATAGAATAAAAGAAGGGAGACCACCCACCTTTTTTTATGAAAATTTATATTATTTTCAGTTTTTCCTTTGAACAATCTCCTTTTGAAGCGGACGCCTTGTGTTAACCGCGGCATACTTCGGTAAAGGATTCCTTTTGGTGAATTATGCCTGGGAACAGATTACGTTGGCTATCGGGGAAATTGCTTTAAACAGTACCTTTCGTCGTTTCTTGTTGTTATTACGACCTAGATATAGTATGGTGGTCGTAGGTTCGAAAAGTGTAGATAAAAAAAATAAAAAAGTGGTAAATTCGTAACATGCTTCTATAATAATATAACTGGTAAAAGAACTCTATCAAGGCACTCCGATCACAATTTTTTCGCTGAATTTTGGATACAGATAATATGTACGTAGAAAGCTATAATATATGGGATAAATTAAATATTTATTAAATTTAAACTGTTTGAAGCGAAAGTGGAGAACGGAAGAGTCTGAATTAGAACAGAGTGTATTAATATAAGGTTCCCAGGTTCCCTCTGAATACACTGCAGTGTGTCAAAAAGTAATAAAAAATTCCCAACCATGAAGTACAATAAGGCTGTTTCAATATAACATCATTGTAATAGCAAATTTTTGAATACTCGTATACGTTAGTTGTTTACATCGTTAAATAAGGTTTTATAAAGACACTAACCAGTTAAAGCTATAATATTATTTTGCTAACAAGAAGATAAGAAAGAAGATCGATGCTTGCATTGCTAAGAAGATAACTGAAAATTGCCTCATACGGAATGTTTCGAAAATTCTGCATAAAGGGGGAACAGGATCTTTTACACTCTGTTCTCCTTCCCCATACGGCTATATATGGGATATAGCGTGAAGCTGCAAAAACAACAAAACATAAGTGACTTCTTTTATGGAACACAAGCCTTATAAGAAAAATACATTTCAAGAGCGCTATTCATCGCGAAGCGACGAAATGAAACTACAATACGAGTTCGATGTCTTTTGCTATTTTCAATTTCAGTCAATTTTCACTGAAACATTCGTCTATGTATATTTTATTATTTAACTTCTGTAGATAAATTATTTCTTTTTTTGCACTTTATTATAATTTAAAAGTCACATAAATAACCATATTAATTGAGGCTATAGCGCTAGAGGCCATTGCAAACGCGAAGGTCGTGGGTTCTATCCCAAAACTATATTATTGAATTATATTCATATCAACCATTAGATAGAAAAAGGTGGCGTTAAGTTTCGCTTTGCTTTCTCTTTTAACAGGCATTCTTGCTTCTCGCTTTATCCAGCACTGCTATGTGACGTACTAGTTGCTAGCTACGTCTTAAGACACTCTGTTCCCATTAAGACATTTCCGTTCCCCACTTTTCGCCGATTTCTGAAGGCATTGCGTATTGAGTGGGGGAACTAAACGCCGCGGTTTGCCTTTTCATCGAGTGAGAACCGAACCTACGACCTGTTGCTAACAGTCAACAGCAAAGAAGATATTTATCTCTGTTAGAAAGTTTATTTTTAATTTATCATTATAAAATAAGAAAATATTTATATTCTAAAAAAATATTGTTATTTTTAACAAAAACAAAACAACTAGGTACAATATTGTAATTTTTAACAAAAAAAAACAACTAAAAGCTACAAAAGTTTATAAAAGCTTACAAATTTTAAAGCAAAATCTGTTCAGAACAGCTTTAAATATTTAGAGCAGAAATTATTAATGTAATTTCAATTTCAACACAAAGAGCCGCTATTATGGCGCAATCAGTACAGAAGACGATAGTTTCGGGTTCGAATACTAATCAACTTAACTTAACTTAACGCTTTATCCCTAACGGAATAGTCAGAGAGAATGGAGTGCCAAACGCTACTGACTCTACATACCTCTTTCGCCTCGTCCACTATCATCAACCTCTTCATACATGCCCTTCGGGGGTCCTCATGCTTTTACGTCACTTTCCTCCAGTATTTTCGATACTGTGTTTTCGAAGGTCAACCGAGGTCTCCCCCTACCTCTCTTACCACTCACTTTTCCATCATAAATCTTTGCTATTCTTTCAAACCAGTTGAGCACGTTTCAAACCAGCTGAGTACGTTAGGTAAGACTTATATATTTTCTTAATATATACGTATTAAAAGGCTATCGCTTAGCTGTTGGATCAAGAACCGGATACAGAAGGCAGTATTACTTGAGACGGCGCGTATTATGCGGAGGTTCCTCTCTCTGGAGCCCTAGCCACCGATGGCTTGGAGCCTTGTCCCGCCCTCGGAACAGTGTTTTTTTATATTTTTAAATCTATTTTGTTATAATAATTTATATTTAAAAATGTAAAATTTATTCACTAATTTAATAAAAGTATATTCTGAACTCATTTTCAACGTTTAGAATGCATATACAAAATAGAATTTAGGTCGTTGTTTTCTAACTCCGTGACGGTGTAAATTGAATTCCAGATTCTGACCGGAGTGTAAACTGGTGTATGACTAAAAAGGCTGTGCTTAAAATACTTCACTAATATTGTAATAGACAATAATTGTTCTTTTTTAGTAAATATTTCAATATTTTTTTATATACTATAAGGGTGGATCCAAGTAGTAACATAGGTAAAAAATATAAATTAAAAAACTAAACACATGGTTCGGATTCCATCAACCATTTTCAGTTCCATAATCTCCAGGAGATCAGATCCCCACGGAGAAACGACGCTCCCAGGGCTTCGTCTCTATCATAAGACCAAATTGATAATACCATAATATTGTTTTCTCACCAAAGCTACATATAACTACGAATTCTCTTCTTAATTTTTCTTACATAGAACCATAGAACCTTAACAAATAAGATACAATAGAAATTAATAAATTTATTAAATTCATAATTTTATTTAAAACTAAACAAACTATAAAAAAGATTTCTTTTAAGCAGTAGCAACACACCAAACTACGTCCCAACACGAAACTCAAAGGCTTTGCATAGAAAATGAGAATGGAACTAAAATCTACTATAAAATATGCTATTACTAAGACCTAAAAGGCTTAACAATTATTATTTTAGAAGTGTATATTAGTACAGTTTGTTATATTCTTCTAATTTCATTTGCTATATCCCGCATATAGCAGGATAGGCAGAAGGAAAGAAATGCAGAGAAGTATCTTGTTAGGGTATGGCACTCTGGAGTAAAAGTCTTCTCTGAAAGAGTAGACTCTTTCTGCCCAACGTTTCAAAATATTTTGAGTCTAGGGGTGGAACTTAACGCCAAGTTTTCTCTTGTTGCCAGAGTATAAGTATTTGGCTCAATTTATATATGAAGGCTGAGCCAAATAATTTAGTACTGAATTCGATAAATACAAAACACTCAAGTCAATAATGAAAGTGAAAAGTAGCTATTTAATTATTATGGATAAACGCAAGCATATAAAATATATATTTTTTTAAATCTGAAACCATCTAGACAGAGACTGATGTAATCACGATGAGGGTTCGATTCTCACTTTTTTAATTAATTAATTTTTCATTCCACTCTGGTAACAAAAACAATAATGACAAAGATTAGGGATTAATCCTACAGCTTAACAAATGTTATCTTGGAAGCACAAAGTGAAAAATATAGTGTCTTGGCACTAAATTTTCTCTGCCTACCCAATTACGCAGAATAAAGAGAAAACTAAAAATTTCCTTAAATACAAAATAACCTGAAAATCAAAAATTTAACTAACCAGCCCACCCCTCCACATTGCATTAGGCAATCAAGCAAGTTCACTGACCGATCCGCATCATCTCTACCCCTTACTTCAGCAAACACCAAGTCTACTCGAACCGCGCCATAAAAGATAAACGGTGTTGTAATTCCGGCTCCCCAACGAATACGTAAAACAAAAGGGTCCCTGAGGTGCACCCAATGTACGGTTACCAACAAAATATAACGTCTATTACAAGGGATAGC
>HE671620.1:0-13608 GCA_000313835.2 Heliconius melpomene melpomene | reverse complement strand
TATATATATAAAATCGAAAGGTCACTCACTCATCACGAAATCTCAGAAACTACAAGTGCTAGGAATCTGGAATTTTCTGGAATTTGCATAGGAGTTACTTATAGGACGTAGGTGCTCGCTAAGACGGGAATTTGCAATATTCGATTTCTAAGGGGTTGTTTTTGGGGTCGAAAGTTTATATGAAACTTCGTTACTACAAATGCTAGAAGTCTCAAATTTTGCATCGACGTCACTAGGACGTAGTCATGGAGACAGAAATTAATAATAACATATTTCACGCGGGTGAAACCGCGAGCGGGCCGCTAGTATATATATATGTGTGTGTTAAAAATAAACTCATATTCAACGTAAAGAAGATTTTATTATCAACATGCATATACAAAATAGAATTTAGGTCGTTGTTTTCTAACTCCGTGACGGTGTAAATTGAATTCCAGATTCTGACTGGAGTGTAAACTCCTGTATGACTAAAAAGGCTATGCTTAAAATACTTCACTAATATTGTACTAGACAATAATTGTTCTTTTTTAGTAAATATTTCAATATTTTTTTATATACTATAAGGGTGGATCCAAGTAGTAACATAGGTAAAAAATATAAATTAAAAACTAAACACATAATTCGAGTTCCATCAACCATTTTCAGTGCCATAATCTCCAGGAGATCAGATCCCCAGGGGAAACGACGCTCCCAGGGCTTCGTCTCTATCATCAGACTAACTTGATAATGCCATAATATTATTATTTTCTCACCAAAACTACATATAACTACGAATTTAGTATCTTAATTTTTCTAACATAGAACCATAGAACCTTAACAAGTAAGATACAACATAGAGTACAAACACTAATTTACGAATATTTACGTGTATTATATATATCTAAATTATAAAAAAAACAAAATAAATTTCTCTTTACAAAGTTAAATTTATATTTATAATTTTATTTAAAAATAAACAAACTATAAAAAAGATTTCTCTTAAGCAGTAGCAACACACCAAACTACGTCCCAACACGAAACTCAAAGGCTTTGCATAGAAAATGAGAATGGAACTAAAATCTACTATAAAATATGCTATTACTAAGACCTAAAAGGCTTAACAATTATTATTTTAGAAGTGTATATCATTACAGTTTCTTTTATATTTCTATATTCATTTGCTATATCCCGCACATAGCAGGATAGGCAGAAGGAAAGAAATGCAGAGAAGTATCTTATTAGGGTATGGCACTCTGGAGTAAAAGTCTTCTCTGAAAGAGTAGACTCTTTCTGCTATGACTATATTTTGAGTCTAGGGGTGGAACTTAACGCCAAGTTTTCTCTTGTTGCCAGAGTAATAAGTATTTGGCTTAATTTATATATAAAGGCTGAGCCAAATAATTTAGTACTGAATTCGATAAATACAAAACACTCAAGTCAATAATGAAAGTGAAAAGTAGCTATTTAATTACTATGGATAAAAGCAAGCATAACATATAGAATATAATTTGTTAAAAATCTGAAACCATCTTGACAGAGACTGATGTAATCACGGTGTGGGTTCGATTCTCACTTTTTTAATTAATTAATTTTTCATTCCACTCTGGTAACAAAAACAGCAATGACAAAGATTAGGGATTAATCCTACAGCTTAACAAATGTTATCTTGGAAGCATAAAATGAAAAATATAGTGTCTTGGCACTAAATTTTCTCTGCCTACCCAATTACGCAGAATAAAGAGAAAACTAAAAATTTCCTTAAACACAAAATAACCTGAAAATCAAAAATTTAACTAACCAGCCACCCCTCCACATTGCATTAGGCAATCAAGCAAGTTCACTGACCGATCCGCATCATCTCTACCCCTTACTTCAGCAAACACCAAGTCTACTCGAACCGCGCCATAAAAGATAAACGGTGTTGTAATTCCGGCTCCCCAACGAATACGTAAAACAAAAGGGTCCCTGAGGTGCACCCAATGTACGGTTACCAACAAAATATAACGTCTATTACAAGGGATAGCTACGAATATAGCGATTATACAACTAGAATGGTTTGCTATTAACGAGCTTACGAGTACGTTTTTTTTTGGAATCACGCTATTGTGCACATAGAGGGAACCTAATGTCCCCTCTCTGGACCCCAATTTCCGCTGAATTTTTGAATCATTGCATGTTTACTTATTACCAGAGATGAATGAAAATAATGCATTCCTCGAGTGGAATCGAACCCAGAACCGTCACGTCATTCAGTCAGTCAGAGGTTGCTACGTCATGATGGCCTCGGCATATCTATTGTAGTTAGAATAAAGTAAGCGTAGTTAAATTATAATTTTACTTGTTCGTCTATATGTTTTTCTATTTTTTTTATTAATTACTATCAAATATCCATACAAATATATTTTTACATTGATGAAGGCACTACAAAAAACCACGAAGGTTTGTCTCGAGTACCATAACTCGTCTAAATTATAGATTTAAATAATATTTCTTTAATAGTAGATATCAATGTGACATAATATGTGATAATTCTTATTTAAACTCTTGAACTTTTTAAATTCCAACTTTACATTTCCGGAATATGAATCTACTACCCTCGAATATTAAGGAGGATCCACCCGTGCCACAATGGAGTCATATTATTAATTACTTGATTGAAATTTAATGTCACAGTATCTGATATCAATTTGGGAAATCTAATAAATCTTCATCGTATTGGATTCGCGGACAATCAATCTATTGGAAACGCAACCAATCGGTTTTCATTTGTTTTTGCCTTTTCAGTTATATTGTAGCAATGTACGAAGAATTTACATATAAAGTTTGGTGCATGCATATATATGCAAGTATATGCATTAACGAGAAGTGGCAAGGTAGGCGGAGGGAACTTAGTGTTAAAACACTACGTTCTCTTCCGCTGAATATAAGAGACATTGCGGTTGATCAATGAACTCAACGCCATAGCTCGTCTACTAAAGGTTAAAAATATATATATAATCGTACTCTGAGTGGAAATCGAAACTACCATCATCGCGTCTATTAGACGCCTGTCTCTTTATCATATTTATCGGGTCATATTTTATTTAATTTTATTTTCAGCATTTTTCCCATATTTAGCGTTGATTGCTTAATAAGTATCGCTATCGATACTTAATAAGAAAAAACTAAACATAATTTTTAAAGAAAACCTTTTAGTAAATTTGGAAAATATAAAAATTACCCCGACATATCCGTTGGAGTTTCAAGCAGTACTTCTTCCGGTCTTCCGCATCCGGTTCTTGACCCGCCAGTTGAGCGATGTCCTTTTAAATTTAATCCTATATTTTTACTACTAAACCAAATATTGCTTTTTTATTGCTTGCTATTTCCCATGCTGTTTCGCGTATAGCGGTAAAAGGAGTCTAGTGTTAAAACACTCCGTCTCCGATGTAACCGTTTCGAGTCACTGCGTGTATGAACTCAACAAACACAGCAGGTGTATTTCTCCGAGTGGGAATTGAACGTTAACATCTCGTTGTCAGTTAGACATTTTACTGCTGCGCTACGACGTCCTATATTGCTATTGTATTACAAAAATAAAATATTTAACAGCGTGAAATTTTAAATAACCTATTAGACTATGGTCTAAATCAATCAATATTTCTGTCAATCGATTTTTTAACTGCAATACTGTTTTTCTCTACGGTATTGCTAAAAATATTTTATGAAGTTAAAAAGTTGAACCTTAACTCTTTTTCTACAATTCTTATTCAATTTGGTTTTTTAGTTTTAGAAAAAAATCATTTGATTTTTCAACGGAATCCTACGCATGAATGGCACGCTAAAAATGTTTATATTTTGAATAAAAAAATATTTTTAAACTATGCTTTAAAAATAAAATTTCTCGTAGTAACCTATGTAGTTCTACAATTGGCAAGTAAAACATGAAGCAAAGCAAAATAAGGTCCATCGCGGCGTTAAGTTCCACCACTCTTTACTACCTACACTCGATGAATGAAAGAATGAAAAGGAATGTCCTGAAATAATGTTTAGAGAATGCAAATAGGAAAAGCGTAGAGCTAAAATAAAAACACTAGAAACAAACTGCACTACGTTTCAGTATAGGTGTATAAGTACTTTTGTTTTAAGGCTATTACAGACGAAGTATTTGCATTCAACGATATAAAAATCACTAGATATGACTAATGTGAATAATC
This sequence comes from Heliconius melpomene melpomene, assembly GCA_000313835.2. NCBI lineage: Eukaryota > Metazoa > Arthropoda > Insecta > Lepidoptera > Nymphalidae > Heliconius > Heliconius melpomene. The sequence goes on along the minus strand of HE671620.1, from coordinate 9,433 downwards.
TTAAAATGCACGTAGAAGGTGACCTTTTCTTTATGAACAAATAAAAATATATATTATATGTAATTAAAGTGACATAATCTGTAAATTCACTTACAAACAGAATTTTCCCACGAAATATTTTTTTTAAGTAATATTTGTATATCTCATAATATACCTCATCATGTGGATTAAACGTCGCTACGTCACTTTCATTTCATTATATTTCTAGACCAATAAAAAAATACTAGCTGTAATAAAATAAGAATCCACACCTCTTTTACATCAATCCGACATAACGAGTAACTAATCCACAATGGCATCAGTACTCGCAAATGAATACAATTATTTATTCATTAGATTAGCATTATGTTAAAAACGTACATACACACAACCAAATAAAGCTTACACAAAACCCATTTGGCTTAAAACTAGAATCGACACTTACATGTCAAATAGAGAGAGAGAGAGAGAGAGAGAGAGAGATTCATAATCCAGAGCAAAACAAGTCTAAAAGTGCACTTAGCAGCATTACGCATGCAAATCGTCTCCCGTTCATCCTTAATCTGATTATACGGAAAACTTGCTCCCAACGATTGTTCTTATGTGAGAACAATAGGCGACAAAGCGTTTTTCGAAATTTGTGCAATTTTTTACTTTATTGCGAATGTAATAAAATTTAAATTTGAAATGGGTGATTGAGTATTTAAGGCTGGCTGCAGACTTGCAGTTTTACTACCAGACAAAGTCAAAATTTAAATTGTCAAATTTTTAGGCTTTTTAAAATAAAAAAATTCTAGCTTGCTGTGGCTTTGGGCCTGGCTCTATATTATAATAATATTATTATTATAAACGAAAGGGTTGTGGGTTACATTTCCGCTCGGTACCCCCGGTAGTTATTTTCATTTTTTAGCTCTTATAATAACACAAAGCAGACGGCGAGCACCACTACGTGAATATCTCATAAATAAGACGATACGTGAAGAGCGGAGTGCCTTAACACTCAGTTTCGTTTGCGTACCCAACCCTACGCGGCATAAATAATAAAGTAAGAGAAAAAAAATGGCTTTTTTATTTCACTTATATATAGATGACAAAATCTTTAAATACCCATTGACAAAATCCTATAAACCGCTAATAAATCGCACCAAACGCCCCGTCTGTGGGCTTCATCATCACAGTCATCTCAATGTTGCCCAATTATGTAAATGACAGTAATAATTTAAAACTTAATTGACCAATGATCATCAACACCCGTGGTGATTAACTTAATTACTTCTCAATGTGATTATTCTGTACTCCTTTCCATACTAATTGCTCCTTGCTAATTTACTTATAATGGGAGGTATTTGTCCCTTGGAGTCCCTTTTACTTTTTTTTGTAATATTGGAGTTTTTTAGGTTTTAATACCTCAGGTATTTTTGAAGGTGGAAAAGAGACTCGAAGTGTTTTAATAGGAACAGAGGATCCTTACACTAGTTTTCTAGGTTCACTTTGCCTACCCCTATTTTTCGCCAATATTTTAAAACGTTGTGTGAACTCTTGTTACCAGAAGGAAGAGAAGAAGGAGGAATACCAGACGGAGTAAATGTAATAATTAATTCCTCCGAATGGGAATCGAAACCACTACCGTCACGTTTACAGTTAAACACTGTACCGCTGTGCCAAGACAGCCTGAAATGTCAAACTTAAACGAAATATAATATAACAATGTAGCCATATTTATGTAACAAAAAGGCTGTATTTCCCTCATAATCCTGCTGCAATAAATTTTTTCGCTTTGTTGGTTCCAAATAAGGATATCAAGGGTTTTATTTGGATATAATATTAACAAAATGAAAAAGGTAAATATTTTTAGGTTTATACTATATGAGCATTTATCTTCAACTCAAATTCAAAATTTATTTACTTATTCTTATTTTATGTTTACAGATAAATAAAGAATTTATTTATTTTAAATGAAACTATTTAATAGGATTAAGGGTGTATGTTTATTTATCATATATTTTTTGGAAACTCAACCTTTAGCAATAGTCTGTGGTCACTTTAAAAAAGGACTAAAAAAAGCTGTCCATCATGGTTTACTGAGGCAGCTTCTGACTATAAAAGCGGTTACCATCGGTTGGACCATCTTGAAAAGAGAAGTCTGGATACCAGGTTTTTCTGTTCTCGCAATGGAGAAATACATCCAAAACATTTCCAATAAAAAAATTGGAAATATATTTGCCAAAATAACAGAAAACCTAATCATCCCAAAACCTTCACGTAACACATCGGCCACGTCAGCTAAACCCCCCTAATTATTTTGAACCAATAAAAAATAAATCGGGTCCTCGGTATTCAGTTCACGTCCCTCTCGCGACACCTCACTCGAGTACCTCATAGTGCCTTATTGCCTTGCTTGTCAACTCCCTTATCAACGGTTCTCAATCTTCTTGAGATCGAGACTAGGCTTTACCTACTTTACTTTTAGAGTTTTTCTATCAAACGAATTAACATTTTTAATTGTAAAATTTGAAGATTTCCATCGATTTCTCTGGAATTCCTCCTTCATGTTCTGAGTTACCACCAATTATTTACAAATTATATATATTTTTAAAAAATGGCCAAGAAATCGATAGACATACAATCTTCTCCTTAATTATTACAAATTATAAAACAAAGAATAATAACTCCAAAATGAACTATGAACTAAAATTCCCTTCAAAAAATCTATAAAGATACTTCTATACAAACTATTAAAAAATTATACCTTATAATATCAATAATATACGATGACAATTTCTTTTGAAAATCGATGTGAAAATATTATAATTTTCCATGACATTAAATAATTCGATAATAAAAAAACATTTGAGAAGGGATGTCCGATGGGGGCAAAACGAAATGCTTTTCGTTGAGAGTGTGTTTTTAATACAAAGGGGGAACCGGACCGGAATGGAGCAGTCAATTTTTGGATATAAGTATGCCCTTTGGCGCAGGGTTACCCTTTTTTGGGAAAAAAACCTTTTTAAAATGCATTTTTAGGGTTTGTTTTTAGAAACGACTAAAGCTTGAATTTATTTATGAAATCTCAGAATGTGAACATGAGGATTTTCATAGAGATTTTCCCGTGAAACCTAGCGATGCAGAACATAGAGTTTTTTAATAGTCGTCATTTTTTTTATATAAACGTCGATTCTATACTTTAAAATTTTTCCTTTCACATGGTAGCTTCACGCTTTTTCCCGCATTTAAGTGTTATAGCACTCATTTCCCATTTTCCATTCAATATTGAGAAATACTATGGCGGAACGGCGGAAGCGTTTTGTCTTCTTAGTAAAGCAGCGAAGAAATAAAAAGATTAATTCCCCAAATGAGAATCGAACCCATAACCGTCACAGTCAGACGCCATGCTGCTGCACGACGGTTTCATTAACTTTTTTACAATATGCTTATTTACCGTATTTTGTATCAAACATCAAGCATGCGTAAAACTCACTGTATATTGAGTAGCGGTACTCAGTGCCGCGCTTTGCCTCGTTGCCGAAACGAGGAAAATAAAAATATTAAATATTTCATTTCCTCGAATGGAAATCGAACTCACAACCTATGGCGTTTAGAGTAGCACGCTTATGCCCTGCACTACGATGGGCCTCACACATTTTGTATACCTAGAGGTACCCATCCATCCGTCCATCCATCAGCCTTTCAACGTCCACTGCTGGACATAGACCTCCCCTAATTCTCGCCACTCCGTCCGGTTCTGCGCCCTTGTCCTAGAGGTATATAAATACTTACAGATTATATTTTGTCATAGATCACGATTTTACTTACCTGAAATAAAAAATCTACATTTTATTATGACACCTTTTGTACAATTTCTTAAGAACTTTAACTCATATTGTTATTTACTGAAAGCATTCATTTACACTATAGAAATTAAGATTGGTTAGTTTCCATGTTTATGACCTTTATTCCATTAAAAATAAGGTTCAAAATATAAATTTAAGTATAAATGGAAAACTTTTAACAGGTGTCAAGGGGTGCCGTTAAGGAAAACGGACGTTTGCACTCTGCACTTTGTTACCTAATTGTTTGATTTACGATTTTAATTCGCTGAAACACTAAGTAACTAAAGCGATATTATATTTTAAGGTAAAAATTAAATTAGTTTTGTAATTTTCATTTACGCATATTTTTAAGGTTTCATAAGTTCACTAGACGGTAAAAATTAAGCTTCTAGGTCCTAAGTCAACGCAATGAAAAAATAGGAGCATTTGTTAGCGGTAGTATTCATTATGAGTTTATAGTAAAAATGTGAATATGATTAATTAGAATGAAACGAAATGTGTAAGTTGTGTATTTAATAGAATCGATATCTATGTACGCACGCACGGAATTTTATTAGTTATTTCTACTTCCCTTGAAGCAATAATTTCAAGATTTTTTATTTTAATAATAAATTCAAAATATTATTTATTCAAATTTACTATCACAAGCACTTTTGAATCTTCGACTGAACATATAGACACAAAGCTACCACCGGTTCGGAAGGCAGTTCTGCTGAGAAGAGCCGGCACGAATCTCAATAGTTGCTCTTTTCAAAGTCAATGATATAGTTTACTGTTACATTAGCTGGCAGCTGTCCTGCCTGACATTCAATAGACATTAATTCCATACATGTTTGTCCTCTAAGTATTCTTGAACAGTGTAATAAGCTTTACTTATTAGACTTTTTTATTACAATTACTTAAAATTTGGGTAGTGGCAAACTTAGAATACACTGAGGAATTTTATTAAATACACGTATACTCAGACCCATAAAAGATTTATTAATTTTTTTGGAGGCGAAAACTTGGCGTAACAAGCTTATCTTTATTTCTCGTTCCTGTCACTATTTTTACTATGACAATGTTTATTTTTAATTTTAATAATTTCATAAATATATTAATAAATATTCGTATAGTTCAAGCAGGCGAAACCGCGTCCGAGTCCGCTAGGAATATATCTAATTTAACTACACTTCTCTTCTGAAATAGAACTTCGTGATAAAGCATCAACATGCATCATCCGCTCGGCTATTACAGTGTTCAACAATAAGACGACATTCTTGCATAATATACCACCGGGCACTTGTAGGTAATAAGTCCCGTTTACTCATGGCTCTACGAAATGCAGAATAATCAGTGATCACTTTTACCTAACACTAACAACTACAGTAACCATTAACAACGTCTACAGGTTTAGTGCTTCGCGGTTCAATAATTCGATATTTTACCGTATGAAATTTAAATTTGTCACTGTCCACAATTAATATTAGAGGCTTCAACGAATATAAAAAAAATATTTGTTTTGTAAATCATTATATACATTTTTACAGAAAGTATGTCCAATTAAGGTAGGTACTTTTAAATAGAAAACAACAACTATTAAAAAAAATTACGTCCGCACTTACATTTGATACTGGTATAGCATTTGATAATGAAAATGTTATTACAATTGAAACACCTTAATTCTTGAAAATTTCCCCATATTACTACAATTTGAAGCTCTGTTACTTTTATTGTTATCAATATTTTTCAACCGGTTATACTGTAAAAAGTCATTGAGATAAAGTACTTAAATAATTTAAAACTTGTTCAGGTTCTTTAAATGTGCAAGTTCCCGCTCCCATTCTTATAAATTTATCATCTATGGCATGTATTAACCGCCTTAATATCCTTAATTTTAATTAAAATAATTTTTTCATAATAATAATTTTCTAAAGATTATTATTAGCATATCCGTTAAAAGATCACCGTAATTTCATTTAATAAAAACGCTAATCTTAATGTTTGTGTCCATTCTTCCCAAGAAAATAACAATCCTTTAAACCACTTTCTTGCCGTTCAATTTTGGCCATAATGACATTTAGGATTAAAACACTACATAAAGCAGAAAAATTATTGTGAGGGTAAGTAGCTTGCAAATGTTTATTACTAGTAGGTAACGGTACAACTTCGCTTACGTTTTAGATTTACCCATTTTAAGTATAAGCAAATCCTATAGTTTTTACAAATGTAGTATTATAGTGATTCAAACCAGCATATAAATTTAAATATAACAAATACCCTAATAAGAAACAATTACTTAATAAAAGTAACCACAAAAGTAAAAATAATAATAAAAAGAACAATAGTCACTTGTGAATAACAAAATTCAATAGGAAAAAACATAATATTATACAATATATAACACTTCTAACCTTTGATAGATCAATTATAAACCTTCACTCTTTAAATCGCTTTATTATAAACACTTTCTACTTAGCATTGACACTTAAACTATCACTTAATAACGTTTGCTTAGAGCTTGCTGGCAGTATTACAACGTCGGGAAGACTGGGCTCATTTCTGTTTTTGGGGTGTTTTTATAGGTTACAATTTCCCTCCAAAACTGAGCTTACCGGATGTATCTCATATTCATAATTCACAATAAAGATAGTTTCAGTGCTGCCATCATTTATAACATATCATAGTAACTTCTTATAGTTTTAACAATATAATGTACAATCACTATCACAAAATATTTAATTGAAGTCAAATTACTAAATCATATTGACAATATTTATTTTAAAATTATATATTAATAAAAGTACTTCATTTATATTTTTATCTTCAGTCATAATAACATCATAACAACTTCTCTTTATTTAAATACACAACTTACACATTTCGTTTCATTCTAATTAATCATATTCACATTTTTACTATAAACTCATAATGAATACTACCGCTAACACATTTATGCACATGATTTCTACGTTTTGTATGAAATTACCAATAACCAACACTTATAGGGTACCTCCCGTGGACCTACCTATAAAAAATGGCATGAAGTGAGAAGTACGTATTTCACGTTATGAAGGGAGTATTTTAATGTTAGAGTTCTTCTGCCTACTTGCGCTTGGCTGTTTTACGCGGGATTCACAGCAAAGTTTAAAAAACACAATTTTTTTAATTATTATCAATTGATTATTTTACCAAAAGAATGCAATTGTATATAATATGTATATGTTAGCCATAAGAATCAATCAGTTAGCTTCACGTTCTACCCCGCACACAACAGTGTAGGCAGAAGGAACCTCTTATTAGCACACTCCTTTCCTTACTTTCCGGTACCGGAGGCATTGCGTGGCGGAACTGAACGCCGCGCTCGAAATGAAAATATAAATAAATATTTCTCAAGTGGGTTACGAACCCACAACCAGTCGTGTTTTAACGCCACGACTGGCGTCAGTTTATTCAACAAATTTCTCTAATTCTAACTACTAGATTGGAAAAATATACGAAAAATACATACATAAATAAATAAATAAAAGCTATGTTTGATATTTTATTTACAAGTCAACAATCCGTCTCGTACCCGGGTGGATCCTAAATTGTCGACCGTACCGTCCTTCAATATTAAAGCACAAAGAATATTGGACTCGCTTGGGATTATAACGATAGAAAGTAACTAACTTATGGAGAACATTCGTTTCAACATATTGGAGAATTCATATTTTTTTGGTTTTAGTACATATACACTAAAATCTCCAGAGTTAGGCGTAGAGTATGGAACGAGAGAAAAGTGTCAACACTACCTAGTGGATACTGGGAGCTGGTGGGAATTGGGAACCTTCCCATGTTCCATCTGCATATCTTTCTACGTTTAGGATATAGCCTGAAGCCTCTGAAAGAAGATTATAGGTGGTAGTGTCGCATTTGAACAGCATTTAATTGTAAGCGAGACGTTTTTGCAGTTTTCGCAACTTGAGAAAATTAAATATTTTCATTTCCTTGTTTTAACAATTTTGTGTGAAGTAATTCGGACGGAAAGAGGAGATCTTGACAATAGGTTATCTTTGGCTACGGTGTGGAATAGATGTCTCTTTTATAACATTTTTCTCTAATTAAAATAAATATTTGATAAGAAAACAATATATTTATAATATTAAAATTTTATTTTGAATATGTATCTTTTTTTAAAAAAAGAAAGTGAAGTGAAGTGAAAGTAGAAAATGGAGGAGTGTTTTAACACTCGGTTTCCTCTGCCTACCCTGATGTGTGCGGGATATAGCGTGAAGCTAATTTTTTTTTAACTGTTTAAAAGGTAATATAAAATAAAATTGACACTTACAGAAAACTATGGCCAAATTTCATAATTTCACAATTTCCACTTAGAACCTACCTACCTATACCCATACTAAAGCAATGTCAAATATAACTAGTATACTATAATATAATATAAAATAAATCGTACCCACTTTCGACCCCATAGCGTCACGTGCCCCAGGGACCCGACACAGGGGCTATCTTGTACGTGCACGGCCGCACGTCGTAAATTCACACTATCGCGCTTTTGCAATATTTATTTATATATACTGAAAATTGGAATTCAGTAGCATCTTGCTTGAAACAAGTTAAAAATTATTCTCTTAATTTTTCTTTTATATTTATTAGACAGCTTCACGCTGTATCCCGCACACAGCAGGGTAGGCAGAGGGAACCTAGTGTTAAAACACTCTGTTTCCCACTTTCCACAGAATTCTGGAGGCATTGCGTGATGACTGGCGAAACTCAACGCCGCGCTTTGCCTTTCGGTCCGATCCTTTTGGTCTGCCTACCCTCTTCTTATCGTCTTCTTATTCTCAACGTAACGCTAAGAATAAGAAGAAGATTAAAAATAAAATTTTGTAATATAAAAATGTCCAAATACACAATGATTCAAGAGTAGCCAGTAGATATCTGGTAGGAAACTTAGTGTCAAAACACTCTGTAATAATAATCCGGAAAAATTATATACTTTCCACTTTTAAATAAACAAATAATAAAGAATATAACAACCAATGTACTACAAACGTAGTTAAAATGTCGGCCACAGCTAACCACGTCTGATACTTTAATTGTTTCTACCGAAGCGGAAATTGCCTTGTATTAACTGAGGAACACTACTTCGTGAACATTTAAACTCAATTAATTTACTCTATCTATATAGATAGATAATAAAATAGTATTTTTTTAGATTCAAATTTTATCTTATACCAGGAAAGGTGAAAACCTAATGTCAAGACACTCCGTTCTCCATATTGAACAAATAATTCCTATTTCTACTAGATATGGGAAGAAATGTTTAAATTTAATAATAAGTCTAATCTATATATATAAAATCGAAAGGTCACTCACTCATCACGAAATCTCAGAAACTACAAGTGTTAGGAATCTCAAATTTTGCATAGGAGTTACTTATAGGACGTAGGTGCTCGCTAAGACAGGAATTTGCAATATTCGACTTCTAAGGGGTTGTTTTTGGGGTCGAAAGTTTGTATGAAACTTACCGTTACTACAAATGCTAGGAGTCTCAAATTTTGCATAGACGTCAATAGGACGTAGTCATGGAGACAGAAATTAATAATAACATAGTTCACGCGGGTGAACCGCGAGCGGCCGCTAGT
>HE671619.1:61535-291867 GCA_000313835.2 Heliconius melpomene melpomene | reverse complement strand
TTAAGATCTTCAATTGTTTTAAGGATTCGTAAAGAATTGTACTCATGTTATCTAAAGGGTTTGGATATTACTTTAGTTTGGATTCCAGGGCATTCTGGAATTAGTGGGAATGAATCGGCAGACTCCTGCGCTAAGTTAGCTACACAGTGTGGCACTTTAGATCATTTCTCTAATTCGGCCCAAGATTTATTGTCCCTTGCATCCACTCATCTCGACGAATCCTGGAGTAAAATTCTGGGAAAGATCAAAGTCTCTAAAAGGTAAGTACTACGCTTCTATCCAACCTTCTATCCCAAAGCGACCTGGTTTTTTTCTCAAAAATTTACTGAACGGAGAATTATATCGACAATTTGTCGCTTGCGTTTTGGGCATGCATGTACGCCTGTTCATCTGGCTAAGATCAGGGTCAGGGATCACTCTCTGTGTGAATGTGGCCTCGACGACGGTTCTCCTTCTCACATCCTTTTCTCTTGTCCTAAATTGACCCGTCCCTTATATGACATCCTTCCTTATAAAGTTCCCCGCCCCCTTAATGTTCAGTGTTTGTTAATGTTTGTGTTTAGTCCGTTATGTAAATTTTTATGTAAATATATTAAGAATAACAAAATTAAACTGTAAACTAACATTTTTGTAAAATAATAGTATAGATTTTAGTTTAGATTTAGATTACTAACCCTCTTGTTTATATATTGTATATACTATTTTTTTTTGTATTGTTATAGGTGAAGGCAGTATTTTAACTGGACCACTCTTAAAAACATGCATTTTTCTGTTGTGTAATATTATTTCTCTTTTTTTTACCGTACAACCTCTTTCGTGAGTTCTCCATTCAACGTGACACTGGCGAAGTGATTTTTGTGCTCAACTGGCACGCTCGGAACGCCATATTAGAAAGAACAGAACAGAACAGAATATCTTACGATATTTTACTATCATTTATTAATATTATATGTACTTAAAATTTATAGAACTATCTATAATCTAGAAACTAGACGGATGATGTATTCTATCTATTCTATCTATTAATAGCTCACCGGTGTGTGAACTCAATTGTTCTGCAAGAGAATCTCTTACTTCCTGTCTGCCACATTTATAAGAACAACGCTCTTGTATCCTGTGACTTTACTATAAGTCTTGAAGTACTACGCTACTATTGTAGTAAACTACAATTCATAGGTAGAGTGGCAGCCCTCGTAATACCTCAAGGATATAAAAACTCTTTCTTTAACCTGTAGATTTAAATTATAACATATAAGAATGTTAGAATTAAAATTTTCTGTTTAAAAATAGAATTTTTATATCCTTGCCACTTTCGTAAATGCCTCATTTTTTTATTTCTTTTGCATTTACATTAATAAAGAAAATTCACGCCAGATTATATCAAATACGATATATCTAATTACCAGAGCGAGGATTTGAAAATATTCAATATTTCATTTCATTTTCTCGATTTGAATCGAGCCCATAACGAAGGCCCCTGAAACTTACACTTATATCGCTTATTCTGTTGGTTATATGTTTTGGTGGTATTTGAAATAAAAATGTGAAAACAGATACTTTATTCTGCCACCAACTGTTCAAAAAATTATCAAAGAATGTTTATAAGTACATACATCTAATTTTATTAAAAGTGATCGTTATCGAGTATCCAGCATAACAATAGTAGGATCTCGCATCACAATGAGGTAACGAGGGTTATTGAGACCCTAGCTAAGATCTAGATGGGAGGACGTGTTGATTAGTCTAGATTTAACTGACGCTATCAGGTGTCATACAAGATATATGTGATGATAAATAGATGTTTTCATTCTAACAGTTAGTACAAGTATTGTTATGTGAGACGTTGTTTATATTCATGCACTAGTACTAGTGTCTGTAGTGTCTCAATTGTTTTTCAAATTCAAGTTCAAATTTAATTTTATACCTGTGAAAGCTAGCAACACAGCGGTTATATATATTTGAAAGCAGAAGTAGTTTTGTAATATTAAAAGTAAAAATAAAATTACAATATAAATAAATAAATTACTATACAACCTTACCTTAATATAGTCTCTTTGTTTCTATATGACAATGTACTAATTATAACTGACAAGTTATTAAGACAAGTGCTAATTGATGTCTTCGATAACTCCTAAGCTACTTTGTGTCAAAGGCTATCAAGCTTACTTATGTACTCTACAAATGATCCTTGAACAGCTGAACTTTAAATAAAGACTAAAGCTGTCAGTGTAAGTACTGACCTATATTTTAGAAAAACACTAGTTTTAACCCACGGCTCCGCACGCGTGGTTAAATATAAAATCTAATAGAGACAGAACAGAGCCTTAGCAAAAGGAAGCAAAGAAATCACTTAAACGTATATAATGTGTTAATAAATGGAACAATAAAACAATATAAATATGTTTAATATAATATATTTCATAAAAATCTTCATATAATTTAACAAATAGAGAACACAAAACACAACCTTTAACAAAACTTTTTAACTAGAAACGTATTTATAACACAGGTATACAGTACAGTATGGTCGACGAATCGCGGCCGAAGTTGATTTTTCTAAGCTTTTGCTCATTTTTCATTTGGGAAAAAAATTGTCAATAATAAGAAAAATCTTAAAATCAAATCTGCTCTGCCATTTACATGTATCTTTAGGGTGGCCACGACTTCTCAACCGTACTGTATGTATATATAATATTTACAATAAAATCCATGTTGGGAATAAACACTCTACAATAAATCAATCTCTCATTATCTTTACAATTCACAGCCTCTAGAAATAAATATTATATAAAGTAATCTTAATATATATAGAAGGTAAAAATATTTTTTATCTACAGAAAAAGATCAAAATTAATATTAAAATATTAGTTTAAAATATTTATTAATAAAACGAATTAAAAACTTTTGTTAATAGGAAATGATATTACCTTTCTTTTTCTTTTCATAAAATTCAAATTTTATGATACACTATAGAGTAATGTCATGATAGAGACGATAAAGGAGAGTCCTTTTTTGAAATAAACATGTTTGTTTTAATTATTTTATTATAATAATTAAATTTAATTAAAACATTATTTGTCTCCGGCTTTAATTAAACTATTACTTTATTATTATTTCTAATTCAGTAATAAATGATTTAATATTGTTAAAAACATTGATATTTTATCATAATATGTATATAATATCTGTTTTTTAGCTTCACGATTTCTATCCCTCACATAGAAGGGTAGGCAGGGGGAACCTAGTGTTACGACACTTCGTACTCCCCACTTTCCGCCGAATTCTGGAGGCATTGCGTCTTGAGTGGCGGAACTCAACGCCGCAATATAATAGGTGTATTATATCAGTGTAATATAATTTATATGTTAAATAATTTCTATAACGCTAACTTAATCATTGATTAAAGTTAAAATAAAATATATTTAACATTTTCATTTCGTCGCTTTGGTGTCGAGGCAAAGGTCGGTGTTGAGTTCCGCCACTAAACACTCAATGCCTCCAGAATTCCGCGGAAAATCGGAACACTAAGTTCCAAGATTCCCTCTGCCTACTCTGCTATACCCTGTAATTTTTTTTAGATATTTCCTATAATTTTAGGTACTTGCACGCTAGAGTAATAAATTTGACGTCAGAGATACTCGTCTACGTATGTATACCATTTTGAAGATGATTTATTGTCAGTAATATAGCTGTAAAATATTAAGGACAAATATATTATTATCAATTGCAATTTACTTTTACGCGTAAAAGATAACAAAATGATTTACGTTTTTGTGACATAAATGCTTAGGTAACAGAATAATTAAGTTGCCGTAAATGATAGATAATATTTATCGATAAATACTCGATTGTACCGGTTCAAACAGTAATTGATGATATGAAAAAATATCAAATTTCATAATTATCATAAAGATTCTTCGTATCAACTTAAATTTTTACAATTGCATGCCTTGTACTCGTGGTTCCTCAACCCTATCTATAGGTATAACATAACCACTTAAGTCTATTTGTATTTAAGCAGAGCCGCTTCTTGACAAAAAAGGGGGGTGAAGAAGTTTTTTAACTGATCAACACTAGTGTAGGATAGCTACATTAGTGATTTTGACAACACTGACATGGACTCAAAGGTAAAGATAACCAATACAAAAGATCAAAATAATAATTAAATAATAATTAATTAATAATTCTTATTTATATTTTATTATAGTTTTCTAATCTTAAATAGCACTTTAAAGTATTATAAAATATACTAACTACTGACAAAATATATGAAATGCATTTACTTAAAGTATTGAACTTCCCGTATGACTTAGTCCCAATTTTCATATTACTACCTTCTTGTAAATACAATATCAGAAATCAAAGGTTTCTGTACTATTTACAATATACATATTAATAACCCCCGACAGAAGTCATAAGTTAGACTCGTCTGTGCATCTGTATGTCTGTCTGTGGCATCGTAACTCCCAAACGGATGAACCGATTTTGATTGAATTTTCTTTGTTTGAAAGGTGACGTGATCGAAAGTGTTCTTAGATATGATTCAAGAATATATTTTCAGACGTTTGAAAATTATTAATTCTTTTCCACCTTGTTTACTTTTGAGAGCTTTTTGTGTAGGGGGTTTTTAATTATCGATTATTTTATCTTTCTTAAATGCTTTTATGATATACAGATAAGAAATAACTGCTAAAATTTAGTAATATTAAAAAGATTACATTTAATATGTATTCATTTATAAGATAAAATACGAATAAGGTGATTACTTATTTTCACAGCAATTTTTCTATTTAATTAGGTATTTTTAGCATAACTAGAATTATGTGCAAGCCAAAGATTATCATACACTTTATCTCTGACTTTTTACTGGAGAACCTGAATTTATATTGTTACCCAGTAGATGCAGGTTTGATTCCTGCTGAGAGTTCAACCGTAACCTTATGTAATACCCTCTAAACAACAACATATCTTAATATAATACATGACTAGTATCACTCACAATTTCTTCTTCTCAATCAGTTTTTTCACATTTAACAATCTTATTTTCTAAGAATTTTTTCTTTAAATTCACCAAAGTGCATACTCCTTTGCTCAAAATACTTGACATGGACGCCGACAGGTTTAGAATGGTGGCTAGAAGGCCTAGAGAAGGTAACGCGATAGAGGCGCAGGAGGCCACACTTCTGTATATAACTCTGTTGACCGGCTGCAAGCTTCTGTAGTTGTCGATGCCGCCTACGTCGACTTTGCTGAACAGTTTGTACTGTGGAATATTGGTTAATTAGTCTTTTTTTAGACAAAATAAATTAAAGGTCGCGGGTTCGATTCATTAGCGTATCAAGAGTTTGGCTGTACTTTAGTTTTGAACAGACATGTTTGGATAAAAGTTGTTTTTTTTATTTTTCGGTGCAAATTTTGTTGTAAGTAAAATTTCTGGGGTGGGCACTCGACTACGCTCATGGTTGGATTCCCACGCGAGGAAATTAAATGTGGAAATATTTTCCGCCACTCAACACGCAATGCCTCGAGAATTTGGTGGAAAATGCGAAACGGAGTTTCTTACTTATATCTACATATACTGTATACAGCGTGAAGCGGAATACATACAAATTGAACAAATTGTTGTGTAACGTATAGTATGTATAGTATTTATTTGTCTGTAAAAGGATGTGCGTTCGATTTCCAGTAGGGGCAATTAAATATTTTAATTTCTCCACATTGGCAAAATAAAATGCTGCACCTAGTATGTATAATGTCGTTTCCTTGTTAGACAAAAGCTGATAAGATTTTAGCATAAATAAAAAAAATCTTTTATCACTGTTATTTTAAGCTAATCTCTTTGTTTTCAATGCGCTCTACCGGGTAGGGGAAATAATTATTTTTAATTATGATTGATACATATTGCACATTTACAGATAAAATCATTAGGTTATTTTTAATTATCATAATTGTTTTATTGATAATAATAATTTTAATTGATATTTTTTGTACTTGAATTGATTTCATTGATTACGTATATTATTCAATTTAGTATCTTGTCTCAATTCATTATATTTTTATTTTTAGGCAGAGGGAATGTAGCGTAAAGAGAAAGTTACAGATATATCGTTTCAAACTTCCTTTCCTATTTCTTTGACATCGATTTTTACCAATTATTAATTAAACTTACATCGGTATCGTTTATAGTCTGGTCTGAATAATATGAATCCTTCTTGTCTATCGTATATTTAATATCGATATCGACCGTTTGGATCTATTCATCTAATATGTATATTTTATAATAGATATTTTATAAATAGCCCTGTTAAAACTGGTTTAGTCTGGTTTGTTCTGGATTTAGAAAGTTTTCTAGGTCAATTGAACATTCATTAGTAGATATAATGATTTATTCTATATTCTATTTTATTAGCCCCCGACAAACAGAGGAGTGTTACAAGTCTGTGTATATCTGCGCCCCAACTGACAATTGACAGTGTTCTTAGCCATGAATCAAGAAAATACGTTCAGCTGCCAGAAGATCATCACCTTTTTTTCTGGTTAAAAAAGATGAAAGGATGGAAGCAACTTCCACTAGTCTGATCGATTGTATATTTCGTATATTGACAACTTTTTGCATCAGGAGTTTAAATTTTAAAAATTTCTTACCTGTGTATCAGAAATGATGATGGGCTTGTCCATAACTATCCAAGTGACCACTTCCTGGCACTGAGGCGTGGTCAGCGATCCGTGGTAAGTGTAGAAAGACTGCATGTCCGGGCTAAATAGACGCCTGGTCGAAATAAAACATAATACTTATTTTTATTATAGGGTTCCGTGCCTCAAAAGTAAAGAAGGAAAATCTTATAGGAATCCTTTAAGGAATTACATACTTTTATGTCCGTCTGTCTTTCTGTCAAGACCATTTATAACGAGAGCGAGTATAAAGTGTAAGAGAGTCTGGAGAGGAGAGTAAAAAAAAGAGGATTTCTTTATTTTTTTTTATTAAAATTTTGTTTATATGTATATAGGATTAGAAGTCATAATCATTTTAAGATTATAAATATAAATAAATGTAAATTCTTCTTCAAGTGATATTTAAATATCCATAGCAATTAAAAATACATTTTGTGTCGTTTTTAAAGCTCATTTATGTATTCAATGCAGTCTTTAACAAATTTAAATCTTTCATTAAACGGTTCGTTATTATACGAATGTAAAATGTGAAGGTTACTTACTACTTTATATAAGCACATAAAGATTTATTTTTAAAAATCAGGCCACGTGGCTTTTGAATATAAATCTGACATAATAAGTTTATAAAAAAAATTCAAGATGATAATTTTTTTTTGTGTCATGCCGTAGGTATTGTGTAAAGACATAGTGTTAAGACTGTGTTGAGCGGGGAAACCTATCGCTTTCCTCGAGTGGGAATCGAACCCACAAACTGTCGTGTTAACAGTTACACGCTCGCCACATAAAAAATATTTTAAAGTTACAATTTTACGACTTATGGTTGACAGAAGGGTGCGTGTGTACCTCCCGTCACCCGTGCATCCGAAATATGATATCGTGACTCAGTGTTGTTTGTGTTGTTGTCGTTTGATCAATAAAAGGTGTATAAATAAAATAAATGTTGAGTTATTAGATTGATATGTTGATAAATATCGATTCGAAGCCGCGTTCTTTGGAAACCGTCTTAGCATTCGGACCACATAATATATCTTATCTCGGTAGGGAAATTTTTACTAAATAATACCAATTTCGTAGTGATCAGTCTTTATGGATTTTACGTAAAATTTTTTAGCGATCTAAAAATCTTTTTTTAAATTAATATTATGAACTTACCTTAAGTCAATAATGGATGCGGGAGAGTATCCCTCCCTCCTTTCAATCAGCTTAGGAAGTGCTGGTGTGATTTCTCCTAAAGCGAATTCACTCTCTTCGCCGCTATGTACCTGTTGTACAACGAGAAAATAGAAAATAACAATGAAGAAATACAAAACGAACTTACGACTACCTAGTGGCGCAGCGAGCGAAAAAGTTACGAAATTACCACTATGCTGCTCATATCAGAATGAATTTAAACTAAAATAAACAAAAAAATACTGGCAAGTTTTATTTAAAAATTTCAATTTGTAATTAGTTAAATATTAGTTCGGTAGCATATTAACTCTGGAACTAGGTTAAGCGGAGTATAGGAATTCATTTAAAAATTTTCATATAAAGCTACAAAATGTCGGGACGCTGTTTCACTTAAGGCTTAAAGTTGGTATAACCGTTGAATGGATTTTCAATACATAAAACTTTTCCTTTGTTATTTACATTTACGTTGATGGATACAAAAATGAACGTGTGCTTAACACGTGCAGATGGACAACGAATCCTATAAGGGTTCCTTTTTATTCTATTGTAGTACGGAACCCTAACAAATAATAAATTATTAGGCTTAATTTTTAATCATAATGATAATACCATAGTATTCACAAATTGGTCCAGCCACTTACAGGATTCTCCTGTATATAATGTATGTATATTTTATTAAATCTAAATGCATATTATAAAGTTTTACCTGGGCAAGAATGCCGATAACAGCCAAGCCGTCGGGTCGTTTGAGCGCTTCTTCGACGGTTAAGCCTGTCTTCATGTGGACCATGTGGATCTCCATGGGGTACCTGATGACGATAATCATGAGGTGATTTTTTTGTTGTTAATTTATGGGGAAAACCTAGCATGGGAACTTGGCGCTAAGAACTCCATTAAAATTTAAATATTAAATATTTCATTTCCCCGCATGGGAATCGGACCCACAATCGTCATCATCGTTTACAGACGTCCACCGTAAAGGCCGCCTGAACCACGGTGGACTTTTTAACGTAAATTAGAAATGTCGTTTTTCCTGTTCCTGTAGGAATTCCAACATATCCTCTCTTCTTGCACCCCTAGAGTTCCTAACCTACCTAAATGCCAAACTTAAACTTTCTCAGTCCAGAATCATTTGTGCGTAGTCAGTCAATTTTAAGATATGAGTAGTATAACTAATAATAGATAATTTATCCATTTAATTCCTATTTACGAAGTAAATATGTAACAATTGTATAATAGTAATATTATCGTCGCTTGATCTAGCATCGGTCAAGGTTGTACGTAATGGACACATGTTAGAGCATAATTTTTCATAAATTATATTTTTATTTTATTTCATTTTTAACTAAATGCATATCTTTTGACACGTACTGGGTGACCGTAAAAGTTTTAAGCGTTCCTTTCATATTTTAAATAGATATGTGGAGTTTTAAATGGTAGACTTAAATATATTCATTTAAATAAAAATGGCATAAATTTGAATGTTTAATTGCTGGTGAAACTTCGATTTGGTTTAAAATCAAGTAATTTTATCTTTTGTCGACTTTTTATAAACAATTTCCCAAGTAGAATAGAAGCCATTGATTGAATTGAACAAGTATGCGATCGTAAACGCGAAAATTGTCCGATTCTCACGCAAGGAAATGAAAATATTAAATATTTCATTGAGGAAATTAAATATTTAATATATACATTTTCTCTGATTTCTGCACTCAACACGTAGTGTCTCAATTTCAGCCTGAAGTTAGAAAACGGAGTGTCTCAACACTAAGGTCACTAAAAAACGAATAGATAATAATATCAATCTATAAATACTCACTTCATTCCATCAATCGCGTGTTCAGAAAGCCAGTGGAGATGAAACTGTATGAAGCTGTAGTTGCCCCTCAATGGACCGCCCGATACAATGGGATTGGGATCGTCTTCTACTATCGTCCACTTTACTGTGGAACGTCACTCACGTCAACAATACTACATATAGTAAATAAATGCTACTAATATTATAAGGCTGAAGAGTTCGTGTGGTTGAAGGCGCTAATTTAAGGAACTGCTGGTTTCAATTAAAGAACGGCATTTGTCTTGGACAAACCATTTATTAAGGGAGATTATAGGCGGTAAGTCACATATTTTTAACCGACTTCTGTAAGAAAAGGAGGTTATCAATTCGACTGTATTTTTTTTTTTTTAATGTTTGTTACCTCATAACTTTTAACTGGGTGAACCGATTTTGATATTTTTTTTTATTTGAAAGGTATAGCTTCCCGAATGGTCCCATTTTTTTGGTCCATGTCTGACCGAATGACCGACCATGACCGATTTCAAAATTATAAAATCTTTGTAAAATTATTTTTCACTTTTTAGTTCGTTGTTAGAAGTCGGTTTTTCTTTTTGTTAAAAATTAATTTATCATTATCTACTTATTTCGAATGACTAAGGTCTACCTTGCTATATGTGGGATACACTGGTCTATTTTCTTTTAGAAATGACTTATATATAAAAAACAAATATTTACATGTATGTCCATCATTTCTGGCAGATGCGTTGACGCTCCCATACCCCCGGAACATTAGAGGTCCTTTAATGTGTACTTCTTGCTTGTCCAGCAGAGCGTCGCGCGTCATTATGTTTATAGGTGATTGTTGCAGACCGACGTTGCACTCGCCAGGCCATCTGGTCTCGTCTGTAGGTAAATTGTTTCTATTGTATTCTACTCTTAATATAAAATATGTTTATAAAATCTAAATTCTGCATTTTCTTTTACTTCATGCTGTATCCAGTACATAGAAAGTATAAGGAACGTAGTGTATGTGTCCCGGTTATAGCAGAGTACCTATAAGTGTTAAGACACTCTGTTGATATTGAGTGATGTGTTGCGGAGGAAAAATGAAAAATGAAAAATAGTAAGTAGGAACTAAGTATGAAAAATGGTTGCAAATTTGAACTAATTTGGTAAACTTTTTGTAAAAAATATAATGACAAATACTAAGCTATGGAAATACTACAAATTAAGAATCACTTAATTTAATACGAAATACTTACAGTCGTATGACCATTCATCTCCGGTAGCGACACCTGTAACAAAAAAAAAAACAATTTAAATTTTAAAGACATAATCTTAACAGATCAGTTTGGCTTGAAAAAAAATATTTTCATGTTCAAATTAACAAAATATATTAAAAAAATAAATATTATTGAAAAAATGTAGACTTAGCTCACTAAATTACCTACTTGTTAATTTAAATAATAAATTAATCAATATTACAATTTCAATAGAAATAGAAAATGAATAGAAAAATGAAAATGAATAGAAAATCTAAATAATTTAAATTGGTTTTAAAATCCATAGTAGGTACGTAAACTATAAAGTATAACCTTACACCCTGTGAGGGGTAGTTGGGTAATAACCTCATGAATATGACTCGTCTCCTTGCCGACCTCCCTCGAGAAATGAATATGTGAATCCATACAAAATTAGATGGAATTTTTAAATGTAAATTGTTAGTAAAGTAAGTTTTGAAACAGCTTAAATTTTTAAATTTTACAATAATAATATTTTGAATCATACAATAATGAATAACATTTGTCTTAGAGGTCAGGCCAGGCCACATAGAGACTAGTCGTGGCGTAGAGGCACAATCGTGCTACTATAACTAGAAACGCGACAGGTGGTGGGTTCGATTGCCATTCAGGGGGATGAACTTCTGCCGCTTAACACATAATATCTCAAAAATTGAATGGTGTGTGAGAACGGAGTGTCTGAACTCTAACCTACCCGGCTAATTGCGGGATACAGAGTGAAGCCAAAAAATGTCAGTTAGTGATCGGTTAATCCAATCCAGTGGGTCAATTATTTTAACTTATGTAATTATAAAGCAGATTCGATGCGCTCGCGCCGTTTGAACTGGACTGAGCCAGACACGGCGGTGTACTAACATTATGATAATCGTAATGAGGTAAGTTGTACCTATAGGTAATGAAGGCCATCGTGGTGCAATGGAACTGTAAACGAGGGCTGTAAGTTCTGTCCTTGGGGGGTACTATATTAAATATTTTCATTTTCGCGCTCAGGCAGACAATGCATGCCGCGCGTCTAGTAAATCGAGCGGAAGTTGTCAAATAGAGTCACTTAACACTATAATCTCTTTAATTATCCTGTTACATATTTGTGGATGAAAGCCTATCCAACCTCACCACGATGGACTCATTTTATTTATTCAGTGATGGCTGTCTAAGTCCAGTCCAAAGTTCCATCAGCCAGCTTCCAATTCAATCACCAGACCAGCTCGATGGTATTATGGTATTGTATTAAAATTTAATCTACATATAGGTCGAGATCAGGGATTAGTTTATTTAATTAAATTTATATTTAAGAATAACACATAATTAGGAGAATAGATTACACTAGGGTTTAGAGAAAGTTTGGAGAAAATTAATTATTAATTATTTAATTAGTCGGACGAGTCACGACAATTATCTTAGTGTTAACGGAATATGACGGAAGTAGGTATGCTCGAACTACTATTGCACCCGCGGTCATCGCTTGTACTGTTCAAAGCTCTGTTAATATTTGAAAAGTGTTGCAACTCTCTTCCTTTGTCTTTTTCTTGTTTGTATTTATTTTTATCTCGGATCTCGGAACATGAGTCTTTATTTGCTCAAGTTTTATATGAATAACTAGCGGACCCGGACGCGGCTACGCCTGCTTGAAATATAAAAATATAATTTCTATAGAAATATAATTTCAATCTAGATAAAATGCAAAAAGTGACTATTATATTTATTTTCATAAGGATGGATATCAAAATGACGCGGTAACGAACGCGGTCGCGTAGCGACGACGGTTGTTATTAACATGGCAGAATAAATTGCATGTCAAATTAGAAAGTATTTTAATTTATTAGTATATATGCGTAATGTAATATTATATAGCCTATAGCACTTCGAAAGAATGCAGCTTTCATACAAAACAAAAACAAAGTAAATCGATCCAGTAGATCCAGAGATCTTAGCGTTCAAACAAACAAACAAACAAACAAACTCTTCCGCTTTATTATATTAGTATAGATGAGAATTTTATCAATATATATTTTTTTATAGTTACTCTATGCTCTTTATTCTTTATTCGTTTTTTTAACTTCTTTATCTGGTACGCATGGTAGGGTAAGAGTGTCTTGACACTAGGCAGTGTAAACTTAGTGTCAAGACACTTCGTTTTTAAATCTTCCTCTTAATTCGAAACGTGTCGAATGTCAGAAATCAACGCCGGCCTTTTTTTGTTGGAACAGGAAAATTAAATGAATTCAATGTCCCGAATGAGGATCGAACCTACTCCCATCACCTTTAAAGATGCAGTCCACTCCACCACAACGGTCTCATCGAATTGTAGATTTGGTTCTTCATTCCGTACACTAGAATTACTAAAACACGTTTAATAATATTTAAACTAACTATCAGTTTAAATATTTAATAGATAAGTAAAACAAACGAGGTTTGATTTGTTGAAATGTTACATAAAATTTAAAGGAATATTTCATAGAAGATTTTCTTAGATGTGGACAATAGGATCAGAAACGACATGTTGAGATAATGCGAGTATGTAGATCGGCTTCACGGTCTATTGTCGGTGCCTTTGTAGTTTTTCTTCATAAAAGTAGTACAAAAACAATAATAAAGACAACGTAAGGTAGCGACACTAGTATAATATCTAAGGTCTAAATCTATACAATAAACGAAACTCTTCCGTTATTTAGTGACAAACAGAAAGTGGTAGGCGGATAGAATGCTGTAATTTGTATGCAGGTGCCCTGGGGAGTGTAGGGGATCACTAATTAAATATAATTAATTTTAATTTCTTTTCAATAATATGAATCGGCTTCATGCAGTATCTCGCATAGGAGGTTAGGCAGAGGGAACATAGTGTTAAGTCCGTTTTGTTCCAAACTGTATAGCAGAACGGAAAAATGAAAATAATTTTAATACAAATATTGTCCCGAGTGAAAATCGAACCTGTGGCTGTCGACCATTGCGCTTTGATTATTCGACGGCTTCGAACTACATAATATTTAATAATAATTATTGATTTTTTTATGCACGTCTCAAATATAATAAGCATCATCAATTTCACATATTTCAGATGAGGTACCTATCGACAGATACACCTATATGTTTCAAAAATCAAATGCGCAATATTTGTATACAAATTAATAATCTCTTTTCGATATGAATTTTAGTCTTTATTATTATTATGTTATTGTTATGTTTATTAAAAATATTTATTTATTTTGTACGTATGTATATACAAATCTTGACATTCTAAGTAAGTTTAGTAAGTTTAGTTAAGTTTAATTTAGTAGTTTCTAGTAGTCAGTCAGTCAGTAATCAGTAGCAGTCATCGATTGATGATCAATGACTGGAAAAATAATAATACTCTTTCTCCAATAATATTTGAACCTAAAACTTTTATATATAATCAGACAGGCCCACTACTACACCAGTAGCACAGCATAGCACTGTATTGTTATACAATCTCTATTTTTAATGTTGGATTTTCCTAACATTGAAGCGTAAAATTTGCCATTGTCACTTAACATGCGTTGTAATGTAACAGAACCATATTTTATTGTATCATAATTGTATTGAAATATATTAGTATCTATTATATTATGTATTTGTTTGTTTAAACGCACCAATCCTGGGAACTATTACAGGTTTTAAATATTTTTTGGTGGTCCACACCTCAAGGAATACTATCTAATAAGTCAAGAAGACTTAAATTTTTTTGTAATAGATTTCTTGTTCTTATTAAATAAAGGAAATATTTCAACTTTTACAAGAAGGAATTAGATATTAGGAATTAGATTAAGTAGTGATTTAGAAATGCTTTACGTCATTAATAATAAGGATTACAAATATTATGGTAATATAATATTATATGGCCGATAATTCGAGTGATAAAGAAATTCATGAGAGTAAAAAATAGATATGTGGGTAGATAACATTTAAAAAGTTAGCAGAAAGCGAAACTCAACAACGCGTTTTGCCTTATTACCAGAGTAAGCAAATGAAAATAATAAATATTTAATTTCCTCGAGTGGGCATCGAACCCATAACCTGCCCCATTTAAGTACAGTCGCACGTTTGTGACGCTGTGCCACGACTAGCCTCAGCATAATATGTTATATGTATTTTAAATAAACAGCTCGCTCATCTCGAAGACAATTGATTGACGTTACCTTTATCAAAATTGGCCTAGTAAGATATTATACAGGTAGATATGAGTGCACACTATCGTGGGGCGCTTTGGGTCTAACAGCAAATACCTACTGGTCACGGGTTCGGACTCTAGAGGGAGGAATGTTGCACTTATAATAATCAGATGCGGATCCGTGCGCCAATATGGATTTCAACAAACAAACAAGAGAAAAATAAAATAATATTAAACTTAAGTAAAATGGATAATAGAAATATTATACATTTTTTCAGCATCTCGGTACTTATGGAATGGGACCTTAGTGTTAAGATACTTCGTTCCCCACAAAAGTAATCATACATACATATATTGCATATTATATTTTACAGATAATTGTTATTATCAATTTTACATATTTTAGATTATAAATCGCTTTTTATTATCTTTTTTCAAAATCAAATCCGCAATACTTTGTATGCAAATTAATAATCTGTGTGATAAATAGATAGTAGATAGAAAAAAAATATTTATGTTATTTGATTTATTTCCCTAATCTTAAAATAACATGGCAGTCAGAGGAAATTTAGTGTTAAAACACTTCTTTTCCCCTTGTATCGCCGAATCTTTGATATATTGCGTGTTGAGTGGCGGAACTCAACGGAGCAAAGAAATGAAAATAATTCATCTCACACAGAATCAAACCCATAACCGTCGCGTTCATAGTTAGGCGTTGTACCATTCCGCCGAGACGGGATTGGATGATAGCCATTTTTTCACATTTTAGGTAAAAATAAAATTACTCGTCTTATTGACACTATGATATCATTTAAAACTCATATAAATTAATGAATTTATATCATGACATTTTAAATAGCTTTTATTATTTCTGTTTCGTAAAGGTAAATATAAATATAACTTATAAAACATTTTTTTTTTAATTTGTTTTATTTGTATTAATAAAATATAAGTTTGTATATAGACTAACTATAAAGTTAGAATAAAAATCGCCGCTTAATTGATTTTATAAATTTTACGTAAAGTTAGTGGAAAATGAAAGTGTTTAATAGGAACGGAGTGCTTTAACACTAGGTCCCCTCTGCCTACCCTGCTGTGTGTTGGAGACAGCGTGAAGCTGAAAAAAGGTAAAGTATAGTATAGGTTCTTATATGTCATATTGAAGTGGTCTAAAAATGTTAATGATTCTATAGATACACTTATAAAATGACAATATTTAATAAGAACTACTTGCTGCTTATAACAAGAATATAAATAAAAATGGTGTGTTTAATAAACACTATTTATTTGTTATTTTTAAATAGTAAACATTTTTTTTGCTTTCCCTGCTTTCTAAGTATAGATTACAATAATTAAATAATAATATAATGATTACATTATAGGCAGAGGGCCTAGTGTTCAGACACTCCGTTCTCTACTTTTAGGCACAATTTTCAAGACATGTTTGTTGCGGAGATCAACGGCGCGTTTTGCAATTAAGTAATACGTAAATAAACAACTTACCCAAATTCATCGCTATTGAAGTTAAAAACACTGCAATAATCCACATTTTTTGTTTCTAAAATAATCCAAAAATATGCCAAAAAATATATAAAATTTTTGAAGATTGTCAAGCTTATTAAGCAATTTAGTCTTTACTCAACATGCATAGGGTACCGGGATCGAATACCGACTGAGGTAAAGTTTGATTTCGCCAAGTTTTTATACATTTTAGGATATTTTGAGACTGGCGTAGCGGCGTGAGGCTTCGTTGATACTGCACCGACGCGCCTTCTCTAGCTGTGATAAAGACTGCGTGACATACTGCTGTGTAGAAATGATTATAGCTATTTAATAAATGTAGTAGAGTTATCCTCGAGAGAAATTATAGAATTAAATACAAATATATTATTTTAGCATTAGAATTGGAATTGTACACAAAAGTTGGAAAAGTGCGGCGTTGAGTTCCACCACTAGACAATCCTTCTGCGTATCTTTATAAGCTACAACATGAAACAAAAATAAATAAATATAGAAGTTTTTTCTAATTGCTCTTTTTAGAATCCTTCTATCCTAATCCGAGTTCTAGTAAAATTTTACATAAGACATATGAAATGTATTAAGAAGATAATACATTGAATACGTCACCAAGGACGGTGTCCGTGTGTCGCAATACGAATATCTCTGCGCAGGTCACCTAATTTACTAATAAAAATCTCTTGGGAAGTTCTACCGGCGTGGCTTGTACACTTTGTATGAGTCCCGAAATATAGCTGGTAGGTACAGGAGGTAGAAATAACTAAATTACTAATTTAAACCCAAAAAAATATTTTTTTTTTCATATTTCCGGTTTGTACAATAAAGAAAGAGAATGTTTACTACATTCTCTTTTTCATTTTCATTTCATTATGTTTGTTCTTCACTAATTAATTCAAAAATATGGAGTGAATGATGAAATTTCAATACTGCGCTTTGATTAACTATGTGGTCTGATTACACAATGTTTTTTGGTTTTGCTATATATCTAATTCTGGAGTTACGATTCCTCGATGTCTAAGGAAACGGTAGCTGGTGAGGCAGGGCATAAGATCCAAGTGGCCGAGGATGTTGAAGACCGTGGAAAGTAGAGTAGATTGAGACAGAAGACAGACCATGTCAATAAAAACGAGTACTAATGCCATTCAGAACAAGAAGAAGATGGCCTCTTTTATTATTTTTTGTATGCTTCTCTTATTTTTTCAAGTGAGATTTGAATCTTTGATTGTTGCGTAATTTATTTTTCTTTTGAGATTTACTTAACATTACATATAAAAATAAATGTAATAAATATTTTTTTTATTTTCTTTGGGCAATTTAAAGGGTCAACAATTTTGTTTATTTTCTTTATATCAATTTATTATTCACCTTCGAAAATTTTGAAATTCAAATAATAAAATACATATTTGATGTCGTCAGGGCCCGGTGATAATCGAAGCGCGGCGTTGACATCCGCCACTCAACAAGGAATGTTTCGGAAATTTGGCGTAAAATGGGGAACGGAGAGTCTTATCACTAGGCTCTGTTTATCTCACTTTGCGGGAAAAAACCACAAATTGTAATAATTTCGAAGACTATTACACAACTAACTGAGTGAGTGCCAGTAGGTAAAGTTATATAAAAACAAACGATCAAATGTAGATATTATAATAATATGGAAACAGAAATATTTATATTGTAAGGAATCTATAATCTTTTAATGCTGTACACAAACGCACGTGAAGCTAGTTCATGATTATGTAAAATATCTTAATTTGATATTTAGGAATACTACATACATGTAGGACAGGGTAGCTAGAGGGAAACTAGTGTCAAGACACTCCATTCCCCATATTTCGACCAATTTTGGGGAAATTGCATGTTGAGTGGCAGAACTCAACGTAGTGCTTGTCCTATTACCCGAAAGAGGAAAATACCAGAATATCTCGAGTGGGAATCGAACCCACTACCTTTCGCGTTTATAGTCGCACGCTACGCCCTAGCGCTACGACTGATCTCTAGCTAATAACTTTCTCGTGCTAAATTGATTGACGTTTCACATGATCTATATCTTTTCTACGTATCTTTTTGCATTTTAAGAGAACATGATTTGATGTTTTTTAAACAATATTTCCTATCAACGTTGCAGTAGTCAAGTGGTTTACTCTAAATCGTAGCACGCGCTCCGCCGTCGTAATTCCTGTCAATCTTCAAGATATATTGACGTAGTCATATGACTGTTTGTTTTTTATTTATTACTACCGTCCGCTCGCGGGTTCGCCCGCTTGTACTACACTATTATTTACTTACAACTTTTTGTTTGAGTTTCCTGCTGTATCCCGCATATAGCAGGGTAGCCAGAGAAAACGTTTTTTACTGATCTGATCACTTTATTATTCGTTTGTCCGTCTGTTAAATATTGTCCATTGCACTTTCAGAGGCTTCGCCTGTGAAACTACTAAGAATTGTACACATTCTAAGTACATACCTAACCGAGGTAACTCTGACCTCAGGTACCTACAGTAGAATAAATCAAA
This sequence comes from Heliconius melpomene melpomene, assembly GCA_000313835.2. Lineage (NCBI taxonomy): Eukaryota > Metazoa > Arthropoda > Insecta > Lepidoptera > Nymphalidae > Heliconius > Heliconius melpomene. The sequence continues at coordinate 272,790 of HE671619.1, read as the reverse complement.
ACGTCTGGACATGTTATGAGGCCAGTCGTGGCCTATGCATGTGAACGCGATGGTTGTGGGTTCGATTCACACTAGAGAAAATGAAATATTTAATATTTTTATTTTCTTCGTTCTGCTGTCGAGGCAAAGTCAACTCCGCTACTCGGCACGCAATGTCTTCAGGATCCGGCGGAAAGTGGGCAGTGGAGTGTCTTAACTCTAGGTTCCCTCTGCCTACCCTGCTAGATGCGGATACTGTAAAGCTGAAAAAAAATTTATACCCATAACCTATATCTATATGGAAGTATCAATTTTCATTACAATTGTATCGTCCTAAAAATATGTAGGTACCTAACGCATCTATATGATAAAATATGTAATAGTTATTGAACATCAAATGTTCTCTAGGACGTATCTTCTTATCTTAATTCAAGATAGCCCAGATTTTATCTCGCAAAATATTATTGTTTACGATTTGTGCCTATTACTTAGTATAAATAATAAAGTGAAGCCGTCGTAGTACAGTGGCGTTTGGTAGTTGAGTACCACTGAATACGCAATGCCTCGGTAATTCGGCGGAATGTGGGAAACAGAAGTGTCTTGACGAGAACGGAGTGTCTTAACACTAGGTTCCCAGGTTCCCTCTACTTGCCCTGCCATTTGTGGGACACAGCGTGAAGTTAAAAATAATAATAATAAGACAATGATAAAAATTTAAACATCATGTTTGATTTTCCAATAGAAAATTGTCATCATGATTAGATAGAGATAATGTCATTAGATATACCTATACACCTAATTTTTTATTTGAGATAATAGTTTCTCCTCCAATTGAAATGGAAAACTACTGTAAAAATTACAACTTTCTAATTTAATTTTCTCTTTATTTTCTGTCTTTTCTCATTTAAAGAATTCACTGAAGAATATTTTCTTACGTCTTTATTTCTCTACTTCAATAACGATTAAGAAGAGACTTCGATTAACCTTAGAAACTACTGAAAGAAAATCACGTGAAAAGCATGAGGACATTTATAAGAGATTGCGGTTGAGACGAAAGTTTTGTTTAGCGCTCCGTTCTCTCTGGCTACCCTATTAGAGACAAAGCTTGAAACAAGTAAAGTATAAAAAGGATTTGAACCCGCTATCCCGCGCGCAGTCATTTGCTAACTTACAGTTATATTAAATTGAATGCGAAAGCTGAAAACCTTGGTTCGCTAGCTGCCGTGCCCTTACTTTATATGTAGTTGACAGTAATGTCACGATCAAGGCTATCGCGGGATAATACGCAATAGATCAATTATTTATGAATGAAATGCATCAAATCAAAGCGGTTTGAATAGGAACTGGATGAAAATGAAGTCAAGAGGCCATCATGGCGCAGCAGCACAAGGGTGTGGGTTCGATCCCCAATCGAGGAAGTCAAATATTTATTTCCGTTTATATTTCCATTTCTTCGCTCTGGTGTTGAGGCAAAGCGCGGCGTTGGTGTTTGCTACTCCTCAGGCAATGGCTTAAAAAGTTGGGCTGCACTTGGGGGACGGAGTGTCATAACAATAGTTTTCCCCTGCATACCCTGCTCTGCTATGCGGGAAAAGCGTAAGAGTGTTTTTACTACAGGTTCTTCTTCTTCTTCGTGTCAATGAATGGAGAATTCATATCACATTTTGCCAGTATTTAGCCACGTCGACTGCGGCATCTGTTGCTTCCATCAGATCGTCATGTGAGCAGGTGAATGGACATTTCGGGCAGGAGAGTAAGTGTGCCATCGTTTGTGGATCGGCGCCACAGTCACAGGGTGACCCATCCCTCAGTTCGTACCCCCATCTCACGAGAAGCTCTTTGCATCGGCCAACCTGGCTCCGTAAACGATTAAGTGACTTCCATGTTGGCCACTGCAAGTTGTAACCTGCGGGTAGGCACTCTTTGGGGGGAACAAAGCCTGAAGGTGGCGAGTAGATTGTCTGCCATAACCGTATCCTAGCGCGACTCGGAATGCAATCTAGAGCTTTGGTAGCTTGAATAAAACTGTGGCGACTTTTCAAGCGGGCACGAGGTGCGGTGTAGCCAAAGAGTGGGTGCCGAGGGTCTTTTTCCTGACGCATTTTTTCGACAGAACATGCCACCTCACGTCGAACCTTAGGAGGCGCTATTCCGGCCAGAGGGTAGACCTTGTTTAATGGTGTGGGCTTAAGGCAACCAGTAATTATTCGACAAGTCTCATTTAATGCTATGTCCACCTCCTTTGCATGAGCGGAACGGTGCCAAACTGGACACGCAGGTTCATTTGGAAGGTACTAGATTAAAATCCAACCAAAATGTGGAACTTATTTTGTACAATTGTACTTCAATAGATTGTTATATTACATGAAATAGAATAATTATAAACTTTCCAGGATATAAGGAAGTGCTGAAGGCAAAGAATTGTTTTAAGTATTGCTTTGATAAATAAGGAAATACTGTTTCATTTGACCTCTTGAGTTAATAGAGAATTGTATCATATCCTATTAATTATTTATGGGTCCACACTTTTCTTTAGTATGAATAATATAAATAAGTGACACAAGAGGTTATTTAGACCTCTGGCACTGAGTATGTGGCATTAAACTAAAGTATACTCTTATATATTAACTCTATTTTCATTTGACAGTTGGAACTAAAAAAAAAACAGCTGGAGTAGATCGAATTCTGGGGGCATGTATAGCGATCTTAAGATCGATCCTACAATCAGCCGCGTTTACTACGAGGGCTGGCCTCAAACCACGATCTTATTATATATATTATCTATTATTTTAATCAGAAAAAAGATAAAGTTATTATTTAAATTTCAAGTTACATTATTTTCATTAAATAGATAGCTGCAAATTGATGAGCATGTAAATGCAATTTGTCGACCTTCACATCAAAAATAAAGTAATATTTATCAAATAAATTATGATTGATATTTAAAAATAAGTCTAATAATATGGAACCAGAACTCGCAAATATTTTTTTATATTATAAGTTTATTACTATAGTCTTAAAATAGGTTGTATGACCACATTAGTTATGGAACTGTCTTCTATGGTACACAGAGCACTTATAGTAGAGGTAGCTTTATTATAAAATTATAGAAATAGCCAAAACAGTGCACGAGCGGAACACTACTATATTATTAACACGCTGATTTGAATATATGCAACTTTGACAACATTTTAGAAACCGAATCGCCCACTTCTAATAATAATTGTTTCGATCATTCAGCTAGTCTAAGGTGGAAGACGAAACCCTAGGATATCTCTTATGAAAACCAGCGAGTTTGGACACTTCATTACTCCTTGTACCGAATCCGACCATGTAACTGGAAAGTAGGCTACGAATTTTTATCGTGTTTTTGGGTTTTTAAGCTAGTTAATTTATGTAGTTAATTTACTATACGCTAAATATAGAGCCTTAAGTTATTTCTCCACAATTCATTTTCAAACACAATGTTTACGTTTAAAAATAATTTAGGCTACTGTGTACTAAGGAAAGCATACCATAATAACTTCCTTATATATAATAACTCAGTCCGCAGTTTCCTTATGAAGAAGCTTAAGTTCAAGTGAAGCTGAATAAAAACCATTTTCAGCTTTACGCTGGATCTAGCACATAGCAGAGAAGGCAGAGGGAACTTGGGATAAGACTTCTGCTTCTCACTCTCCGCCGAATTCTTGATACATTTTGTCAACGCCGCGTTTTGTATAGATATTTGTGAGATGAATGTAAAACTATTTTTAAAATATTGAGAAAACCTAGTGTGTTTGCTTTAAGTTCTTCTATACTATATCGATTGTATAATTATTAAGAAAATACAATAATAACGATATAGTTGTTAGTCAACATACTCTTTGCTCTATAACGTAAAGCGGATGCCAGTCAATGACTGCCGTTACCCGCTTCCGAAGGTAGACTATAGTTTATAGTTTATCAACAGATTGACAATAAAGGCTATTTATTTATATATTCTAGAATATATAAAGGCCGTGGCGTAGTGGTATAGCATTTGACAATAAAAACGTTGGTAGTGGGTTCGATTCCCACTCACGGGATTATTTTAAATTTTCCGATTTGGTGTCGAAAATGGGAAAATCAAAATAATTCATTTGGCGTTAAGCTTCGCCTTAACTTCCGTCTAGAATGTTCATGTTCATATAATTTTAACAGCGGCGTTGAGCTACGGAACTCAAAAACTAATGTCAATTTTCGTTTCTATATTACATTAGATATTTCTATTAGTTTCTATAGATATCCAAGGATTTTTATTTATCTCCCAGAATACGAGTGCCAGTTGTCACTGACGTGAAGATTTAGTAATGTTTGATTAGTAGGTCACGGCCGCGCAGTAATCATCTGATTACTGATACTATTTTGTGATGCTGTATCTCATCAAGATCTGTACCATACCGGATCATGTTGTAGCCACCTACAGAGGGCAGAGAGAACTAGTGTTCAGACACTCCGTTGCTTCATTTGGAGGTGTTTCGAAGGGGTGTGCGTCGACCGTCGATAATATATGATAAATAAAAATCAGTTCAGCTGTTTCGAATATTATTAACACTCAGAATGTCAGACAAATATTTATATATTATTTGACTAGTAACGTTAATATTGGTACGTGTATATAGGTGTAGACCTACAGGGTGAGTCATATTGAACTTTCCGGTTTTGGAAGGACGTTGCACGAAGAAGGGAAGGAGTAGAAGGGTGGGGATGGTGTCATTAGACGCGCCATGACATGCAGTTTTAGTGTGAGCAATGGCTTGGTCGGGACAACATCGTGCGTTCGTAGTTGAAGAGTTTATTAAAAATGGCGGCTCCGTGATCACAACACAGCATGCGTTCCGTTTACATTTTGCTATTGGTCGACGTGATCCCATTCCCACTGGACCAACAATCAGAAATAACCCACGAAACCTACACGAACGACCACTTCACAGCCCTCGAGTGACAGTGTGGTGCGCTATTGCAGAGTTTGGTGTGTGGGGTCCCTATTTTTTTGAAGAAGATGGTCAAGTCGTCACAGTTACCTCTGCTCGGTATTGCGACATGCTTGAAACTTTTCTGAAACCGAAATTGGAGGAATTAACGCAGAATCATGACAACGATAACATCTGGTTCCAACAAGATGGTGCTACAGCCCATACATCCAGGCGTTCAATGGAAATCCTGCGACAAATGTTTCCCGGTCATCTCATTTCTTTGCGAGGAGACGTTGGGTGGCCGCCGAGATCACCTGATTTAACCCCCTGCGATTTCTTTCTCTGGGGTTACCTGAAGGAAAAGGTGTACACGCATCGTCCCCGAACCATCGATGAACTGAAGGCTGCAATCAAGGAAGAAATCAATGCTATTCCGCTGAATATGACTCGACGAGTAATGGACGACTTCCGGGAAAGGCTTCAGCAGTGTGTGGTCAATGGAGGTAGACATTTACAGGATATCATTTTTAAAACCAACTAAATTAAAACTGCATGTTATGTGCTTTCAAACAATAAAATAATTTTTACTGCATGTCGCTTTGTTTTTAATACACACCTTATTGAAATCGGAAAGTTCAATATGACTCACCCTGTATATACTTTAAAAAACAATATTAATTTGGAAAAACAAGGAGGTAAGGAATGAAACGTGTAGGTAGTATAAGACAAACAAAACATTTAAAAATACCAATTTATTTGCAAAGTTGATAAAAAAATCTTTATTATAGTGCCATTAGCGGATGTTATTAAATAATTTATCTAGGGACTGACAAAAATGGCTAAAAATAACTCTTATCATATCGTTTAAGATCAATATCGTATAAATAATGTTACTTAATCTTTTAATTTATCTTTTGAAACACGAGCTGTGTGTATGCATTTTTATTGTTTTGAATTACAAATATTAATGAATGATTAAATAAGTAAGGAACGGTGTCTAAATGGGAACGGAGTGTCTTAGCTAACAAAATCATTAGACGCAACTGACGCATTTAAGTTACACCTAAAGGGGATTCTTATGGGTTTTGAATTTAATATCACGCTCTAAAATAATAATTATTTAAACGTTGTACAGGTTTTTATTATAAATGCGATGATTGCAAGTTCTATTCCTTCTCGGGGATGGTTCTATTGAAATCGTACGGGAGTATGTTAACACTAGTTTCCAAGGTTCGCCTTCTGTCCACCCTGCTGCGGGGTTGCTGCGGTGATGTGCGCTATGAGTTTATTAGCTTGGGTTAATTAATGGTTGCAAGTTTGATTCCTACTCAGTGACGATTCTATTAGAATCAAATTATTTTTCCTCTGTGAATCTGTGAATCCAAAGTGAGAAATCGAATTTGCAGGAATATTTTGACACTAAGTTCTCTCTGTAAAAAAAAACGTATATTATTTCTTTCTTCGAGTAGGGATAGAGATTACAACTTTTGCATGGATAGTTGGTTAGTCACAGGTTTTTCGCGCCACTGTAAGTATATAATGTTATTTTTTGATAACATAGCTTATAATATTAATAGATTTGATAACTTAAAAATCAAAAATAACAGCTTACAATTTCATATGAATTACAGATATAGATTTTTTTTATTAGATATTAAAGTAATGAATCATACTTTTTTCTAATTATTACTGTTTTCGATTAAAATCGTCATTCTTCATCAGTGATTCATCATACATATCGATAAGTATATTACAGCCATTCTACAATAGGATCTTATTATATAATCTTTTATGTTGAACTTTTATAGTTAAACATAAAGTAGTTTAAAAAAAAAAGTCGTTCAAAATTATAAACTTTCAGGCTGTATCCCGCCCACAACGGGGAAGGCCGAGGGAACCTAGTGGTAGGACATTCCGTTCCCCACTTTACACTGAATTCTGGAGGATTTGCGTATCGAGTACCGCCGAGCTTTGCCGCGATACCAGAGCAGAGAAATGAAAATACCAATTTAAATAAATATTTTATTTGTTCAAGTCGAACCTACAACCAGTCGATTTTACAGTCAGACTGCCACGACTGGCCTCAAAATTATTTTCTTTTAAATCTCATCATTCATTCTTGACAGGGGAGTATTACTATAAAAATATTGTACCGTCAACGGGTATTGAAATAAACATTCATCCCAGTGCGAATCGAACCCACAGTCATTGAGGTACAACTGAAGTTAGGCAGGGATCGGAGAATTTTCGCCTAGTCAGCTCCACGCGAATGATGCGTGTCGCTTATAATAAATGTTTTCACAAAACAAAGAAATGAAGCAAATAATAAAACAAAATTTATATATACAATAAAAAGTATATAAATATTATTACATTATCTGTTGTAAATTACTTTGGTAATCATTTTTATGCTATAAGTAGTCGTCCGCGTATTTTGTATTATCTTAGCTTCAAGCTGTATCCTGCTTGGCAGGGTAGATAAAGGGTAAAGGGAACTTGGGAACCTATTGTTAAGCCACACCGTTCCCATTAAGACACTTCCTTACCACACTTTCTGTCTAATTCTAGAGGTATTGCGTTTTGATTGACGGAACTCAACGCTTCGCCTCGTACCCAGAACGAGATAATTAAATATTAAATATTAATTTTTTTCAAGTGGGAATCGAATCAACAACCTATCGCGATTACACTTTGTGCCACTGCGCCACGACTGGGCTCATACGTTGTATGTTAAAAGAAAATAAAACAATAATATTATATTAATTGGCATTACAATAATGTCCAAAAATATTTTAAAGTCGTTCCTTCATGCTTATAATAATAACGTATGGACATACCTACTCCAAAGAAAATTGCTTAATTTTAAATGACTCATGACGTCAACTTGAGTACTTTTGACGTTTGATTGACGGGTGCATTTTATTTTTTATTTTTATTCAAATTTAAATAGACTGCATTGGGAATGACTGACGTTGAGATGCCGATTCTTATTGTAATGAATTTTAAAATAACTTAGTAATTACAATTTACAGCTCTTTTTTATATATACAGATTGAACATAAAAATATATTCTTGAAAAATAAAAACATACAGAATGCATAAAAAGATTAAAACCATATGTTTATCGATTACCATCTTTTTTACACATAATAAGTATATAGATGAATCTTATAAGTTATAGATTATATCTTTTTTTAATATTTTGTTGATAAAAATATTTCTTTGAAGTCTAATAATGATTCACTTTTTAATTTTAAAATTAGAAATCCGTTTTGATGCATGTCGCCGCTTTAAACATTAATTTTATACTTTTAATCTTCATTTTTAGGGGTGATATAAAATCGTTGCAATATAAAGGTGCCAAATAAATAATTAAAGAAATAAGGAATCATTCCAATACAATTCAATATTTTTCCACTGCTACCAGCCTTAGTAATTAAGGGTTATTTCCATTTTACTTAATAATCTCTTAAGTATAGGAAATGTTAGTGTTACCTATAACAATAAAAAAAATGAAGTGATTGTAACCCACGATAGGCTAGGAATTCGAGTTGTGACGCTTCATCCATTTATTGTTAGTTGTAATTAAATAGTATATATATAATCTGCATAAGTTAGGTAATATTTGAACTTGTGAACTAAACTTGCATATAAATATTAATTTATCGAAAAAATTGTATTTAAATTAACTCCCTAGTTCTATACAAAATAATAATAATTCAGATCACTGAGTTATAATTATCAAATTATTCAATTAAATAAAATCATCAATGTTTTCTTATGACGTTATTACTTTATTTTTTTTAATCAGTTTTACAGACAGCCAAAATTTTATTTTGAAATACCTAAATAACATTACAAGTATTAGTGATATATTTTTAAATGAAAAAGAAAAGAAAATATAAAATGTACCATTTAATCGAGTGGGAATCGAACCCACAATCTGTTGCATTTACAATAACACGCTTGATCATACGACACGACATAATATATATTTTTTTAATTGAGAAAAGCGACTCCTGTCATTTTTATATTAGCAACACTTCTATGCTGTCGAAATGTGTATGTGCGACATATCTGATTGCAGGCGACGATAGCTGTTTGAAATTTCACTATTGCCGATGAAAATTTTTTTTTCATTGAAACCATTAGTATTTATAATGTATTTCAGGCCAGGTCAACAGCAGCAGTAAGGTCGTAGCACACACAAGCGTGAGACATGTATACGAAAAAAAACTTAAATCATACGGACAGTATCCAAAAAGCGTGGGTTCGAATCCCACTAAACTCAAATTATGATGTTTTCTATACTATACCTTTATTATTAAAAAAAAAACTGGATAAACGCTAGTCGCTCTCGCTCGCCGAGAGTTTTCTCGAGAAATTGGAGGTCTCAAGCTTTTTCTGAAATTCAAGCTTAGCTTAGCTAGAGCCCTTTCATCTGATACCTCACTTCAACTAGCGGCTTTAATACCAAATTTTGCCTCCCTTTTAAGGTTATGTTATTTTATTTTTAGGATTTAACCACAAAAGTGTAGTTTTAGATTTTTTCAGAACTAGTATTACCTGTAGATGCAAGTTGCCAAATTTCATACTTCGAGGTCACTCGGAAGTACCCTATGAATTTCATAGTGTCAAAATACGCTTTTTTTGCGATACAAGGCTATATCTTTTTTAAAGTAAATATTGAAATATGTTTTTATCAGGAAATCATGTGGCCGCAGATCTGAATATATGGTTTGAAATTCAACCCGATATCTCCAAGCGTCCTTGAGATAAGGGGTCTTGACAGATAGGCAGACGGACAACTGAGTGATTTTATAAGGTTTCCTTTTTTCCCTTAAAACGTGCAACAAACAGCACTTGAGTTTAAGTGATGGGGGTAAAATATATAAAAATATATTTTACCCCCATCACTTAAACTCAAGTACTTTTCCACTATGAAGTATAATATGTTAAGTAGGAGAACCCGGGGCTGGTATGGACATTCTGAAGAGAGAGAAAGAGAGAGAGAGATGTATTTGATTTATTTATTATCTATAATTTAAAGTCTGTATATCTGTCGTTCCTGAACTTCATTTAGCCTATAATCAAGTTCAGTTCACACACTTGGCACAACTTACCTTGAGTTGTTGTTACTTTTAGCTCCAACGTGATGTTTTTTTTAGGTTAAATAGTAAAAATGTTATGTTTATTTAACTGAACAAACGTAGTTTTATAACAGAAAAAAATGCAATCGAATTGATAACCTTTTTTTCTTGGAGAAGTCGGTTGAAAAAAACGGCGTAAAATCGACATCAGACTTTTTGGATCTACCACGCGACGCACTTGTGTGTGCTCAGACCAGCAGGCAAACATACGAGTATATATTGTATTAATTAGTCCAAACACAGGTGCCACTTCTTCCACTGCCCACAGTCTGGTTATATTACAAGCATAGCAGCAGCATAGCAGAAGATATTATTTAAAACTATTAATAAAATATTCTATGTATAATTTAAAATGATCTAATATTTATAAATAAAATTAAAAAACTAATTTTGCGTGTGCGTAGGATTACATTTTGAATGACAGAGTAAATACATATAGCTTTGTACGTCAGAAATAAATATTAGAGTAGATTGTTATCATTAAATGTTTTATAAAGGCGGAATAAAATAACAGTAAACGCGGCTGCTTGTGGGTTCGATCCTTACTCGAGAAAATGAAAATATTTCTTTAAATTTATATTTTCATTTCTTCGCTCTGGTGTCTAGGCAGAGTGCAGCGTTGAGTTCCGCCACTCAACACACAATGCCTCCGGAATTCGAAAAGTGGGAAATGGAGTCTTAACACAAGGTTTCCTCTGCCTACTCTGCAGTGTGCGGGATACTGTCACTACTATAATATTATAGAGAAGGAAAAAGGAATGTTTTGAGGTCTTTATTTCTTTAAGCTTTTACGTGCTCCGTAGTCACCCCTCCCCTTAAGTTTCTATTTTATTGTAAAGCATCTTGCTAAAAATATATTAGAATCATATTAAAAGTGAACATTTTTGAATTTAAGCCATACCTATACAATGCCGGTCGAAGCTTTTAAGGCACCTACATCAAAAAAGAAAATGAAAGAAAACAACTGAAAATTTAAAAAATAGTTATTAACATTATAAATATAAATGTGAAAGCCAAGTAAAATGTTAAGTAATCCGTCGCTCTAGACTTCATCCACAAAAGAATGGGTTATGTATGCGGGTGCCGACTTCTATGTTCACTTGGGGTATTATTCAATATATTTGGCGAGAATTTTTTAACGTACCAGCTTTATTATATTTGCAAATTATTTTTAAACATGTTAAGTAAAAAAACGGTATTCTTTCGCTAAAAGAGGGACAAACAAGTTTTAAATAAAGCTTTTAATAGTGATAGATATCAACATAAGATATTTTCTTATGAAAAAATGTCACTATACTTAAACGTTATTGTTTTGGTTTGAAAGTCTTCAGATTTACATAACTTATTTGTATTTGTATGAAATTATTAGTAATTAAATAAAATCTTAAATTAATTATAAAAAATATTTCTAACTGTACTGGAATAAAGCGTGAAAAGTGGGATTAACTTTTACTGTCGTACTGGACATTTAATTTTTGGGCGAAACATCGGGACGTCCCGTCCTCGGGACTTCTGGCAACGTTGGTGAGGTGCTGCTTTCTGCGTTCTGCGAAGTTGCCCCGAATGATATTATGAAGCTGAAATAATTCTTGCAAACAGATATATATATACTACAGCTGTGTATGCACAAGATAACGGCTCATATAAATCTCAGGGTGTACTATATAATTATATCAGTGAGGTTACGTCTTTCTATAGAGAGTTGCATTTTCAGTTGTTCTTCTACAATCAATTTATTTTTTATTAATGAGAATTTATATTGGATTACCGTATTCGAGTGAAATAAGGAGAAATGGTTGCGAAAATGCATTCGGTGCACTTCGAGGAAGCTTTGAACATGACCGGTATGTAAAGTTGAAATATTTATTTCTGTGCTATAATTATAAGGCATTTTATTTTGCTAATTGAAAAAAAGGCTTCTGAAGCGTATTTGAGCCGAGCCTTATGCACACAGTGATTATAATTTCGAATCCCTTTTAAGAGAATGCTTAAAAATATTTTCATTTTTCTGTGTTGTAAAATTACAGTTTAAAATATTTTAATTGATTTCTTTGTAAAAGTTAATCACAGTTATCCTACATAGATAATTTCAGCCTCCCAGGTTATAACCTGGGAGGCTGAAATCAGGGCAATCAGTGGGCTTTGTAATTAAAATTGGCAGAAAGTAAAAAAAGTCTTAAATAGTGAATATAACAATAAGACAAGGGATCTTATTGTTATATTCACTATTTAAGACTTTTTCTACTTAAGTTACTCTTAATTAAGTTAATTCTCTAACTTAAGTTAAATAAAACTAGTATCAAGACAAGACACTACGTTCCCATTAAGACACATCCGTTTCCCATTGCTCCATGTTCCATCATGTTTTCTAAAAAGTATTTTCCTTATCTAACTGTCAATTACCACTTTAAGAAAAAATATAAGCAATTATCTTTATATTTTCGTAGGTTTCGGCAAGTTCAACTTTCTCGTGCAGCTAGTCAACATAAGCTTGATAGTGGGTATGTGTTTTGAAATCATGTCAGTGGCGTACTTGGTGCCAGCGAGTGCTTGTGAATTGGGCACTACCAACTTCCAGCAAGGACTTATGGCTGGGGTGCCTTTATTAGGTGATTTATTTTTATATTTACTTATATTTATGTATTTTCCATTATTCATTTAATGGGAATGATTGTATTAACACTAGGTTACATTTTCCTTAACTAAATTGTTGGCCTTACATGTAATAAATAATTATCATCTAAAACAAACAAAAGGCTGCGTAACTAGTTATCTACAGTAGATATTTGACTATTATATAATATTAAGCCATCATATAAGATTGTAAATTTTTTGCTCCCGTTGTGAGGTAATATAAAAAATTAAATAGTATAATAATGTTTAAAATTTTTCAATTCATTTAACAAATTTGTATTACATACTCTTTTTTTTTAAATTAATTATTATTTGACTAATTATATACATCATAAAATGAATTTATAATAAAATTAAATTAACAGTTATTTTATAAACAACACAAATTAAAATGTGTGGACGTGGGTGTGTCAATCAACACAGCCTCTTTACTAAAGCCTTAAATTTACTTTTGCTTCATCCTGTACCGACCACATCTTAGAAGAGTAGGCAGAACCTGGGAACCTAGTTTAAACACACACTTCCGTTCCTTAATTTCCGCCGAATTTTCGAGGCATTGTGTGTTGAGTGGGTTACTCCAACGTCGATATCGTCTCCTTTTAACTTGCTGATTAATGCAATTAATCATCAGCTAAATGATAAGTAAAAAACTTGGTTTTAAAACATCTTTACTTGTGTTTTTTCACTTAAGTAAAAAAGTTAATTTATCAGCTGACTAGCTGATAAATTAATTTTTTATACGAGCTGGCTGTGACCTGTGTATATGCAAATGTGTGAAAATTAAAGTGAAATCATAAGTTTTATTTTCTTTTTAAGTATACTTATACAAATATTTATAAATAAATAATTGTGTAAAGATAGCACGGCGTTAAATTTCGCTACTCCATAAACGATGTCTTGACTTATAGCGGAGAGCGGAGTGTCGGAACACTAGGTTCACTCGCCCACCCGGTTATACTGGAATAGACTTAAAATTTACAAGCTTATAATTGACAATATTCTTTTTAGGTATTATAGCCACATCTCATTTCTGGGGATACCTGGCCGACACAAAGGGGAGAAGGAGAATATTGGCAATATGTATGACTTTAGCGTTTGTGTTTGGTGCCTCAGCCGCTTTATCACCTGACTGGATAGTGTTTTGCGTTCTAAAGTTTTTATCGTCATGCGCGTGAGTTTATATTCTTTGTATTTCGTTTTTTTTTCTAAAAGAAACCTTTGAAGGAACATTAGAGACAAACAGAAATATTGTAAATATGAATTTATTTATTTTCTAATAGTGTAGCCGGCACGTACGGGTTATCGCTAACGCTGATGAGTGAATGCACGCCGACGCATCGTCGTGCTATAATGGTGGCTTTGACTAGCACCATATTCCTGTCTGCCACTGGACTTATGGCGGGTGAGTCTTTTCATCAGGACCCTAGGAAGGAGTAGGGGTGGTCCGTGCCTACAACAGAATAGTCTTGTGCCCAATATTATTAAATTTACAGTAACAATAAAATTACACCTTATTCTATTTTGTTAGAACCAAAAGAAAATAAATTTTGGCAATTTCCGTTTCCGAAACTATCCAAGACGTGCGGGTTCGAATCTCGCGTCTTATACAATAAAAAAAAATCTAAATTCATATAATAAACACATGAAAAATAAAGTTAGCAACATTGAACATTTAAGTACCTACAGATTTGCCATATCACCAACCAAAAGAGAGTAACAGTTACTTATGTACTTTTTTTTTCAGTAATATTAATCCCTGTACTGCAAATGAAGTTCCACTACTTCATACCTTATCTCAATATTGACTTTACCTCCTGGCGATTGTTGACCATCGTATTTGCAACACCTTCCGCCTTGGGAGCGACTGGCGTGTACTTCTCTTACGAAAGTCCCAGGTTCCTACTCACCGTGGGCAAGGAAGAGGAAGCTTTGAAAATTCTGAAAGGAATTTTTACTATCAATACTGGGAAGAGTGGCGATGACTATAATGTAAATATTAAAAAATAATTAATATTAAAAATTATGAAATGCTTCATAACTTTTACATATTTATCTTTATACTTGAGGCCGTCGTGGCACAGCGGCACAAGGGTGTGACTGTAACGCGACGGTTGTGGGTTCGATCCCCACTCGAGGAAGTGAAATATTTATTTCCGTCTATATTTCCATTTCTTCGCTCTGGTGTCAAGGCAAAGCGCGGCGTTGAGATCTGCCACTCGGCAGAAAGTGGGGGACGGAGTGTTACTAGGTTTCCTCTGCCTACCCTGCTGTGTGCGGGATACAGCGTGAAGCTGATTTATTTTATTTTATATTTATACTCAGTCGTTTGAGGTCAGTCGTCGTGCAGGGGCACAAGCGTGCCACTGTAAACGCGACAGGTTATGGATTCGATTTCTATTTGAGGAAATTAAATATTTCATATTTTTTAATTCTCGCTCTGTTAACGAGACAGAGCGCTGTTGAATAGTGGAAAGTGGGAAGCGGAAGTGTTTTAATAGAGAGAACAGTTCGTGACTGTTTCTATTTATTTCATAACATAGTTCACAATATGTACAGGATTGTGTGAATCACAAAAAGTATATCTAGGTAACAACTAACTAACGAATATACATCATACTATATACTCGTAAAGATGTGACTCGCGTCACTGCGCCTACCCTGCTAAACTAGTAAGAAAATTAATGGTGGTTTTTTCAATATTCTGGTTTTTTCGATAATATAGCTACATAACCTAAAAAATAAAATACAAATTTATACAATTATTTTAATTTATATAATTAATTTTATTTAGTAATTATAATTAATTTTAAATATCGCTTTAGGTATCATCTGTAATATTAGGAGAAGACAATAGAAAGCCCACAAATGGATTATGGTCCTCGATATCATCACAAACACTGCCTTTACTGAAACCACCTCTACTTAAAACTACTGTTCTTCTGTCTGTGTTATTTGTTATAGTTTATTTTGGGTAAGTTAAATTTGAAATTATTATTATTATTTTCCAGTTCCATCCTGTATTCCGCACATAGCAGGGTAAGCAGAGAGGACCTAGGAAACGTAACGTTAAGACATTCCATTCCCCTTTAGGGTGGTATGGAATAGCGGAACTCAACGCTGCGTTTGAATCGTTCCAAAGCGAAGAAATGGGGGCACAAAGTGGCTGTAACACCGACTGGTTGTTTGTTCGATCCCCACTCGAGGAGATGAAATATTTATTTAAATTTATATATCCATTTCTTCGCTCTGGTGTCGAGGAAAATCGAGGCGTGGAGTTCTGCCACTCAACACGCAATGCCTTCAGAATTCGACAGACGAAGTGTCTGGAGTGGATACAGCGTGAAGCTGACCATTTATTTTTTTAAATAAGAGGCCAAAACTATTTCGTTCAATCGACTTTTAGCATCTAAACATCGATCATATTAAGGTGAATATATTTTGCAGTGTAAATCCTTTTCTAACGTGGCTGCCATACATCGCCGATTCAGTCATGAAATCTATTGAAAAAGGAAATGACAATATAACATTCTGTGACATGTTACGAGCGGCAGACATTGAAAGCGCATCAAAGGTAAAGTTCAATTTTTTTATTTTTATTTTTATTTATTGCCCCTTGCGAGGATCGAACCCACAGTGCCCTTTTTTTTTTTTTTTCCCGTGGGGAAACCCTTTTGCGGGTATCCGTATGCCGGGTGAAATGCGATGCGGATTATGTGAGACTCATGCTTCTGCATCCTACTCACTAAAACCCCACGATGGTCCATCATTCTGCAAACCCACAGTGCCCTAGTGTATATCTAAATTCCATTCTGTATTACGTATTGGATCTGTATCTATACAAGCTCTTCAAAGGACCAAGTTTTTTAAAACAACAATTCTTAAAGAGAAACATAATTAATTATCATCTTTCTATCTAAAGTCGACTAAATATAATTATTTTTTACATATTCATTACATCATATTCCTACTGATAAACCTCTGTTGCTGTCAACAAACGTCTCGTTTATTTTTTGTTTTTCTCGTGTTACGAATTGATACAATAAGAATACTGCCTTGATAAATATATTTATCAAGATATATATGTTTATAAAGACTTATATATATATTTGTTAACATTATACGTTGAACCTATATTATGTTTAACTAAAGTGACCACTCGTCCCATTTTAACGGGACTGTCCCGTTTTTGACGCCACGACGTACATCCGCTCTTTCGGCACGTAAATTTGGTCGGTTGGACGAAGATTTGTCGCGATTATCGCGGTATGTGAAAAGGTGAATAAACGTAATAGTCCACAAAAAAACGAGAGTAGTGAATTATTTATAATTAAAATGTAGTGTATTATAACTAAAAAACTAAAAAAAAACCGAAAGCCTAAAAAAAGAAAGTACACCTCAAACAAATAAACCAAAAGCATTCCCTAAATAAATATAATAGTTATAATAATAATAGTTAAAAATAATTAAAATTGTAAATTATAAAATCGACGTCCTGTTTTGAGCCTAACGAAGAATGGTCACATTATGAACAGCCTTCAATTACAATATAACGGCGCTATGTGAAATACAAATACTGATATGATAAATCATTTATACTTTATATATTTGAGCGACCGGTTGTGGGTTCAATTCCCACCCGAGGAAATGATAATGTTTTCATTTTCTGGCTCTGGTAACCATCGCGGTATTGAGTTGCGCCACTCAACACGGAGTTCCTTCAGAAGTCCAACTTAACAACTACTATCAAAAACTTTTCCCTGAATATTATAAAAAAGAAAAAATTTACACGAAGATATATGTTCAAGACTAAAGTCCAGTACAATATAAATTCCTATTTCAACAGTATTTTTAGCTTAACACTATCCATTTCGGGATATCCAGAAGGACGAAGGGACGAAACGCTACAGTCTCTGCATATTGTTATCACATCGTCTATTTTGACCAATTAGATTTTCGACAGAGTGTTTAATGTATTCTCGAAGGTCAACCGAGGTCTCACCTTTCCTCTCTTTCCACAAATGCTTGCTTCATAAATCCTTTTCTCATTCTTTCAACGTGCCCAAAACACCTGAGCTGTGCTAACCTGAGCACGTTTTTCTTCATTTAGTAAATCCTGCTATTTAGTAAAATAGTGGAAGTATATTTTTTTCTTTTCAGAACCACGAATGCACTTTAAATAGCTTTGCCATGGTGGCAGTATGCGTCATAAATGTCACGATCGCGGCTTTGAACACCATACTAAGTACTGCCATTAATTATGTCGGAAGGAAACGAATGTTGATCTCTGTTCAGGTGAGTTGATGATTTAAATACTTATAAAAATTACAAAGGTAGAAGGGGCAAAGTGTTTAATCTATATTTTCATTTCTTCGTTGTGGTGTCGAGGTATAACCCGGTGAGAGTTCCGCCATTCAACACGCATTGCGTCCAGAATTAGGTATAAAGTGGGGAACGGAGTGTCTTAACATTTCCCTCTGTCTACCTTGCTGTATGCGGGATATAGCGTGAAGCTGATTTGATTTTTCTGATTTTTTAAATTAAATATGATATATAATAAATAATATTTTTCAGTGGGTCGCTGGTATAGGAGGCATTTGCGTCAGTATGACCAGCTCGTGGATGCTGAGCTCCTTCTTTTTCATCATGTTTATATGTGGAGTTCTTAACTATGGCTTCTTGTTCACATTTAGTGTCGACGTGTTCCCTACTTATGTCAAGTGAGTTTGGAATTTGAAAATTTGTTACTTTTTTTTAGGCAGATGGAGCTTAGTGTTAAGACACTCCCAGTACCCGCCGAATACTGGAGGCATTGCGTATTGAGTGGCGTAACTCAACGTCGCGTTTCGACTAGGCGACCAGAGCGAAGAAATGAATATATTAAATACTAGCGCCCCGCTCGCGGTTTCACCCGCGTGAACAATGTTATTATTATTTTCTGTCTCCATGGCTACGTCCTAGTGATGTCTATGCAAAATTTGAGACTCCTAGCATTTCTAGTAACGAAGTTTCATACAAACTTTCGACCCCAAAAACAACCCCTTAGAAGTCAAATATTGCAAATTCCCGTCTTAGCGAGCACCTACGTCCTATAAATAACTCCTATGCAAAATTTGAGATTCCTAGTACTTGTAGTTTCTGAGATTTCGTGATGAGTGAGTGACCTTTCGATTTTATATATATAGATTTCATGTCCTCGAATGGAAATTGAAACCACAATCTTGTTGCGTTTACAGTACAAAGGAAAAACAATATCTTCAGCTTTTTGGTATTAGAATAGAAGTTAAGATATAACTTTAAATTATTTCCAGGGCGATGGCAGTATGCCTAACGTTGATGGTAGGTCGAGGTAGCTCAGTATTTGGTATCAACATATTGAAGCACATGCTGGTACATAACTGTGAGTTGGCGTTCTACTCGTTCGGCGGTTTGACTCTTGGTAAGATTAATCTTAAATATTTTTTTTATAAAAATAAACTAGTCGTGTATAATCTGTAATTTTTCGACCGCCATAGATAGATTTTTCGAGGATGACATTGTTTCCTGTACGAGAAGTCAAGAATTTTGTATTTAACTAGCGGACGCACGCAGCTTCGCTTGCCTAGTTAAGGGTGAATTCTAATAACCCATGAAACATGTGTTCAATGAAATATTTTTAAGTCTAAATTTCAAATTTTATAAAAATCGGTGGCGATTTAAAGATTTTTCCATACAAACTTTCAACCCCTTATTTGCACCCTTAGGGGGTGTATTCTAGAAAACCATGAAACATGTGTTGAATTATATACGTTTAAGAGTCTGAATTTCAAATTTTATGAAAATTGGTGACGATTTAAAAAAACCTATACAAACTTTCAACCCCTTATTTGCACCCTTAGGGGGAGAATTCTAGAAAACGATGAAACACGTGTTCAATTAAATACTTTTAAAAATCTAAATTTCAAATTTTATAAAAATCGATGCCGATTTAAATTTTTTTCCATACAAACTTTGAATCCCTATTTCGCCCCTTTAGGGTTAAAATTTTTCAAAATCCCTTCTTAGTGGATGTCCAGATTACGAAAGTAAACATCTGTCAAAATTTCACGTTTCTACCATCAGCGGTTAAGGCTGTGCGTGCGTCTTACCTCAGTCAGTGAGGACAAGTCCTTTTATATATATAGACTAGCGGACGCGCGCAGCTTCGCTTACGTATTTAGGGGTGAATTCTAATGAACCATGAAACATGTGTTCAATGAAATATTTTTAAGAGTCCAAATTTCAAATTTTATAAAAATCGGTGGCGATTTAAGAATTTTTCCATACAAACTTTCAACCCCTTATTTGCACCCTTATGGAAAGAATTCTAGAAAACCATGAAACACGTGTTCAATTAAATACTTTTAAGAGTCTGAATTTCAAATTTTATAAGAATCGGTGCCGATTTAATTTTTTTCCATACTAACTTTCAACCCCTATTTCGCCCCTTTAGGGTTAAAATTTTCCAAAATCCCTTCTTAGTGGATGTCCAGATTACGAAAGTAAACATCTGTCCAAATTTCACGTTTCTACCATGAGCGGTTACGGCTGTGCGTGCGTCTTACCTCAGTCAGTGAGGACAAGTCCTTTTATATATATAGATAAGAGAAGGTTACGTAAAACGCATGCAGGTTTTTTTGGAGGACATGTATAAGGAGGTTGAAGATATTGGACGAAGAACAGTTACTCAGAGGATGAAGCGTTTGGCGCTCCATTGTCTCTGGCTAACCATCTAAACCTAAAGCGTTGAGCTAAAAAAAATTTAATAATATCTAATTATTACTTTCTTATTTCCAGTTGGCGGTGTAATATCATTTTTACTACCAAGTGACGTTAAAATAAAGAAAGACAAACCTATTGACACCTGAACCAACAAAACAACCATAAGCAAAGTGTAAATAGATATCAATATATGAAATCTCTTTAGAGATCTGATTTGAGGAAATAAAAAGAAATAAGTGTGTTTAGTTTACAGTTTTATAATTTATTTTTGTCTGCTGTGATTTAGGGTGTATCTGGATGTATAATATAGGTTTAAATATTATAAAAATATATATTTTTGTTTGAATATTCTTTTATTTTTGGCCTTTATTGGATTGAATCTACTCGCTCTTTCTTTCTCCTCATTAATTCTAGTGGCATGCTTCCATATTGATAAGTTGCGTTTGCTGCATGGCTGTTAATAGCAAATATTTAGCAAATATTTTGAATATAATCATCGCCCCAAGAGAAGAGTTGTTCACTCCTTGCGACGTCCTAAAGTTTCAGTATTTTAACTTTGGATAATGTATAATTTCCTCATTTCTTAATTTTTATCGGTTTATTATGATATTTCGTCTGTCCTTCATTGATTCCTTAAAAGAATAATTGCAAAATATTTTGTGTTATATAATTGTTTTATAATATTTCAGATAATATGTATATTATTTAAATTCAAGTATATATTATTCAATATGAATATTTTTCAATTCTACCCCCATACAATTACAATCATATTTGACAAACAGAAGCTAATGTATCGGTCATTTACACCGGGACATTTACAAGACAATGATAACGTGATAAAGTAAAACAATTTAATTATTTTAAATTTCCAAATTATAATATAAATGTAATTTTCTTAAATAAAATTTAAATTATAAATATGGTTTTCAATAAATTATTATTTTATAGCTTAGTGTTCTTAATAGTTTCGTGGCCAATAAGTGAGGTTATGTCAATAAGGAGTCGCTATAAAACGCATGGTCATAAAGGTTAGTAGTCAGTAGTTATTCATATTAAAAATATAATTAAAATTATCTTTGGATTGAGTATATATATAGAATATTTCTTCTTGAAATAGGAGAAAGAAAACGGTGAGTTTAATCAGTTCATCCACTTTACTTCTTTTGTATGTAAAAGTCAATCAAATTTCTCCGTTCCGTGCGTAAAGAATGTGTATAACATTCTTTTCTAATAAGAAGGATTCATTCCACTTTAAAAATATTATTATATGAAATATTAATAAAACCACCATGGTGTACATGCTGTTTTTTTTATTTTTCGGAGCAAATTTTGTAAGTAAAATTCCTGGGGTGGGCACGGTCCCCTCGGCTCCCTCTCCTACTTATGACAGATTGTGGGTTATGTTACCACTCGTGGGAATAAAATATTTGTAAGCTACAGAAATAAAGCTTTTATGAAAACGTGCAATTATATTAAGCTAAGTAGGTACGTGTTGATATATTGTATTGTTCTCAAAAGTGCTATGAAATATTATAAAAAACAATTTTTTGTTTTATCTTTTCCTACAGGAATCTGGGCACCACGTAACTCAGTATCAGGTCTTCCACTCCCAAGTGTCAGAGGTGTCAGTCAGAAACTTTTGTTAGAAGGTCATCATCTAAGTCCTACATACCATTTAATATTTATACAATTTGGACAATTTATATCTTATGATGTCAGTATGGGGGTGGATTTTGCTTTTGGTATGTAATAATAGTATTTAATATTTCTTTTTTTGGTAGTTTAAGGCGGTGTTCTACATATGGCAGGGGATTCAGAGGGAACTTGGTGTTAAGACGAAAAAATGAAAATAGCCAATTCCCCTAAATTAGAATCGTACCCACGACTGTCGCGTTTACAGTTAGACGCAGTACCGCTGCGTCCCTACAGCCACAATATTTCTGTTTAATGGTTGTAAATTTCAATTTCGCAAAAAACTATCATTTGGCTTTTCAAGTAACTTTCCATTTATATACCTTATTTTAAGATATTCGTGTACTTTTCATACATTTTGCATATTTAAGGATAGCGCATTTATATGTTGCTCAGGAAATGGCGAAGCGCTTCCTCCAGACCTTCGACATTAGGCTTGCCTTCCATTTATTTTTGATCTCGGGGATGATGCCATAGCCTGGTGGATTGTTAAATGTATTCAAAGACTATAGAAGAGAATTGCCTCCGCTTACGAAAAGGGCATGTCTCAATATGCAAGACCTTTTCTGGCTGCCTGCTTCATATCTGGTATAGTATTTGTCGTATTATTATTTTGTCGGTATTTTCTGTTGACATCTGTCGGTACATAGTAAAAAATCCTCTCATGTTTAAAACGTATAATAGATTTGCTTCTGACTTCATTGGTCTAGTTCTGTTTAATCCAATTGAAACGTCGATAAAAATTCTTGAATTGTTGATTTATCTTATATATTTATAAAGATACATAACTTACGTAATAAATATAGCAGAAACTACGTATTATACAGACATCATTTTATATATCAATTACTAGCGGACCCGGACGCGGCTACGCCTGCTTGAAATATAAGAATATAATTTGTATAGAAATATAATTTAAATCTAGATGAAATGCTAAAAGTGAAGTCACTTTTTATTTATTTTCATAAGGATGAATATCAAAATGACGCGGTAACGAACGCGGTCGCGTAGCGACGACGGTTGTTATTAACATGGCAGAATAAATTGCATGTCAAATTAGAAAATATTTTAATTTATTAGTATATATGTGTAATGTAATATTATATAGCCTATAGCACTTCTGAAGAATGCAGCTTTCATACAAAACAAAAACAAAGTAAATCGGACCAGTAGATCCAGAGATCTTAGCGTTCAAACAAACAAACAAACAAACTCTTCCGCTTTATTATATTACTAGTGGACCCGGACGCGGCTACGCCTGCTTCAACTATAAGAATATTTATTAAATATATTCATTAAATTATTTTCAATTCTCAATAGAATTAGTAAGAAAATATAAGCTCAAATAATCAAAAAGAATAATAAGTAGATACACATTGTTAGAAAAAAATATCTGAGTTATTGAAATGAACTAACAAAAGGATTAAAAGTAACTAAAGGTATTCTTAATATTAGAAAAAGTACCTAAAGTTTTCCGTATGTGCGTACATAGATATCGACTCTACGAAATAACTAAACATTTCTCTCTATTAAGTAGGATAATTTTAGCGGGCAATATCAAATAAAATAAGAAGAGAATCAAAGAGTATTTTAAATTAATTATAAACAACAAATAAAGTTCGAAAATGTATGAAAATTTATAAAACCGTCAACGTCATCTGCCCGTCCGCGTCGGTCATACTGTGCGGCCCGCTAGGTGGCTAGGTCATTTGGAATCAGTGACATCTCCTTAATTATTTATTAGTATGTTATACAGTAAACTATAATTTCAATCTAGATAAAATGCTAAAAGTGACTATTATATTTATTTTCATAAGGATGAATATCAAAACGTCGCGGTAGCGGTCGCGTAGCAACGACGGTTGTTATTAACATGGCAGAATAAATTGCATGTCAAATTAGAATGTACTTTAAAATATATTAGTATATATGTGTAATGTAATGTTATATAGCCTATAGCACTTCTGAAGAATGCAGCTTTCATACAAAACAAAAACAATGAAAATCGGACCAGTAGATCCAGAGATCTTAGCGTTCAAACAAACAAACAAACAAACAAACAAACAAACAAACAAACAAACTCTTCCGCTTTATTATATTAGTATAGACTAGCGGCCCGCCCGCGGCTTCGCCTGCGTGAACTACGTTATTATTCATTTCTGTCTCCATGAGTACCCACGTCCTATAAGTGACGTCCATGCAAAATTTGAGACTCCTAGCATTTGTAGTAATAAAGTTTCATACAAACTTTCAACCCCAGAAACAACCCCTTAAAAGTCGAATATTGCAAATTCCCGTCTTAGCGAGCACCTACGTGCTATAAGTAACTCCTATGCAAAATTTGAGATTTCTAGTACTTCACTCACTCATCACGAAATCTCAGAAACTATCTGAGACTAGTGGACCCGGACGCGGCTACGCCTGCTTCAACTATAAGAATATTTATTAAATATATTCATGAAATTATTTTCAATTTTCATTAGAATTAGTAAGAAAATATAAGTTTAATAATCAAAAAGAATAATAAGTAGATACACATTATTAGAAAAAATTATCTGAGTTATTGAAATTAACCAACAAAAGGATTAAAAGTAACTAAAGGATAGATATTCTTAATATTAGAAAAAGTACCTAAAGTTTTCCGTGCGTACATAGATATCGACTCTACGAAATAACTAAACATTTCTCTCTATTAAGCAGGACAATTTTAGCGGGCAATATCAAATAAAATAAGAAGAGAACCAAAGTGTAGCTTAAATTAATTATAAACAGCAAATAATTACATAAACATTTACAATAGTTTGAAAATGTATGAAAATTTATAAAACCGTTAACGTCATCTGCCCGTTCGCGTCGGTCATACTGTGCTGCCCGTAGGCTAGGTCATTTGGAATCAGTGACATCTCCTTAATTATTTATTAGAATATTATACAGTAAACTATAATTTCAATCTAGATAAAATGTTAATAGTGACTCTTATATTTATTTTCATAAGGATGAATATCAAAATGTGGCGGTAACGGTTGCGTAGCGACGCGACGGTTGTTATTAACATGGCAGAATAAATTGCATGTCAAATTAGAAAGTACTTTAAAATATATTAGTATATATGTGTAATGTAATGTTATATAGCCTATAACACTTCTGAAGAATGCAGCTTTCATACAAAACTAAAACAATGAAAATCGGACCAGTATATCCAGAGATCTTAGCGTTCAAACAAACAAACAAACAAACAAACAAACAAACAAACTCTTCGGCTTTATTATATTAGTATAGATAGATAGTATAGATTTCTTTTTTTGCTTCACGTTGTATTCCGCATGGCATGGTAGGCAGAGGGAGGGAGGGAGGGGAACTGTGCAAATATATGCAGAAGATGACATTGTTATTTATATAGAGGTACTTAAGAATATGTCCATTATTTCTAACTCAGGTCAAAGAAAGCTACATTACCAAGAATTATTTGCGACAACAGTGACATATGGGAAGCTTTTATAAGTTCTGATATACCAAAGTAAGTATGAAATTGAAAAAAATTGTATAATAACTGCATGCGAATAATAAAGAGCTTATAATAGTCTATTTGAATAAAGAATAATTTGAAATTAATATATTACAGTGTGGATTTGATTCTTGCCTTTTTGCTTAATTATTCTCTCTCAAGTTTACGCTGTATCCCACATACGCAGGGTACGCAAAGGGAAACTACTGCTAAGACCCTCCGTTCCCCATAAATTTAATTATTTACGCTTTAATTGATATTATAATTTAAAATTTTTAGGAACCAGCCAGTGCAGTGCTATAGTCCAATTATAACAAGA
Source organism: Heliconius melpomene melpomene (assembly GCA_000313835.2). NCBI lineage: Eukaryota > Metazoa > Arthropoda > Insecta > Lepidoptera > Nymphalidae > Heliconius > Heliconius melpomene. Next base: position 246,834 of record HE671619.1, on the reverse strand, counting down.
CACCTAAGCAAATTTACGGAGATTTAAAACCATTCAACCAGTCTTCAATACATAATATCTTCAATTCCGCACATCATTAATATTAACTAAATCATAAATGCTATCTAACGAACGAATGGAACGAAACTATTGAATGAACGACGAATTTAAATTGAGCAATCAACTTATAAACTTAACTCTATCTTATCTTCATTCTATTTTCTGTGTTTTATATTTTCTTTCTTAATTTTAAAAAAGAAAACTTAAAATGAGTATCCAATTACAACAATATGATTTTGTTGCAAAAGCGGTTTTTTTTTCTTTATTAATAAATAATTATGACCTTTTGTAATATTGTTGATTGTTGTAAATGATTTTACTTGATTTTCAATCGTTCTTTCTCTTTCATTATTTCTATAGTAGATTGTGAAGTTTGAGAGAGAAAAAAAATTATAGCTATAGTTAATTATTATTTTATGTTTTCTTTTTCTATTTTCTTTTTTTTTCATTGATTGTTCAATTTAATTTTGTCGAGGTATGTAAAAGAACTCGGTTCAGTGATTTTTTAATAGAAAAAATCTAGAAATCGAGTGTTTTAAGACATTTTTGATAGCATTTTGGTAATAATTTTATATATCTATAATACATTAAAATATTTACACCCTCTCAGTGCACCCGTCGGCCAAAAATCATCTGTACATAATCTCCAGTGCCTTTTACGCCACGACAACGGACGGATTGTTTTTTTAATTAATTTTACGTGAAACGATAAGAGCGGTGTTGCCATGCAGTTTTTTATATATTTTAATCAAAATTTTTATATAATTTTGCTTATAATGGTTGTATGTAAATATTTTAATGTGTCGATTTTGATAGGATTTTTAACAATAAATAAAAATATTTTTATAAAATTTTGATTTTAATAATAATTATGATTATCATTCACTGTTTATTAAATTCATTATGGTAATAGAATATTATATGAATATGAATTTACTTATATAATAAGTTAAGGAGCTCCTTCACTTCAATGAAATCAATGATCAATAGAATATTGTACAAATAATGTAACGTCTTGAAATTACGTTTTGTATGTGTCGTATATTTGCATGCTTTTCTCAATTTTTTAAATAAAATTACAATGGATTTTTACGATCATTTTATTTGTTGTCCAATCCTTATGGTTCGTTTACACGCTTGCCGGTAGCTTGGCAATCATCCACAAGATCCAATCCTTCATAAACGCTTGAATTCCTTTGACGCGCTTGCCTTTGTATGTTAAAAAAAAACAAAGCGAAAAGTTCGGAAAAGATTCGATCGATGTCTTTAGTAAAATAAGGGTATGAAAGAGAAATACGCAGATATTTGCAAATTAAATGATGTATTTAATTTGCATTTTGGAATAAATATGATTACTGCTATGTGGAATATAGCATGAAGCTAAGAAAGAAAATTAAATATTAACAAAAAAGCATATTGTCGCTGAACTTTAACAGTCACCACGTAATAACAACGTGAGCTCCGAACAAACTATGTTTGCGTTGTGCCATTAGAAAATTAAATTCTCTTTACTTATCCTTAATTGATTAAACTATTCTATTATATAGGAACTTAAAGTAAAAACGATTCTATTAGTTAGAACAAAAACTTAGTAACACAATTTAAAAAGTTTATTGTAATATATAAGTTAATATAACATATTAAGAATAAAAATTACTTAAAAATACTTTTTTTGATATCAATGCTGTTAAAATAGATGCGATATAAGCATATGCGATGACACAGATTGTTAATAAAAAACGGTTACCAAAATGATTGAAGATATTAGAAATGACATAAGTCATTATAACTGGACATCATTTTGTAAAAGTCGGTCATAAGGACGAAGTCTTTTAATTTTTTAGCATAATATGTATCGAAGTACATACATACGCTTTGAAAAAATAAATGAATATCAAACTATAAACTTCAATTACATGATGTTAGGTGAATAAAATAACATTGTGGCGCAGCAGTACAGCGCCTGACTGCGAACGCGAATATTGTAGATTTAAGAAATTTTATGTTAAGAAATAAATTTAGGAAATGAAAATATTTTTTACAAAGATAGATATTATAAATGCCAGACAGAAAGATGGACAAAGGGAACCTATTGTTAAAGCAATGCCTTTTTCATTCTTCACTCCACCTTTTCCACCATTCTCTACACCAGTGTTCAGCGTGACGCGACGCGAAGTGAAATATTTATTAAATTTACATTTTCATTTCTTTGCTCTGGTCAAGGCATGATGAGTAACAGAGTGCCTTACCATAAGGTTCCCTCTGCCTACCCTGCTGTGTGCGGTATACAATGTGAAGTTGATTTTGATTTTCAATTTTATATTATAACCATTTTACTTATTAAGGCTTCATAAAATATTTTAATTTTCGAGACAAAAGAAAGTATGTCCGAAAATATTTATAACTGTTCTTGTATCATCCATCAAGGATATGTCGTCCTCGTCCTCGTCTCGTCCTCGGCGCGGCGTCCGAATTCCGACGTGCTCATTGCACTTCTGTGAATCGATTGGAGATAAATTACAACTCAAAATGAAAAGATTAAGTTTTTAGACGTTTAGTGTCGTTCCACACGGTTGGTGTGTCTGCGCTGTTTTAATTTTTTTTATAGTTTCACGCTTTATCCCGCATGTGACAGGGACAGAAGGAACCCAGTTGATAATAATTTAACATCTGAGTGCGTGTCGAACCCAAATTCGTCGTGTTTACTGACTAAGCCTTGTTTCTGAGATAGGCCGGGTATTATTAAAATTTAACATAATTGTTATATATTTATTATAAAACCTTATCATTACTGTGGACGTTGTGGCCCAGTGGGATAGCGTTTATTAGTACAGGCAATGATTGTTAGTTCGTTCCTCATCCGGACGAAGAATTATATTTATTTCCCTGCGTTGACAGTGGTAAGCAAAGCGCAACGCTGAAGCAGGTGCTTACTCTTCTACATGCGGGATAAAACAACCCCTCAACAGCCGGTAACGCACCTGTAGCTTCTCTGGTGTTACACGGAGTCGTGGGCGGCGGTGACCACTCACCATCAGGTGCCCCGTACGCTCGTTTACCTTGTCTCTTTCCATAAAAAAGCGTTAAACTTAAAAAAACAAATATGCTATTATAATAAAATCGCAATTATATTCACTATCGTCTGACGATCCTTAGCTATAAAGCGGAGTACACACGAGGGTACGGCGCGGTCGTGTCCACATTTCGGGCGCGGGCCGCAAACATCGCCACGCAAATTGGTTTATTCTTACTTTTGTTACTGAGAAAACCTCCAACTGGGTACAGGTGAGAGGAAAACGTTTAATGACATATATAGATTATTTTACCATTTTGTTTATAGCGGGTGGCACGGGTTTAAGACAGTATTTACACGCTTTCTATCAATATTAGAAACGTTTTGTTGCGAAACTCAACGCCCCGATTTTCTTTCATATTTTTTCATTTCTAACTTAGTAGTAGGAATATACAACTATTTTGTGTACAATTAGCATTCCTTCAACTCAGCTATGACAGCACAGTCGACAAGTTTTTAACTGAGAGAATGTCCATATAAAAATACTTTTAATACTTATTATGTGTTTGTAGGTATTATTCACACTAAACGAAATAAAAGAACTATTTTAGAAACTATTTAAAAATGGTAACGTCGCGACGGTGTCCATTAAATAAGGTGGACGGTATCTGCTATATGCATGTTTGATTTTATTTTGGATTCACGCTATATTCTGCATTAGAATGTTAAGTAGAAGGAACCTAGTGTCAAGACAGTATCCACGCCACGCTTCGATTTGTTACCAGAGCATAAAAATTTTAATAATTCATTCTTCCAAGTCAAAATCGAACGCACAACCGTCGCTTTTGCAATCACACTCTGCACCGCGGCGTCATCACGACCTTTTTAATATTAACAATATTTTCGTTTTAGCAAAAATTAAAAAGTTAGCAAATCACTTTTCTACACAAGTGTCCAAGTTCAAAGTCAAGGTGCGCCTGCCCGTCTTGATTTACGACACCCCACGTATGTACGTACAGTACTGGTAGGTACTGGTACTGGTTCTCGATACTCGCACTCGTAATTACGTTGTATCTGACGTTTTTTATTTTAAAAACAGTTATGTAAGCGGAATACGACATTTGAGATGTCTTTCCCAGTAATACTTTTAGATGGATTTTTTTAGTGGCGCCATGAGAAAAATGAACAGCGTACATCGGCGCAGTGGTTTAGTAATAGTATTTCACTGTGCGATGGGTATTGGTTTAATTCCAATTCGTGGGAAATATGTCTTTCCATTTCCATTTCCCCAGTGTGGCATGATAATTTAGGCTTTGAGTCACAGTACTGTGCGTACGTAATGACTCGAGATCTAGGGAAAATTTAAATGGTATTTTCTTTGACATAGATACACTTACAAAGCACGAAGGTGTTTCAATTTCACTTGGAATTTTCTTTTAATCTCGCACATAGCATGGTAAGCAGGGGCATTTGGGAACTTAGCGTTAAGACCCTTCGTTCCCATTTAGACAGTTCCGTTCCTCATTTTCCGCCGAATTCTGGAGGCATTGCATGGTGAGTGGCCTAACTCAACGCCGCGCCGCGAGGAAATGATAACAAATCATTCCCCCGAGCAGGAATGGAACCGAAAACCATCGCCTTAACACTCGCTGTGCCGCTGCGCCACGACTGCCTTTTAGTACCATACGATAATTATAGTTATAGTTATATATAACTGTTAATTAAAGTTGTCCTTATCTATTGCATAGCCACCTCATATTTCTTAGAATTATTTTTAGAACATTAGAAAACGCCTTTCTATGACAAAACGCAGGTTTTGAACATAATTTTCTCTGAGTTCATTTTTTTTATTAATTTAAAAGTTTCTACTTAAATTTTAGAGTGATTTTAAATAATTTCTGACTGTAAGTACGACGGTTGTGAGTTTGATTCATACTTGGAGGAATTACCTCGCTCTGCTTTGTTAACAAGACAAAGTCGTTGACTTCCGCCGCTCAATAAGTCAATACATAATGTCTTGAACATTAGGTGCGTGGGGAACGGAGAGTCCCAACACTAAGTTCCCTCAGGCTACGCTGCTATAAGTGAAGAAGTATAAAGATATTTAAAAAAAAACTAAGAAAATAAATAAATTTGACTAGGTATAAAATAGATGTAAATGTTGGATATATAAACATATTTTTTCATATATGCGTGTAAAACATACCTACTTACTTATTAATAAAAAAGACCGCGGCGTTAAGTTCCGTCACCAGATTCAAAGGCAAGAAGTGGATATTAGAGTGTGTAATGCTTGTTTATCTTTCCCTCTCTTCAACATTGTGATACATAGCACAATATGCTTAACTTATATTTTTGGCATGAATCTTTATAATGGAAATGATAAAATTGTTGGGCTTCGTGTAATGTCTGAAAATGTGGACAATGAAGTGGAGAATGGAGTGTCTTAATAATATATCTTCCGTGTTTAGGCACTGCTATATAAAGCTAAAAATAAATTTACTTCACAAATAAATAATATAACATTAACAACAATTGATTCTTGATAACAATAAAGTAATAAATTTAAACAATACAACTTCAACTAAAGTAGCTACGGATTGGTTTTATATAGTTTTCATATGTAAAATATTTATTCACTAAGTACTTATTTGTAAGTTTACTTAGATGAAATCGTATAAACATAGAGCTACCACACTATTGGAACGCAGTTTTGCATTGTTTCTAGTGTGAGGAAACGAAAATATTTTATTCAGCTAAACGGGAATCAAATCCACAAACTATAAAACGACAAAATAAAAAAATCATATTACGATTTATGAATACATTTTACCTAACACATTTACCTATTGCGTTACCTAATTTGTTTTTAATGAAGAAAGTAATGTAAACAGGTTCCAACTGTTTACCTGAGAGTTGCATGTATAATAGTTAGCTGTGTAGAAGTTGTAATTGAAATCTAGACAAATTATATGTTTTTCTTGTAGCATGTTGTAATTTCTTATTATATGCCTATATATAGAAGGAAATGCGAATGATCTGTTTATAATATACTCGAGCAGTGAAAATGAAGCCCTCGTGGCGTGGGGGCACAAGGATGTGACTTTATCACGACAGTTGCGGGTTTTTTGGCACCAAGGCAAAAGCCTCGTGTTGAATTCCACCATTCAACATGCAATGTTTTGAAAATTCGGCTTAAAGTGGTGAATCGAGTATATTAACACTAGATTCCCTCTGCCATATATCACTGTGTGAAGCTGAGTAGTGGTAATAAGAAAAAATATTGCGTAGAACTGTACTGCACAAATTTAATAATGCCTTATGATTTTTATTAGCAAAATCGAGTTTAAAAATTTTTCAGTACAGCAATCCTTTACAAAAAAAAACAGTATTTTTTATTTCCTTCCTAATTTAATCTAATATCTATTTTAAAACCACAACACTTTAAAATGTTAACAGTACTCACTTTTTAAAATTTTTCTTTCTCCACTTTCCGCCGAATTCTTGTGGAATTCTCGTTACTAGAACGAGAAACAAACCTACAATACTCGCATTTACAGTCTAATGTTGTTCTACGCCATGAGCGCCTCAGATTACTTAGACTGATTATCTTCTAGGGTCTAGATCTATACTTCTAGATCTAAGCCAACTGCATAAGTTTCGTAATATATCACTAGAATCAATATCTATTATATAATAATACGTAGAACAATTGCCGCAAACAAAAATTTAAAGAATTAATAAATAAAACATGATTTCTTCAATAATATGACGTAACATATTATTTAATTGTAACATCGTTTTCTCGAGGAAATATTTGCTGCAAAATGCTATTTATTTTAACGACTCGAATCGTTTACTGTCGCATATCGCCGGTTCAAATCTATACATTCGATCCAAGATCAAGGCAGCAATTGATTTCATTTCTCGGCTTGCTAATAAAACGTACGGCGTTGAATTCCGCCTTTCAACATGCAATATATTCGTAGGCGGAATGTGGGGAACAGAGTTTTACCTTACGTTTTCTGTACAAAGTTATATAATAAGAAATAAAAAACTGGTCAAGTGCGAGTCGGAATATTTGATATTAATTTCAGCTTAATTCCTTCACGCGATCTTGAGATAAATGCTCTTAAGAGACGGACAACAACGTGATCCTATAAGGACCTCGTTTTTGCCTTTTGTGGTAGGGACCCTAAAAGACATCATATATTTAGAAAATATTACAAAACTAATCTAAAATAAACTCTTTAATTGATACCTAATAATAAAGGCTTTTACTAAAATAACTTCACAAAATAATAACAGTGAATTCTCTAAAGGTATCAAACGTAATACACGCGTCAATGTAAAAAAATGAATAAAAAAACCGTTTTCAATAGACCTAAGTTTATTTTTAGTCCTGTTGATTTATAGTTGAGTACTAGCACATTAGCGGCCAAGAATAGCCGAGCTGGCTTCCAAGGTGCTTGACTCTGGCTCCTGAGCCGTTTTTAGATCCATCCTGTAAGGCATTCCTTTTTGGTATTTTCTTCAATTGTTTTAACAGAAAGTGTAGTTTTGTATAAAATTATTTGTTTGTTTGTTTGTGTGTTACGTTTTTATGTGTAATTGTTTTTTTTATAATAATTTTATGAGGCTATGAACCCATGTATTTTGTTAAGTTTTACATAAGGTAAGTAATATAATAATTTTAACTGTTTCACGCTGTATCCCGCACATAGGGTAGGCAGAGGGAATCTAGTGTTAAGCCACTTTGTTTCCCACTTTCCGCCGAATTTTGGAAGCATTGCGTGATGAGTGGCGGAACTCAACGCCGCGCTTGCCTCGAAACCAAAGCGAAGAAATGGAAATATAAATTCGGTTTGAGCTTACTGTGCTACGACGGTCTAACTGTTACGACATTAATGAAAATTAAAAAAATATTTCTTGACGTCATTGTAGTGGTACGAGCGTTCGACTGTAAACGCAAAGGTTCTAGGTTTCATTCTCTCTCGAGTGAATGAAATACTTAATATTTTAATTTCACGAAAGAACAAAACTATCCTTTATTTATAACAATACCTTTTTCTTATAATTTAACTACATTAAAAAAGAATAAGGGCTCGTCCGGGATTTGAACCCGGGACCTCTCGCACCCTAAGCGAAAATCATACCCCTAGACCAACGAGCCGATTGACGTTAAAATTAAAGTTTTTAATGTAAATATTTTTTAGTCTTTGCTATCGTGGCATTAATCAATTTATGAAGATGTTGTTTTACTGTTCGAGCGTAAATTATTTTGCGTGAACTATTTTTCTTTAGCTTCACGCTGTACCCCGTAGGGCTATTTTTATGTCTGTTGAGTTGCTGTGCACCACAAAACTTTAATCATCCGTGCCTCTCTTGTTCCTGCGTTTTTTCTTAGTTTTTGTAAATTGTGAAGTGAACATTGATCGGTCTATCAGTGAAGTTTAAGAGGACTAACAGGGCTCCCTCTCCGTTCCTATTAAGACACTTCTGTGCCGTGTAGAGTGGAGGTACTCAATCCCACACTTTGCCTCTTCACCAGGGCGAGAAAATGAAAATGTTAAATATTTTATTTCCTCAAGTGGGAGTGGAACTTACAACCTGTTTACTAAACTATAAAACGTAAAATTTTTTTTTTTTCGTCCTTATAGGAATTTCAAGAAAATTTTCTTTATTAGAGCTACCCTACACTCCTCCACATGTCAAATTTCAGCGTTCTACGCCGGGTGCTTCCGATTGTGAATCAGGTATCTGTGTATTTGTAAAAAAATATGCTCTGAAACCGTCGTGGCACAACAGTGCAGCGTCTGACTTTAAGGACGGCGGTTTCAGGTTGAATTTCCACTCGGAGTACATGAATTACTTTGGGTAATAAACCGCGGCGTTGTGTTCCGCCACTTAACACAAAACAACATTGGATAATGGTAAAATTTAAATGTTGATGATAAAGAGAATTTAAACGTGTTTTTCGTTTATATTGTTAAACATATTTTTTGTAATATGTATACATATATAGGTATAGGCAAATAGAACTTACTCACCACTACCAGTAAGGTATTCCTATTGTGTACCTACTAGAATCCTGTTTTTGTTAGGAAAATAAAGCGGCGTTAAGATCCGTCACTTAACACGCATTGTCTCGAAAATTGGGCTATACGTGGGTAACAGGGTGTCCCAACGCTAGGCTACCTTAGTCTACCCTGCTATATACGGGGAAAATAGAGAGAAAAAACGACGAAATATACCAATATGAAAATTTCCATTCAAGATTTAAGCTCGCCATAATAAATTATTTCAGATAAAAAAACTAATTTCAGACAGGTTTGAAAGTGTGACATGGTTGAACATGTCTGTTTTTTTTTTGGATAAAAAATAACGTTTTATTTCATAAGACATATAAAAGAAATGCCGTACATTAGGAGACCTTTCTTTCTTATGCACTCCGCGTTAGTTCAGATCGCTCCTCCGCTAAGGCAGGTTGTACTAAGTGACAGTAATGGTGTGTCGAGTAGCTCCTAAGGATACAAGTGAGTTTCATATTTTGGTATAGAAAAACTATTTGGTTTTTTAACTTTACATTGTTATGTTAATAGTGGAAAAAAAATGTGATGATTTTTATTTAAAAAAATATTATATATACAAAAATAGGATTATTTAAGGCTAAGTTTTGCAAGCAAAATGTATATTTTCGAAAGTAAATAATTTTCTAAAATTAATAATATTTTTATTGACTTTTTTAAATATAAAAAAAACAAAATTTTCAAAAATAACATTTTGTGTTAGTCGTTATTATACAGGGCAATTGATAGATCGGTAGACAGTATATATATATTAGATATTTTCGCTATGAAATACTAAATAAAAAAAAATCTCTAGCATTTTAGTAAAAAAACATGCAAAGTGATGACTGTGTAATAAGTAATGACTGTGTGTTTTTTCACCGACTAGTGCTACTTTTGTATTCTCTGATGTATACCAGTATGCCCTATTTATGAAGCAGCCTTAATGTTGTTGTTTTTTTATAAATTTCCATAAATACAAATTTGAAAATTTTAAAATTTTATTACAAGCCATAATTTCAACCAGTTTTCTCAAAAACAAAAACAAAATTTGATCGAAGCATTTTAAAATCATCCTTATTTTGTCTTTTTCCAATTAATAACTAACAAGTGTTATTTTGACTATTAATTTCTTTCGTTGTCTTAAAACGGCACGTGTACTGTGCAATAGTAGCACAAGCTGTGGGTTCGATTCCTCACTCGCTCGCCTTGGTAACGAAGTAACACCAGAGTCCAGCCTCCAGGATTCGGTTGAAAGTGGAGTACGGATGTACTTATAGGAACACTAGGTTCCCATATTACGAGCGGAATATAACGTGAAGCTAAAAAAATAAGATATAACGTAATTGACTTCCAATTTAATACAAAGCGAAAACTTAAAAATCGTATTTAGGTAATGTTTGAAAACTTCTTTATCGCACATACACCGATACGATAAAACTATAAGCTGTTATACAAGCAATAATTGTAAATTAACAACCCGAGTGCAAAACACGAATTACCGTGAAATTGTATGACTTTTTTTATCTTAAAGGATTTATTTTAAAATAAAATAATAAAGAAATAAATTGAGGCCAGTTGTGGCGTAGCGTGCGACTGTAACCGGTTCCATTCCCGCTCGAGGAAATGAAATATTTAATAATTATATTCATTTTCTTGATTTAGTTTCCAGCAATTCAATTTCAACACGCAATGCCTGTAGAATTCGGTGGAAAAGTGGGGAACGGAAATGTCTAGGTCCACAGGCCCTCTGACTATTACTACTGACGCTGCTAAGTGCGAAATACGGCATAAAGCTAAAAAAATAAATTATATCTATCAAAAGCGGTTATTGTGAAAATTCAGTCTTTTCCGTTCCCGTGGGAATGTCGAGAAATCTCTCTCTAATCTACCTACTTGCCAAATTTAACCTTTTCAAGTCCAACAGGTTCGTCTGTACGTCTGTCCCTCAGAAACGGATAATTAGATAATAATTACATTTTTGGACATAATTTTTTTAACAATTATAAGTGATTGATTTTTATTTATCAAAGTTAGATTTATTTTCTTAATATCTTCTTTTACAGCCCAGAGGGGAGAAAATCAAGATGCCGCTCAAGTTGCGGACTATGAAACAGCATTGGACGCGGCTGGTAAGTAATATACGAGTAAATTAAAAATTATAAATTCTTTAATTCCTAAGCTTAATTGTTTTTTGTACCCAAAGGGTATTTCGGAGAGTATTACTAAGACTGCTGTACGCCCGTCTGTCACCAGGTTGTATCCTATGAACCGTATAGATAGAAAGTAGAAATTTGAAACAACATAATAGAATAAATATTTAAGGGGGGTCAAATTTTATATACAGTATAACAAAAATATGTCAATGGTACACTTTTTCTACATACCTACAGTTTAAAAAAATGCAATAGTTTTGATTTCAAATTCTAATCTAGAAGAACTTATATTATTCTTATAATATAGGTTGATTGGCCTTATTTGGCGATCGTGGCGCAGTGAACCGATGGTTGTGGGTTCGATCGTACTCTAAAGAATGAATTATTTTCAGTTTCCCGCTCCACACGCAATATATCAAAAAATCCCAGGTTCCCTCTGCTTACCCTGCTATACGGGAAACAGCGTGAAAGCTGTGTTCTATTCAGATAAAACCATATATTTTTAACCCTCATAGCAACCTAAAACATCACGTACAATCGTAATGACGTCACTATACGCTGACTCTACGTTTCACTATCTACATCGAAATCTAGAATTCAACTAAAAATCTGATATAACACGCTTCGTTTATAATTAAATATAATGTTACCTATATTTAGGTATATCTGTGTTATTGTGGTGGCTTAGTGAATAGTTCGTCGGGAGGGACGGGTTCAGTTCCTGCGCGTGACAATTTTTGTGATTAGTACAATGGTGAGGAGTTATTTCAAGTATTTTTTCTTTAAGCAAAATACCTGTACATAGCAGAGCAGACAGAGGAAACCTGGAAGCCTAGTGTTAAGATATTCTGTTCCCCACTTTCTGTCGAATTTTGGAGGCATTGCGAGTTGAGGTGCGGAACTCAACACCGCGCTTTGAAAGAAAGTTGGAAACAGAAGTGTTTTAACAAAGTGTCTTAACACTAGATTTCCAGGCTCCCTCTGCCTGCCTTCTGCGCAAAGCCGCAGGATATAACAGGGAAGGCAGAAATAACCTTGTAATTCGACTCCCCAACTCAACGCACCCCCCATTTTCGAGTCACTGTCTGTTGAGTAGCGAAACTCATCGCGGCGCTTTCACTTGTTACCAGAGCGAGGAAATGAAAATAATTCATTCATTTTAGTGGGAATCGAATCCACAACTACATTGACAGACATTGTGCCATTGCGCCACAATGATGTTAGTTATTGTAAATAACATTAATATAATTGCACGCGACAAGAATGATTTTAAGTTATAATTTTAAGCACAACTTTAAACGTTTCATAACTGTAATATGTATTATTGTAAAATAATTTTACTTTATGTAAATTAGTGTACTAACAATTACTTCACTTATATTAAATAGCTACCTACTATATCTATGGACGCAAGAATACGGGGTCCGAGTGGATCGTGTCCACCCCAGAACTTTTACAAATAAAAAAATAAGCGCTAAAAATAAAAACATTAATTTCAGGGTAGAAGGAACCTGGGACATTCACTCACTCAGTTCCCCATAAAGATATATAAATTTCACACTATCCTTTTCTAGTAATGAGGCAAACCGCGGCGTTGAGTTCCACCACTCCACACGTCAGAATTTGTCTACCTATGTATTTTCTATAGCAATAATTCGTTGTAACTTGCATCATCCTGTTTCGCGTCTTCAATACAAAATTGTTATAAACCAGTCTGATTGGTTTTGAAGATTTTTTTGTATGAAATTTCGGTGAGAGTTACCGGTACATAGCGCCTTGTAGCTCCTGTCATTTGGAATTATACTTACATTTATTTATTAAAATTCAATATTTTACATGTCTTTAAGTGACACATTACTCCGTTATTCTTTTTGTAAAGAAAATATGATATATTTTTTTAAAATATATGACAAGATGATGTATTGGTACAACTGAAACTTGCAAGACGTTTCCGTTAAGTTATTTTTAACCGACTTCTGTAGGAAAAGGAGGTTATCAATTCGACTGTATTTTTTTTTTGTTTGTTACCTCATAACTTTTAACTGGGTGAACCGATTTTGATAATTTTGAAGGTATAGCTTCCCGAATGGTCCAATTTTTTTTGGTCCATGTCTGACAATGGTATCCATGACAAAATCACATAAGTCTTAAATTTGCATTAGGCATGTGCACGACTAATAGCCGAATAACTCAATGTTGCGCTAACCGATTTTGATGATTCTTTTTTTATTTGAAAGGATATACTTCAAGGACAATTTGGTGAAAGTTTAGTTAGGTTTCGATTATGGAATCCGGAGAAAATTGAGAAAGTTTGTTTTTTTTTGGTAAAAAATTGATTAATTATACTGTAATAGTACAAGCGAAAACTTTTTAAATTGATGTAAGAAGTGAGAATCCTGATGGTTGCATTTTTTTTCAACCAACCTCAAAAAAGAGGATATTCTCATTTTCAACCAACTTCAAATAAGGGAGATTCCCAATTTGCCCGAATACTTTTTATGTATGTTCTTGTTAATATACCAAAATGTAACCTTGCACAAAAATAATACCTAATTAAATGAAGTTTTACATAGGACAATCACAACCACTCGTTGAGAACCACTACCACCACCATCACCACTCGTTTAAGAAGCATCATTTTAAGATCTACCCATCACTTAAAATCATAAAATAAATTAATTTTTAACAAAAAGAAAAACCGACTTCTAACATAACGAACTAAAAAGTGAAAGATAATTTTACAAAGATTTTATAATTTTGAAGTCGGTGTCAAGCTAATGCTACAACACCTTTACTACAATATCTAATTACTAAGCCTGTTTGTTTTACTTGGCACCGACTTCAAAATTATAAAATCTTTGTAAAATTATTTTTCACTTTTTAGATCCTTGTTAGAAGTCGGTTTTTCTTTTTGTTAAAAATTAATTTATTATTTTCCCGCTCTGGTAGACAAGGCATTAAGTTCTGCCACTCAACACACACTATCTAAAAAATTGGCCTAAAAGCGAAAAACGGAGTGTCTAAATACTAAGGTCCTTTCCTACCCTGCTGTATGCGAAATATTATAAGTGGGAATGCTTGTGAGGATGTATGTTTTTTCTACTTCCATGCAAGAACTACTGAACGGATTTAGATAAAACTTTATAGTACTAAAGCTTAGAAATCAGAATAAACACATAGACTTATAAAACACTTCGTACAATTTGACTATAAAATAACAAAACGTTTAAGCAGGCGAAGCCGCGTTTTGGTTGCTAGTTACCATATATGGAATTGAGTAAAAATAATAAGCAAAACAATTTCCTTTGTTCGTCTGTACATAAATCAAGATAGGTGCATATTATGCGGTTTTGAACACACGCCTCTCAACAATGCAGAAACTTAAAGAGAATAACATAACTTTTTTCTTTGAAACGCATGCAAGTGATGGCTCTAATATAATTAATGACGTCACAAGTTGCTTATTTGAAGCGCTCAGTGGAAGCGTGGAAGTTTTTATTTCTTTGGATTTTAGTTGCTGTTTGAGTCTGGTTTTAGTTTTTTTGTTTTTGGTATTAATTACTGCAATAATCAAGACGACAGAAGTTCCACTGTTCATCATGTATAGTCTTCTGATCGTACAATAGACCTCTAGGAAACTGTCAGTAATACAGCGCCAGCAGCCTGTGTGTCATCTAGCGTTTTTTGCAGCTAATTGTTCCCTGCTTCTCATTTTCCGCCAAATTCTGGAGGCATTGCGTGTTGAATGACGGAACTCAACGCCGCGCTTTGCCTCGACACCAGAGCGAAGAAATGAAGAATAGGAATCAAACTTACAAACTGTCCCGTGTGCTCCTACGCCACGACTGGCCTCAACTGCTACTGTATTTTTCTTTTATTTATTGTAATATAACTCTTCTAGGGCGTCTATGAAAGGTTAAATGTTTGTATAGGATTATTATGGAAATGGTTTAATGGAAGGCAAACGATTTGTTTTTACACTTCAGGGGAGTTTGTTTATATTATCCAGGGCTGCAGCAGAAATAGCCTTACGTTTTTATGATTGGTGATAGATATAGCTTTTTGATGTTTATAAATTTTTTAGCTTGACTTTTTTACCTGGTAGGTAGAGGGAACCTAGTGTTAAGTTAATACTCCGTTACCTACGTACTGCAGAATTTTCGATACATTGCGTGTTGAGTGCGGAATTCAACGCCGTGTTGCTACCAGAGCAAGTAAAGAAAAATAGTTAATGCCCCGAGAATTGAATCCACAGTTACTCGCTGTTTCACTGCGCCAGTACTGCCTCACTGGCTGATTGTGTAACTTAATTAGAAAAAACATGGTACATTTTTATCTAAATCGTAAAAAATCTCAATAAAATTTAAAGTAATCAAATAATGAATCGATGGATTTATGACTTTTATAGGGAAAAATCAAATTATACCACCATTTTATTTTTATAATTCATTATTTTTATCGTAGTGGGTTTCATTCCTGCTCTGGAAACAATGCAAAGTGCGTGGACCCCTACCCTGCGATCTGCGGGATACTGCGTGAAACCAAAAACATCTGCTTAACCTAATTACAGTTAGCTACCTATTCCCCTGATTCCAATAAAAGATTTTTATTTCCCATTCCACATCCACACCGCAAGTATTCCAGCTAATACCCTATTAGGCCGTCGTAAAGTTTACTACCAATTTATCACAATAAAGTCTCTAACAATAACACTGTGGAAATAATATTTACAATATCGAAGCATTGTCAGTTAAACTGTCGTGTTTAAGTTATAACTACCCACACTTACCCGCACTTACCCACACTTACTCACTGTTACATATATATATATATATGCACATGTGAGATGTGTGTGTGCGGGTATTGTTGTATAACCTGTGTGTGTGTGTGTATAGGCCTAATTATAAGATCTTTGATTATTAGTCATTTAATTTCAATTTATAGCAAGGTTTATTGCTACATAAAGTATAGATAGGTAGAGGGTACGTGGTGTTAAGACACTCCGTTTCCCATTAACATACTACCATTACCCATTATTCCATGATGGCCTCGTCGAAAAAGTACCTAAAATTTGTTGTAAAATTGCCTTACATTTATTGTTTAACATTACCTAACAACTAGAAAAAAATACGTATACAAAATCGATGAACTAAATAATATGATGTCATATAACACTATAATTGGAAAAATAACATACATAACTACATCAAATTAACATACATATACCATATCGTAGTAGTTTTAATTTTTACCCATAAATGACGGAAAATATTGTTTTATTCGAATAAGTGTTAATATTTAAGATATACTATGTATGTATGTATGTAGAGCGGCACAGCACAGATTATGAGAATGCGATGGTTGGATTTCCATTTTATCGCTCTAGTAACGAGACAAAGCTCGGCGTTGAGTTCCACGCAACCATCGATGTCTCGAATATTGGATGGTGCAAAAATCACTAAGTGAATAGCGTTAGCCACACCAGGTTCTCTCTGCTTATCCTGCTGAATTTGGGATACAGAAGCAAAAAAATATAAAGAAAAACATTTATTATGTTAACACAAACTGTTTATTTCCAGGTTATGGAAGTTTCAGTAGAAGCGTCCTTTTTGCGTGCGCCTGCGCATTCTTTACAACTGGTGTTCAGAACTGCGTGATGTCGTACGTGCTACCTGCTGCTCGATGTGAACTAGAGTTGACTACGTACCAAGCTGGATTGATTAATATGGCTTTTATGAGTGGTAAGGATTTTTTCTCTTTTGGTTAGGATAGAACTTAGTCATTCCGTTTTGTTACTTATTTTAGAGATAGGTATTGTCTTAAGTTTTTGTATGTTTCGTAAACTTTTCTTCTATCTTTAACATGGCTATATTTTAAATTATTATACTACTCCTATCTATCTAAAAAATTGCGAGAGTGGAGAAAGGAGTGTCTTAACACTAAGTTTTCCTTACCTACTTTCCTTTTATCGGTTAATACAACAAAAGCATATATTATGTATACATTCCATATCTAATATTGACACGCCCATACTATCCTCGAAATGGATGTAACATGTAAGGTCAAGTCCATCGTAATTTTGCATATTGACATAGCCTCATAACCTTCGCCTTGTTTGATATGTATTTATGAATTACGATTATAGGTGTGGGTTCGATTTTTGATGGAGTTAAGTTAACAAAATGTAAGAAATTAGTCCGACTAATACTGCCTTTTACGTTAGGAAAACATCAGAACTAAATACAGATGTATAGATGTTTTTATTAGTATTTAAAGTCCAAGGCCTTGTAAGGTTGTAGTAGTACACCTAACTGTTAAACACGAAGCATCCTGAGATGGACTTCCATTTGAAGGAATGAATTATATTCATTACTTCCTCTGATATCAAGCCAAAGCGCATTATGTTCATTATTAGTGTATGTTACACTACGCGACATATCTCGATTTTTTTAAATAAAGTGAAAATAAAGAAGTTGGATATTCTAATCCTCGAGTTTCATTGAAAAGAGAGAGAATTTAAATGTTAAAAATATTTTTAGTTAAATGAAAAATGAAAAACGGAGTGAACGTGTCTTTAATTTCTCATAGCCAACATAGGCTACCTGATAAGAGGGGAAAACAAAAAAAAACATCTTTTAGTAAAATATATAGGACACAACGTGAAGCTATGAGATGCTATAGCACGGCAGGAAGATGGAACCTATTGTTGAGGCACCTTATTCCCCACAGACCACCCAATTGTATATGTTACCAGTAAGAATAATAATAATTAATTCCCCCGAGTCGGAATCGAACCCGTCTTCCTCGCGCTTGCAATCAGACAGCCACATTTGTTAGTCATCGATTCTATAATACTATTCAGTGACCATCAATCGTAGGTGATGTTCCCGCAAATCGATTGCGAACGACCAATTTACTTCTTGAGCTTGTTTCTTCTAAACGGTTAATTGTAGTACAAACAAGTATGACGCATTATCGGCCTTTGTCATCTGTAAATTTACAGAATTTATTGTGAAAACATAAAGAAAGTTATTTATTCTTTTTTAAATTATATTTTCATAGTTAATTATAATTGTGCTTTCTGGATTGCAAGATATTTCTCAGTTTCTGACGCTATGACGTAAACTCCAAACGCAATGGAACCAAAGACCATCTCGCTTATACAGTTATACCCTGTCCTTCCACAGGATGGCCTAAAACTTTGTTTTTTAACTTCACGCTGTATTAATGCACATAGCAAGTAAAAGTAAAGTAAAATACTTTTTATTGCACACCGAATAATTAATTACAAATGTGTTTACAATGATACATAAAATAGCACAATAGGCGGCCTTATTGCTAAGCCAGCATCAGAGGGAACCTGGCAACCTAGTGTTACGATACTCCGTCCCCATTTACACTCTTTCGTTTCCCGTTTTACGCCGATTTTTCGAGATATTTCGTGTTGATTGATGGAACTCGACGCCGCGTTTTGATGTCCTTATAAGGATTTGTTATTTAGGATTTACTTTAATATGTTACAGGTGGTGTTGCTAGTGCATTTTTCTGGGGCATAGTGGGTGATGTGTTTGGAAGGAAAAATACCCTGAGCATGACTCTACTTGTGGACTCCACGATACTGTTGGCTCAAAGTACAATATCTGATTACCGGCTGTTGTTAGCAGCTAGGACTATTAATGGATTTTTAATTGGTAAGCTTCAATATTTTTTTTTCTATTCTGTATTTGCCTTTTTTAAAAAATAAAGAATATTAATAATATTTATTATTCCAGGTGCTCCCTCTACATTAGTGTTCACATATTTATCAGACTTAGTTGGTTACAAGCGAAGACAACTCTACTTAGATATAACTGGGATGTGTTTTGTGGCAGCGTGGCTTATTCTACCTGGTGAGTGTCTCGTTTCTCCTTAAAGCTTTTTTAAACGATTCAGCTTCACACTATTAAGGTAAAAAGAACGTAGTGTCAAGACACTCCAGTCTCCGCTTTTCATCTCAAGTTTCTGAATTCAACGCCCCACTTACCTTCCAGGGCAAGGAAATGAAAATAATTATTTATTTCCCTACTAGTCTTTACGTTACGCCACTGCGCCATATAAACTCTTGTTTAATATGTTAAAAAGTTCTATATTAAGACTATTTACGATCGGATTAAATATGAGGCCTGTCCTCCTGAGTTTGTTTCCCAATCAAGAAAATGAAATGTTTAATATTTTTATTTCTTCGCTCTGGTAAACTGTCCAGTCACTCAACAAGCAATGTCTCAAGAATTTGCCGGAAAGTGGGGAGCGGAGGTGTCTTAACACTAGGTTTCCAGATTTTTTTAAGTTCCTTTCTAAGAAAAAAAAAATTTTTTTTCTTATATAATGTAGCGGGATATAACGCCTACGAGACGTGGGTACGAGATATATTTGGAAGTTCTAGAAATTTTATAAAATTTGACACCTTGTTTCACCTGTAAAAGTAGTACATACAAAGCTAATATTTAATTCTGACATGTGCTAACGGCATTCACTTATACGTGAATGAGTATGGATTTAATAGGATTATTTCTTTAGCTGTCTATCCATTTTAGGGTTCCGTATCTCAAAAGGAAAAACGAAATCTTTAAAGGATCACTGTGTCTGTCCGTCTGTCAAGACAATTTATCTCTAGAACGCGTTCTTTTTTAAGCTGAAATTAATATCAAATATTTAGTTCTACGATACCTCGGAGCACAAAAAAAGTGTATAAGTCAACACAATTAAAAGATACGAGAATTTATGCATAGCTTTTGCATGAATTACGCAATTTATGTGAAACATATGCGAAAGTTTATAGATATTTCATAGGAAAAAATAATTACAAACGTATACTTACTTTTAAAGAAACGTAGGTATAAACAAATTAATGTAGCGGGATTTGTACCCACGACTCCTGAAAACGTTAACTTATATTTGTAGTTGACCCCGTTGGCCTACCATCTGGAATTTGGTACGGAATCCTCGGTGCGAAAGTCCGACTCACACTTGGCCGGTTCCTTTTAAATATAACGGTCGATACACTTTCAATTTCTTCATAAAAAAGCTCCGTTGATTTGCTTGAGGAAAACTTTTTGTTCATAAGCTTAAAGTGAAAGTTGTAATCAATATGTCAATATGATGTAAAGGTTACAGTTCAAATTCTACTTTAAATAAAAATAACACTATAATTCGACAGCATGGTGATAGCATGTAATATTTTAAAAATATAAAAAATAGAAAGTCAATCAGCCCTATTTTTCTTGGTATCTCTATTATTCTATATTTCTATACTAATAGAGCCAGAAACTACTTTCTTAGATTCCTGGTGAAGTTCATTTATTAGACCATAGACCATACCACGCAATTATAACATCACGATCCATATCCTTCCTTACAAAAACTGAAATGTAGAGGATAATGTTTTAATTACTTCAAAGTTAAGAAATTTATATAATAATAAATGAGATCATGGATACTTTTAATATTTCAAATCCATTCCTTTTTAAATCGCTTTTAGTTTTTGTTCGGTTTATTTTTTTGTTATTGTCTTCTTAGCTGACAAAAACGTAGAGTCTCTTAGTTTCTATTACATTAACAAGGGACCCCAATCATAGATTTTGTCATATTTCTTCCACGCACAGACAGTAATCAGATACAAATTTATTATACATATAGATTAACAAATATTTCTTTCCTTAAAGCAATCGCGTGGCTAGTAATACCATTGAAGTTAGACGGATACACCACTCTCTTACCCATCTACTCCTGGCGGCTGTACCTAGCGTTGGGCAGTATACCAGGGTTTCTATCTGGTATATGGATACTGTTCCTACCTGAGAGTCCCAGGTTACTATCAGATACTAACAGAGGGGATCGAGCTTTGAAAATCATGGCTTATATCAATAAGTGTAATAAAGGAAATAAGGCTGAATTTAAGGTACTCGTATGTGTACATACATATGTAATTCTTTTAATTTTTTATATACTGTATCAAAGATGTTATTATTTAATATTTATAATTAAATATAATATTTATTATATTATTTCAGATTAAAAAGCTGATCCAAGACAATATTTTTATGACAAAGACTGTCGGTGGGGAACAGAACCGAACTAAAGCACTGTTCATTGGAGTGCTCAAGGATCTCAAGATGTTCGTGTCGAAGATGTACGCTGTGAAATCTAGTTTAATATTGTTTGTCTTCTTCGCTAATATGGCTGCGTAAGTTACTTAATTCTTTTATTATTTTATTACTTTAAAGTAAAGGTACATTAGCGTACCAGGGTACAGGTTAGGCAGAGACCACATAGTGTTGAGACACTTCTTTTCCCACTTTAATTATCGTGATGGAATTCAAAGCCACGCTTTGTCTTGTTACTACAGTGAGAAAATTAAAGTAATTTAACATTAACTGTCTGATGCTGTGCCACTACAGCACGACGACGTAATATTTTTTTTATAGAATTCAATATATCGCTTAATTTATTTACTTCCAGTGGTTTCGGTTTAAATCTTTGGATACCAGAGCTTCTTCTTAGAATGAAAGGCAAAGATTGTTCAGCTAATACTACTTTACCTGAAAACGCAATGCTTTTTAACGCAACGAACATTCCATGGAAGGATATACCAAAGGTCTACGACGAATTCTCCAAAGAAATAAATAAATATAACACTTCTAGTTTCCAAGAAGAAAAATGTGATGAAACTATTGATGACTCGGTAAGAAAAACATATTTTTTAATATTTTTTATAAATAAGTGTCGTGGCGCAGGAATCTGTGAACATAACAGGCCGTGGGTTTGATTCCCACTCGAGGAAAAGAAATATTTTCATTTCTTCGCTCTGATGTCGAAGCTTTGATTTACCACTAAATTAGCAAAAAAAGCTGAAAAAAAAATGTTTAAGATATTCTGAAATTTCTTAAACAAACCTTCGTCTTCTGTATTAACAATGTTTTTAAGCTGACATACCTACATTTTTAATATAATTCATTATTCATCTATCATGAACTGCCGCTGACCAAAAACAATGATTGTGGGTTCAATTTCCGCCCGAGGAATGATTTCCTTGTTCTCACGTTATGTCTCAAATTTATATGTAAAGCAAAGAACAATGCAATGTGTCAAAAAGTGAGCAGAAAGTGGAGAAAGGAGTGTCTCAATACTAGGTATCTTCTACAAACTCTACTATGCGTAGTGTAGCGTAAACTTTTCCAAATCTTCATAAAATCGCCTCGAATCAGCAATTGTCAAGTAAAACTAACTAAAGAAACCCAATCTTTTACAGATATTTACATCAGGGTTAATAGTAGGCGCGTGCTGTGTCTTAGGCAACGCTGCCTGCGCACTGGTATCCTCCAGAGGAGGTTACGGTGTGAGAAGAGCAGCCGCACTCTGTGCATTAGCCTGTGCACTAGCATGTGCATGTTTAGCTGCGTGTGTGTGTGCTTGCACAGGCACTTCTCATTTAGCGGTAGCTGCAGCTGCGGCGTTAAACGCTGCCTCTTTAAATGGCAATATCCTGTTGATTAGAGTGCTGTTACATGCTTTGCCTGCTAAGTTGGGGTAAGTTGGTTATATTTTGTATTAATTATTTTTTATATGATCACGTTTAGGTCTTTTCTTGCGATTTTTTCCTATAGGAATTTCAAAAAACATACCTACAATCTACATACATTTATTTATTCGGTTAACCAACAATTTTCTTTACGCAATAGAAAAGAATACATACGATAGAGAAGATTGCATAAGATACATGTAAAATAATAGTAAAGAACGAGCCAGACGCAACCAGACCTGTCTTAACACTAGGTGGCCAGGGTCCCTCTGCCTACCCTGCTGTGTGCGTGATATAACGTGAAACTAAATATTATATACAAAAATTATATATTCAAAAATTAAAATTTATATGATTTAAACTATTTTTTTTCCTTTTTACAGTGGCTTAGGTGTATGCTGGGGAGCGTGGTGGGGCCGCGCTGGAGGAGTAGCATCGAACTTAGCAGTGGGTGTACTCCTGGACTACTCGTGTCCAGCTCCCTTTGTGTCGGTTGCCGCACTTTTAGCATGTAAATATATATTTATACTAAATAAAAAAATAAAATATTCACATCTCACATTTCTCTTTTTCTTATTTTTTGTACCGGTCACATTAAAACGTTTCCGGGCTTTTGGCTTGGTGCCAGAGCGAAGGATTGAAAATATAAATTTAAATAAATATTTCGTGTCCTCGAGTGGGAATCGAACTCACAATCAGTCGCCGTCACAGCTACACACTTGTGCCTCTGCGTCACGACTGGCGTCAAAATAACAATAAATAAATTCAAATATAATACAAAACTATTCTTTTTTCAGTATCCATCGGAGGCATAATGATGATCAAATTGGAAGAAGTAAAGTTAGAAGAAACCAAAATAGAAGAGAGTTCCGACAAGAACTTAGGTTTAGATAGATACATATCCACTCATATGTAAATACATTATTTATTTATAGATTTATTTTAATTACAAGAGATTTCAGATAGATTAAAAAATTTCAAGAAGAATGTTGTAAAACTATTGTTTTTCGAAATTTATGGCTAAGGATCGAGGATGTTACGGGAGCTCCGTGACCTTAAACAAAACTATCGAATATCTCAAAGAAATTCGGATTATTTCAGAAGTTGGTGGAGCTGTTGACAGTTTTTTTATATTTTGCCTAGCTTTTTTTACTTTTGTTAGAAGAAGATAAACAACACGATATACTAAAAACTGTCAATATTAGATTCTTTAGAGAAGTAAGCTTCATAAAAATCGAATATCCAAAATAATCTTATTCCTCGCCTATCGTATCCATAACATCCATGCTAAAGCTCTGATGAATCTCAAAAAGTACTCTTGTTAAGTGTGATGCTTCCTTAGTTTTTATTTTAAAAAATTAAGTACAGCGATTAAATTAACATTTAATGGAGGTTAAATTTCAATGATTTAGTTAAAAATTATAAGATTTTTGACAATATGTCTTACTGTAAGCCTGTAGCAGTCTGTGTGACGTTTGTGGGTTCGATTCAAACTCGGGTCGATGAATTATTTCCATTTCCTGGCTTTGTAACAAGAGAAAGCGTTAAATCCTGCCGCTCATCACGCAATATCTCGATTTATTGGCGTAACCTATTGTTAATACAGCCTGCTTCCTTTTCTACCCTACTATATTATGACTAAGATATTTTAAATATTTTTGTATATATTTGGGATTTTTTCTCCTTTAAGAAAAATCTAACAAATTGGTAGAAAAAACTGAGAAATTTGTAGATATTAGTGCCTTAAATTAAAGGTTCCTATTTTATAATTTTTTATAAAGTAATATATTATTCATTGAACCATATAAAAATAACAGTACCTATATATTTATTAAAAGATATTAAAAATAATACTTATCTAGTTATAATACAGTAGTTTAAGGTTGAAATATTTTGACTGTTTAAATTATTAACATATGTATATGGAGATGATGAAAAGTTCGATATCGCTCATTTGGGGCAACAATGACATAATTTCTTAGATAATTTCAATGTGGTAAAAGCACATTAATTATTATAAGATATATTTTTAGTAATGTATAAATGCCATTTTAGATTTAAAAAAAAATCACGAGCTTCTTTTGAAATGAAAATTTACACTGAAATAAAATGTCGTATGGTTACTTAATAAGATAAATATTAACATTAAAATATGAAGCCGTCTTGACTTAGCGGCACAGCGTCCGAGTTGTGCGTTCGATTCCTACTTGGGTGAATGGAGTTCGGACATTCAATAAGCAATGTCTCTAAAACTGGACAAAAAGTGGGGGACGTAACTTAACACTAGGTTCCCTTTGTCTACTCTGATAATTGAGGGATACAGCGTGAAGCTAAAGCTAAGCTAAATGAGACAAAGATGAAACAATAATATTCAATTGGAGTTAAATGATTCCGTCCCTCTATCTTAGAAACCGTGTAACTACGAAACAGATTTTAATGCGATTTTCACTAAAGATGGTGATTATAGGATAAGGTTAACAACGACGTAAAAATACTTATTTTAAAAACAATGTGAAATATGTCAAAAAGAGCAGAGAATACGAGAAACGAGAATAATTTAAATATGGCAAAACTACGAGTGGAACACTAGTTTATTTATGTAACTGTATGATTTGTTTAAATGAATGTAATAAGATATTGTAATATATTATGTGAATAATACATATCGAATTCACAAAATGATTTACTTTTGTTTCTATGTTTTCTATCCTACATGCCTTTAACATTTATCTAACAATTTGAATATCACCACTCAAAACCCAATATCTCTACAAATTCAGTGGAAATTGGGAAATGGAGTGTCTGAACTCTAAGTTCTTTCTGTTTATCCCATAATATGCGGGATACAGCGTGAAGCTAATAAAAAATACGTACTTAAATACATTTATAAATAAATATACCAGTTGCCTTGATATACAATTTTATTATCAAAAATATTACTTACACTTGTATGTTATTCGCCGTTTTAATATATTATGTTAAATGCTAATTGAAATTTTATAGTGCGTATATATAACAAGTCTAATTAAGGCCGTCATGGCGTGGCGGCACGAGCGTGCGACTGTAAACGTAACGGTTATGGGTTCGATTTCCACTAGGAGAATTAATAATTTTAATATTTTGATTTCTTTGCCTCGCTATGTGCGGGTTACAGTAAATTTGAAATTAAGAATATAATGAATATGAGACAATTCTATTCATTATACTGTTTTTCAGCTTTACGCTGTATTTCGTACCTAGAGTTAAGATACTCTGTTTTCTACTTTGAATACGAATTCGAGACATTGTTAACATTTTAATTTCTATTATCTAATAAACAAGGCCTTTATGGCGCAGCAGCGCCACGTCTGACTGCAAATGCGGCGATTGTGGGTTCTAAAATTGATTATTTTCACACGCGCTTGATTTAAGACAAAGAATTGAAGTTCCGCTACTAAATATGCAATGTCTCAAAAATAAGGTAAAACATAGGGAACGGACACTCTTAAAACTGGGTTTTCTCTCCTCACCATGTGGGATACAATGTGTAAAACAATTAATCAACTCAAAATTGACAGAAATTAC
Source organism: Heliconius melpomene melpomene (assembly GCA_000313835.2). Classification (NCBI taxonomy): domain Eukaryota; kingdom Metazoa; phylum Arthropoda; class Insecta; order Lepidoptera; family Nymphalidae; genus Heliconius; species Heliconius melpomene. The sequence goes on along the minus strand of HE671619.1, from coordinate 220,437 downwards.
TACAAGTAACACAACAGTCTTTCTTTTATTTAACTTTTAAAATCTATGTAAATTACATTACACTACATTTCTTTTAAATATTTACATATTGAAATTTAATAGCATGTTAATTTAGATATAAAGGCAGATAAGTATAATTCATGACTTTTTTAATTGTCTGTTTAAAAACACAATTGTGTTCTTTTTTTTAATTGATGTCATAAAATATAAAAAAAATGAAGTACATTTATATTATCGGCCATATTCCATTTAGACTGACATGCATGACAGAATCAGAAAAACTGCGGCGTTGAATTCCGCCATTTATAGTTCCGGCACTTTGAGTTGCGTAGAGAACGAAGTGTTAACACAAGGTGCCCTTTACCTAATGTAGTATGCTGATGTAAGAGCGTACAACAAAACGAACATTTTAATATTAGTAAAGATACAAAGCCGATATGAATGTAACATTTTGCTCTCGGTTTCACAATCTTTTTATATAAAATATTTTAAATATACAAATAAAATACAAAATAGATTATTCTTACAAAACTAAGAATTATACTAATTTCTTAAGCTTAAAATACTAAAATCACAGATAATACTGTTTTAAAAGCTTCTACAAAAAAAGTATCTTTAACTCTGTGTTCGCTTGTCTCTAGGCAGAAACCACGCGGCAACTACGCTACCTGAAATGAAAAAAAATAAAATTCAATAGTCAAATAAGAAAAAACTAAAGGCGTCGTGACGCAGTGGCTCTTGTGCCTATTATGGATTTCATTCCTATTCGGGCGAAGATTATTTTTTTTTAAGGCCAGTCTTGGCGAATGTTCGCGGCGCACTCGAGGAAATGATATACTTATTTAAATTTATATTTCCATTTTCTCTGGTGTTGAGCTCCGCCACACAGTGCCTCCAGAATTCGGTGGAAAGTGGGGAACGGAGTGTCTTAACACTAGGTTCTCTCTTCCTTGCTGTGTGCGGGATACAGCGTGAAGATGATTTTGAATTGATTTACAGTTTTACTAAATCAAAATGTATTAAATTGAATTGAATTCTTGATATATGGCGTTTCGAGCGTGCCAGATGAGCACAATTCATTTCGGCAATGTCACTTTGTATGGAAAACACACAAAGGAAATTGACCGGTAATAAAAAAAAGAGATCCAATCAAAATGTATGTGCTGATTGTGAGTTTAAATTACTGTACATTTGACAGCGTCAGTGTAAAAATGACGTTTTTAATAGCCAATAATTTGTCATGTGGAATAATAAAAGATGAACCACGTAAATTGACTGGCCTCATAAAGATTAAAAATGTAACTTTTGTTTTAATTGAAATCGTCAATAGCAAAAAAAAGTTTTTAAAAAAACTTTTGTTTTAACCAAATACATAATTAGCAATGGACGATTTACTTGCATATTTGAGAATATGCCAAGCTTGTGATTCAAGGTCGTCCGTATTTACTGTGCATATTACGTAAAGTTTCACCAAATTCAGGGCACCAGGAATGATCTTGCGGCGGCAATGGATGTGTGTTTGATCCTCAGTTAGGGGAGTAAAACATTTAACTGGTAACGAGGCGAAGCGCGGTGTTGAGTTCCACAATTCATCACGCAATACCTCAAGAATTCGGTGAAAAGTGGGTAACCGAAGTTACAGGGTATTCCCTGTGTATTAACACGAATGAGCCATTTCCATTTGCACGACTGGCCGCTTGCGGAAATAAATACAATTTTTGCGTTTTTTAGCGAAATATATCTATAAAATTAATATAATACTTACTAAAAACAAGCAGTGACCACATGTAAAACGTGGTACGGCAGTGGTAGAAGATGAGGTTACCGACAATATTGATACCAATGAAGGTGCTCGTCCGACCCACCATGATGCTTAAACACTGCACCATGCCTCTGTCAAACAAAAATGCCATAGTGGCGCAATTATCTCAGTGAACAGTGCCGGTGGTTCAATATTCTTTTTTTATTTTATTTACGTCATCTCTGCTAATGTAAGCTCAATTGGTATAATATGGTAATAAAACGGTGTCTTATTTAGAAAGATCTTATTCAGAAAAGCAAGGAATTTTACATATTTGAGTGATTGCGAATCAAAACCATAAATGTCGTGTATATTATATAAAGAAAAAACACTAACCTGCAAGATGTAGGATATAGGTCAACAAAGTAAGAGGCCAAGATGCCCATTCCTAAATTAGTACAAGTGAACACCATGAATAGGAAAACACTAGACACTGGCTCCGGCATCCAACCCAGAAGAACGCCACTCAATGTGGAAATACTCAGTATGAAGAGAAGAACGATTCTTCTCCAGCTCATCAGGTAAGATATTACGAAGGTTAGAAATGCATAAACACTTTGGGCGGCTACTAGGGTTATGATGACGTTGTTTTCTATATATCCAAGACAGATTTCTGGACTCTGTGAAAAATTTAAAAAATAAAAAAATATTGGTGGATTTAAATTTTATTTCTGGAATTGAAAGTTTTGAAAACTTACTATGTTAGTAGAATTGCCTGAAGATTCTGTAGAGTCAGTAGAAAGTAAGGTGCATATGTCACCAGTGATCGTTGAATTTTGATTGAGATTCGCTACGGCCAGATTCAGCATATAAGGCAACCATACTAGAAGACTGTTATTTCTGTAAAGATTGTGATATATAGGGAAATTTGTTAATTTAAATGAAAGAGTAATTAATGTGATAGATGTGTGTAAAGAAAGGATGTTATTTTAGGGTTTTAGGGTTCTAAGTGATGACTGTAGATGGAAACCAATACAGGGGTATTTATGAAAAAAGCAATAATAATATCTTTAAACACAAAATAAATTCTTACGTGATATAAACAACGCCTACTATGAAGAACAATTGTAACGTCCTCCACAGCATGGGTGGTTTAAATAATGGAGCATTCTGCTCATATAGAGCTTGGAAAAGCGACTTTGATTTCACTGATATTGCGTCTTCGAGGTATAGTGAAGTGACCTGAAAATAAAAAAAAATTGTTCTAATACTGTTTAAATAATTATAATATTATTTTTTTTGGAAAAATAAACATAGTAATTTTGAATCAAGTACGAGTAGAGAGACCTGTGTCAAATCAAACACACTACCATCGCGTTTAAATCAGACGTGGTGCCGCTGCATGAGGCCCTCAATTACTTTGTAGTTTAAAAAAAATTAAAGCATACCTGTAACGTTTGCTTAGAACTCCTATTGTTGACACCATGTATAGATTTCAGAACCTTCATAGCGTCGTCTCTACGTCCACAATTTGCCAAAAATTTGGGTGATTCGTGGAAAAAGCATATAGCTATTCCACCAATACCCAGAGGTATAGACAACACTATAATAAGTAGTCGCCAGGGGGTGAAGTTGATCCCCAATAGGGGAATGGGTACTTCAAATTTTGATGAAAGCACCGGATATGTCATAACTGTAAAAGAAAATTACTGTATAATTGTGTATGTTTTATTAAGGTAATTTTACCAGGATATGTTACTCGCTTTCAACTAGAAGTACTCTATTAATTCTGATTCCCTATATAGAGTCGAAATACGCGGTTTTTGTGGCCGTTCCTTATTTTTAAGTAAATATAGAAATACATTTTTTTCAGGAAATAAAGGGACCGTAGACCTGTAGTACCTGATATAAAGACTTTTGACAGACAGACAGGTGGACAACGAAGTGATCTTATAAGGGTTCCTTTTTTTTAAGAGGTATGGAACCTTAAAAATATATAAAAAAGTAAACTTACGTGCACCAACTGCAGGTGACAGTATAAGTAAGCATGTCATTAGTAGCATATACTTGCTCCTAACGCCCTTCGGACATGACTCCCCCACTAGGGTGTAGGTAGCTGAGTTAGCAGCACAGGAACTGGAATTATTTAGTTATAGTTTTTTTTTGGTTCACGCTACAGCGGGATACATCCCGCACACGGCACGATACGCAGAGAAAACCTACGAACTCAATGTTAAGACTCTCTGTTCTCCACTTATCACCGAATTCTTGAGGCATGACATATTGAGTGTTGAAGATTTAAATAAATATATAATATGTTAATCTCAAAAAAATAAATAAACAGACATTTTGTTTTATTTATTTCAAAATATATTATCTTTTTTGTCGGTTCATAAACCTTGAATTAAATGATGATAATAGAAACAAATTCTTCAAAAGTAGCTTTACGTGTTTTCCCGCATAGCACAATAGGCATGAAAAACAGTGTTAAGACACTTCGTGCACTGTATACTGCCCGAGTTCCAGACATTGCGTGTTGAGTGGCGGATCTCAACGCCGCGTTATGTTTACGTGTGGGGAAAATGAACGAATAAGGCAGTTATAAAAATGTTTCTGACAGTTTCTTTAAGTGGGACGTTCATAATAACAACTATTAATTATTATAGGTATCATTACAATTTAATGAATGAATTAATTAAAGTTCAACGAATATGGGTCAAATTAATTAAATTCTTGCATTCCATCTTGCTTATTTTTAATTTGTTAAAATAATATGTTTGTTTTGATTCTAATAAGGAATAAGAGGCCGCCGTTGCGCAGCGGTACGGTAGTGGGTTTGATTACCGCTCGGGGAATGACAACCGTTCGTTAATAACAAACACTAAATGAAATTATAAAAAAAATGGAAAAAATCGTCAAAATTTAAATTTATTTTTTCTAACAGATTAGAACAAAAAAGGCTTAAAATCATAGATTAAAAAAAACCATGGAATTTAAAAAAGCATTCAAAAATCATTAATACAGGTAACAAAAATAAAAAACATTATTAATTGGAGATGCTGGGATTTGAACCCAGGACTTTCAGCATGCGAAGCAGACACTCTACCACTGAGTTACATCCCCTGTACTAGACATATTCAAAATAACCTATATATTAAAAAATACCTTATCAGCTTCACGCTGCATCCTGCACATGACAGAGGAGGCAGAGGGATTCTAGTGTTAAGACACACTCCGTTCCCCCCATCTTTCGCCGAATTCTGCGCCACGATGGGTTTTTAATTTATGAGTATAAATTCAGGTGGAAAGAAGAAAACGGAGTGTCTTCTCTCTAAATTCTCCCCATCTATGAGATAGTAGTACTATGTGGGATAATACTAGAATATAAAAAAGAAATTAAGTAAGTACTTACAAGCAAACGGAAAAGAACTTAATCAGTCCAAGGAAAAGCCAATTTGTGGCCACACTGGCGAGGCAGGAGAGGACGAAGGCGCCCTGCACGGACACGATCAGTGAGAACCTACGACCTCTCGTATCCGAGATGTATCCCCAGAAGTATGAAACTAGTAAAATGCCTAAAAAGAAAAATAAAGTAAGCTGAATAATTTAAAAATAACTGAGTTGAATGATATTATAGACTGTAGATAATTATACTGTAAACGCGATGGTTGTGAGTTTGATTCCCATTCGGGGATCTTTCAATTTTCCTTACTAAAGTAAAGCCTTAAAAAATACTTAAAGTATCTTATATACACATTTTTAAGCAAAAGATTTTCGCGTAAAGAAGGTGACTGTGGATTCGATCTTTTTAAACAAGCCGCGGCGTTTATTTGCGCCACACAGCGCAATTTTTCGATTCTAAAAACAGTTGAAACTTTTTTTTCCGTTGATATATAATAAACACGTGTTTTGTTCACGTGCTTGTTACATTTATGGTAACTTAATTTTTATTTATGTAAAAAAAAAATTAAATAAAATATGTTTGTATTTTTTTTACTCTATTCATACACACAGAGATTTATTTAAGAGTGTTGGATAATATTCAAGGAAAATATTTATATCTACAACTAACAAAATTATATGAATAATAATTTTTTTGCAGAAACATAGTTTATATTGTAATATTTACCAGTATAATAACTTAAGTAATTAAATTCCAAATAGAATTCAAAAACTTACTTGTTTTATATTTTTTTTCTCATTTTTTTGTCTCACGTTCTGTTTCAAAACTAATATAACAAAGTTTAAAAGTATATTCTTTTGAGAGGCTACTCATAGTGCAGAGGCACAAAATGTGAATGTAACGGCTGGTTATGGGTTCGATTCCCACTTGAGAAGATGAAGTATTTATTTAAATCTATATTTCCATTTCTTCGCTTTAGTATCGAGGCAAAGCACGACGTTGTGTTCCGAAATGTCTTAACACTAAGCCCTCTGTCTACTCTGCTGTGTGGGGGATAGGGGGAGATACACGAAGAAAACATATCACACCTATATATGGCAGTGAAGTAAGTATTCCTTTTTGGGAGACGGTAATATTAAGATCGCAGGCTGCTGCCACCACTAAGCCGAAGCCAAACAGATCAACGCCGATGGCGAGTAGGATGAGTCCACATGTGAGCACCAGTAGCATGTTGTAGAGACCGTTGCCTGGAAAAATAACATTTAATTATCACTTTTTAGAAAACATTCAAAATATAAGTTTGAACATAGCGAGATTTGAACCCGCACCTCTTAGAAACTGTCCAAGCGCTCTGACCAACTAAGCCTAGTTCTTATCAAGCTATCATCTAGCATCTCTGTGGGGAGCCTTTTACAAATTTGCGCTATCCAAAGATAAGTGCTTAAAATTATCATTTGGCGAGAGAAAAGGTTTTTTTTTTAAGTGTTATTCATAGGTAAGAAAACTTTTTAAAACACATATAAAAAAATCGGGTTCAAATCCCGCTATGTTCGACATTTTTATATGTTTTCTAAAAAGTATTTTTCTTTCCTACGTATGGAATGACAAAAAATGACGTTAGATACTAATTATTGTAATAACGCCACGACTGGCTTTATATGTTGTTAGAACCTCTGTGAAAAAAAAAATCATTAACAAGAATAACTAAGCCGTCGAAATTTATAAAATATTTATCTCGTATGAGGTATGAGGAACCGGAAGTCGAGACACTTCGTTTTACTTTTGAATTTCAAATCCTGTGTACCCACTCCCGGAGTTAATATGTATCGCTCTGTCCTTCACATATAAAATAGTTATAACTATTATAACATAGTATATATTTAGATACGTACTTCACTATATTATCTTGAATTATTTAAGTACATTAGATAATAATACTTGAAGATCTTAATCAAATTTAAATTGCATAACTTCAAGCAAAATTATAATTTAAACTAATTATTAAAAATTTATTATCGTATATATACTGTAAAAAATCAGCTTTACGCTACTGCCCGCAAAGCAGTTAAGACAGAGAGAACCTATTGCAAAGACATTCCGTTGTCTGTTTTCACCTATTTTTTTAATTTATTTTATATACGGGTAATAAAAGCTGTTGTAAGCAAGGGCGAGGGTGGTCTCGACTTTAGTGTCAAACTCATATTTTTGTGTAAAGGCTTTTACTCAAACTTTTCAGTCTTAATTTTATATAGGTAAAAATGTCCACCCCAAGTAGGCATTAGATTGTTCTGGGATTAAACCAGATTATATGGGGTGGGCACGGCCAACTCCTCCTAATATTCCGTGGTCGTAAGTAACTATAATACAAAAAAAAGAATAAAAACTTTAATCCTTCATGTTCATTATTACGCGCTTAGCGATCGGGGCCAAAGCCCCTCTTGCAATATAATGAAATTCAATTCACTAAAAACAATAAAATTAATTTAGTATGTGTTGTATTTATAATTAATTTATATACAAAGATAGTTCTAGATTATTCCACAAACGGACTTGAAAATAAAACACTCTACAAGTAACGTGATATGCAAGTGTTCGCAGTTTTCAAACAAACGAACGTAACATACTGTATATATACGCAAGTACGTGAAATCAAATAAATTAACGAACCTATTGTATTTATGCAATTAATATGATTATAGTTGTAATATCACTATTTCTACGCAAAAATGTGTTGATGAATTTGTACGGTTGGACGCGTCAATCTCAGGAACTACCGTTTGAAATTGTAATATTATTTTTGTGCGTATAATTAAAATTAATTTTCGAGGCTATGTTTTATGACGTTAATTGTGTCGATGTAACCCACTGTACCTGGGCTCAGGGTAAGGTATCTCGGGCCAGTGCCTCTTCATCTCAGTATATTAACTATTTGTGAACAATGATCAAAATGAATGAAACGACGACGAATAATGATAACTATTTGTCGCGCTTTGTGCGTTTACCAGAGCGAGGAAATTAAAATATTAAATACTTCGTGGCCATCGGGAATCGAGCCCTCGCGACATCTACGCGACAGCTTCTGCGCCACGAGTGTCCTCAACTGGTCTGACAATTGTCATTTACAAACTAACTAACTAATATATAAATTTACCGATAGCAAGATTGCGTCTTTTGAATGCAATCCAAGAGGAAAACTTGTCCAATAAAATTACCATACAGATAGTCTTGAACAATTACATTATTAAATAACTTTATGTAACACTTATAAGGTATGAGCGATACAATTTTAATTACCTATTCGTTAATTCTACCTAAGAATGAGACCAGTACTGGCGCATGGACTCAATTCCGACTCGAGGTAATGAAATATTTAATATTTTTATTTCTTTGCTCTGGTATCGAGGAATAGGTAGCGAAGTGTGTTAACACTAGGCTTCCTCAGTCTATCCTGCTAGATGAGGGACACAAGGTGCAGCTGAAAAATAATGAACGATTTCCTTCAACAATTATTTTTATGTAAGCCTTTGATTATTTAAAAACAGATGATGCCTGGGCCCATTTTGAAAATTCTTCCTTATAATTTCCTTTGACTACTAATTAGATATAAATACAATTGAAACTAGTTTGTTTTTGTACTTTTATTTCCAATTCGGGCTTTCAGAAACCATCATTTGACGAATTTGTTTACTTTGCGAAATTGGCATCGCCTTCTTGACCTACTGTCACTCTAATTATAGACAAAGCGCGATTGTTTTTCAATTTTCTTTAGGTTGAAGTAATTAAATTATTATTTTCTACTATTTCATTTTTGTTTAAGGTTTTGCATATACATAAGTATAGTTGTAAAGTCAGTTTCTTTTTTTTTTATTATAATAATTTGTTAGGATTAGAAATGAGATTTTTCATATTTTTTTTAGTACCCGAGGTAACTTTGGTCGAAGCGGTGAACGTATTGTAATTACAGCCCATAAGTTTCCTCTATAAATGGACTATCCAACACAAAAAGAGTTTTCAATTCAATCCAATAGTGAGATATGAATACTTTTGGTAATCAATGAAAAGACTGTTTTTTTTTATGAAAAGATTTATAAGCATGAAATTTCATTCTCATCTTCACATTATTGAATTAAATTTGCATACAAACAGTGGGTTTGATCCCATTGTTCCGCTCTACAATACCCAAAATTCATAAGTTTTATAAAAAAGTTTTAAGACATTTGACGGTTCACGATACATCATGACACAAGTTTAAAATCTATAATAATCATCTTCATGGAGGTGGTGGTGGCGCAGAGGACAAGTGCGCGACTGTTCGATTCCCATTTGGAGGAATTAAATATTTAATATTTTCATTTCGTCGCTTTTGTTACAAGACAAAACGCGATGTTTAGTTCCAACACTCTACACGTAATGCCTCGAGATTTTGGCGAAAAATGGGGAACAGAAGTGTCCTAATAGGAACAGAGTGTCTTAACACTAGATTCCCAGGTTCTCGCTGCCAACCCTGCTGTGTGCAGGAAGCTATAGAAAGAAACATCTTCATGCTTTTTCTTTATAGAAGGGTAGAGGTAGGGGAAGTTGGAGAAAATTAAATGTAAAGACATTTCTTTCTTCGTTATCCATTCGGATTTGAGATATTGTATGTTGTACTCAACGCCGCTGATTGTCTCGGCAAAGCAGGGCAATAGCGTGATTCATTCATCCAATTGGAAATCGAATCATAACCATAACATGGAATCATAATTATATGCATTTAGACGTCTGTAATTCACGTATTACATTTTATAAAGTAATTTATATATTTTAGTAAATTTTGGCCCATTATGCAGGCTGATGAGAAAGAGAGAAGATAATTTTTCGATATTTCAGGGGGAAGAATTATTTCCATTTTTCGATCTGATAACAAGACACATTGCGGCGTTGACTTCCGTCACTCAAAATGTATGTGTTGAAAATTGAGAAAGTTGGAACCGAAAAGTCTTCCGCCTACAAAACCATATGCGTAAAGATAAAAAAGAAAACATATTATTACATCTATTTGTTTTTTCATCTACCTCGTATGACACAGAAAATTGGTTAAGCATTTTTTCTCATACTAATCGTAATTCATAAAATATTTTCCGCAAATCTCTTATTGCTGCCGAACAAAGGAACCATTGCCGTCCATTGTCTTTAAGTTCCTTGGTAAGGTAATTGCAATATACCATTCTTATTATACACAGTTACATACTAAACCACTTTTAAGTATTGAACTATTTTATTTCCCATAAAAATAATAAAAATAACTAGCTTTTTGTTCTACTTCTCTGTGGTTTTATCTGCATAGGACAGAATGGTTTCGGAAAGAAAAGAAAATTTCAAGTCATAAACACCTACCGTTTCAGGGGTTTCCCCTGAAAGTGTTAAGATATTCCGTTCTCCAGTTTCCGCCCAATTTTGAGATATTGCTTGTTGAGTAGCCGGACTCAACAATACGTTTTTGTCTATCACAGCGGAGAATTGACAATAAGATAAATATAATCGTTTTCTCCGATATCGAAAAATACCATACCTATGTAATAAAGCTGAGAACTTTGTTTGGTTAAGCGTGCTAATCTCAGGAACTTCTGGTTCGAGTGGACTTTTGTTATGGATATCCAATTTATTGACATTTATGGTTATTTTAGATTAAGTTAATTGTTTCGATGTAACCTTTATCTTGTTCTAAACTCCATTTTACATAACAATACATTATTTAAATGTTAATTAATTTTACTATCTATTTAAATTGATATCAAAGTATTGCAATTTAGCTTTAATTAAAGAAGTTAATTCACGCACAAATACGTGTTCTCCGTTTTACATCCGAATTGAGATTATGTTTTAGCCTTTTTTTTCTAGTTTTATAAGGTATCCCGTCGTTCACAATATTTTAAAGTCAATTTTATTTTCTGTCCTTTCAATTAATTGTAATATTTTGCGCCACAAACAAAGAAGAACAACACAACAACAAATTGATCGAATGCGGGATTCAACGTTAAAATAAACAAAAATCTTTGTTTTTTTTTATCTTCACGCTGTATTCCGCACGTAACACGGAAGGCAGAGGAGAATAAATATTGAATATTTCACTCCCCCCAGTAGGAATCGAACCCACAACATTCGCATTTATAGTTGCAGTCTTGCGCCGCTCCGCCATGAAGACCTCTGCTTAAAACAATAATAACGAAATTTTATCACACTCAAATCATAATAAGAAAACAATTTTGACATTAATAATATTAAAATCAAGTCCCATTTCCCAGATCTAGTAAGAGAAGACAGAAGAAGGAGAGTTATGATTCGCAACTCAACGAGTAATGTCTCTAAAGTCGTCAGAAAATAGCGAGAAGCTTATGATAATGCTAAATTTTTCTATTTACCCCATGGAAATTCTTATATGTATATAAAAAACGAACAGGTAAAAAAGGTAAATATTAGGTAAAAAGTTACCTGTTCTCTCCAAGGCATCTTCGAAGGGCGTTGGCGTGTCTTTGTCCATATCCGCACCGGTCTGAAACACAACTGAATGAAAGCTACTCAAATTATTTCAAAGTCACGTTAGGTATGACGCACACTGGACAAATAAAACGCTGTGCTCACTAACTTAACTCATTGTTAAATATATAATAATTCATTTTTATTTTTTTATTCATTATAATAAGGCGTTGTAGCACGGGGCAAAGTGTTTGACTGTGAATGCGATGTTTCTGGGTTTGATTTTCACTGAATAAATAGATGGTTCCTAGTTTCTATTACATTTTTGACAGTTGTGTTTGGGTAAAATACGTCTTCAGTTTTTAGAAAACGCATACACAATGACTTCCTTTTTAGTTTTCTAACATGTTTCAGTAAAATTACTCTTTTTGTTATAAGTTTAAAATAGTAATAAAAAAATTCAAATTTTCACTTTCGATATTTTCAAGTAACAAGACAAAGTATGGCACTGAGGCGGTTATTCAACACACACACAAGCTTTTATGATCATATTAATAATGTATAATGAGGTTATGTGTTGATAGTTAAAATTTAAAAGAAAAAAAATATTTTCTCTTTTTTAAATCGTGTAAATAAGAGCTTTTTCAAAAATAATTTTTTGCTTTTAATTTATTAAAGATTTATAATATCGTACATTTCATATAATAGTTGGTTATTAGCATATATTTTTTTATTTGTATAAATAGCAAAGGTGAGTCTTGTTGGGTAGTGTATTAACATTTTTCGAACTAGTTCAATAGTAAGTAACGCATTAAAGGCCCCACTGCACTTACACTTTATTAATAATCTTATATAATATTGTGCCACACGTATAAATTGAGAATCAATTGAAGTTTATTAATGTGTATATCATTATTACATAATTCTAATATTTCTTACATAAATAGTTGGTTCCTGCATAAAACTGACAATAAATTTGATTTTATTATTGGCAAAGTTTTATCAAAAAATGCTCTGCTCTATATCAGAGTTTATAATTATAATTTTTTCTGAAAGGAAAACTTCCCAAAAAAAAAATTGCGAAGTTTAAAATTTCAGTGTACGTCGCCAACGTCCATTGCGTTTTAGCGAAAAGTCCAACAGCTTCCATTTATATAAACATTGTTAGCTTTTCCTTGTTTCACATCCATTGACGTTTATAAAAGAAAACTCCACACATATTCAGTAATGTATCTCAATACTTTCGTAATTATTCTTTATTCGACTTACATTGACTGTTACCAATGAGTTTAGGTAACTTATTTTGATAGCAAACAAGCAATGTATATTATACAGGATTTCAACGAGAACGTATATGGCGTTCAGCCAAATACAGAGAAGGCCAAGAAAACCGTACTGAAATATCAAAATAAAAACAAACCACGTCACAAATTGCTAACTTCGTATCAATCTAAAACATGTATTATTACGTATGTCACTAACTTCACGTTATTGGCAAGAGTCGAATAATTAGACTATAGTGATTTCATTGTTAACACTTCCTTCATTATTTTTGGTTTCACGCTGTATCCCGCGTATTACAGAAGAGAGAAAAAAAGTGTTAAGACATCCCGTTTCCCACACACTACACATTTTTTGAGACATTGCGTTGTCTTGTTATAACAACAAGATAATGAAAATAATTTCTTCCCTCAGTGGTAATCGAATCCACAATCGTTGTGTTTATAGTAGTAGACGTGTCGACTATGCCGCTGCTCTACTCTAAATTACAGTTAAAATAGGTTAATTTATTTTCAGAGAGGAATTTGAAATATTTTTATTGTTACAATATGTAGTACGCATTACGAGACAGACCTATTTAGGTGTGTATGCATATATGCTATTTTTAAATAATATACCCATACTATATAAAAATTATGTTACTATGTTATATTTAATAAATTATTATAAAATATAGATATTATTATTATTACTAATTAGAAATATTACTTACCTATATATATATAAGGACTTGTCCTCACTGACTGAGGTAAGACGCACGCACAGCCGTAACCGCCGATGGTAGAAACGTTAAATTTGGACAAAAGTTTACTTTTGTAATCTGGACATCCACTAAGAAGGGATTTTGAAAAATTTTAACCCTAAAGGGGTGAAATGGGGCTTCAAAGTTTGTATGAAAAAAAATTTAAATCGGCACCGATTTTTATAAAATTTGATATTTAGATTTTTAAAAGCATTTAATTGAACACGTGTTTCATCGTTTTCTAGAATTCTTTCCCTAAGGGTGCAAATAAGGGGTTGAAAGTTTGTATGGGAAAATTCTTAAATCGCCACCGATTTTTATAATATTTGATATTTAGACTCTTAAAAATATTTCATTGAACACATGTTTCATGGGTTATTAGAATTCATTTTTAAATACGCATGCGAAGCTGCGCGCGTCCGCTAGTAAATTATATAAGTCTTAACTGGAGTGGTTTACTGAACCACTGAAGAATTCCACAATCAGGTCCTGACTCCATCATAAGACCAGTTTGATGATACCATATGGTATCATCAAACATCATCATATTGCCACCTAAGCTACGCGAAACTGCCGAAGTCCATGATGATACAATTACTATAAGTAGATCTAATTTAATATCACAGATTTCATTATACCATAAGTCGACTGGGCTTCGAAGTCGAAGTCCTTGGAGCGAAGAAATGGAAATATTAAATATTTCATCTCCTACTGGAAATTGAATCCATAATCTGTCGCGCAGTCGCACGCTGTGCCCCTGCGCCACGCTGGCCTCCACCTGGAAATTTAGTAAATATTTTACTTTATAAAAGTTTGAGCCCGCCGGTAGAAAACTTTATTGTCCAAATATGTGTGTTAAATCTCGATTTCAATATTCAATCTATTATCAAATGGAAATATATGGTTATTGCTATTAAATTGCGAAGGAAACGGAAAGCTGTCAAAATTTTATTACATTTGTTGTTGGCTTCCACGATACATCCCATTAAATCTTTAAATGAGCGTAAATTGGAGAACTAATATTCGAAAAATAGTAAAAAAGACGTCAAAAAATAGTCAAGAATTTAAACGAAAAATCAATAAAAAAATGTTTGATACATTTGAAAACCATTCAAGTTTTTTAGTTCTTAACCATTATTCAAGTAGTTTTCTCATATTCCTAAATTTTCTGGTAAGGACTTTAAATACGACTCGACGATAAAAGTAAATATTAAATTTTCCATTCCCACGGCTCCGAGTGGGAATCGAATTCACTACGCAATGTCGTACGCTTGTGCCCCTGCGCTACCGCGGCTCATTATTACTATTATAGTAATATTTTAGCAATTTTTGGATATGATGATGTTGCTTTTATTTTTTAGCAGGCGCTACATAATGCGCCTAATGGACAATTTATATATTTTTATTGAAAAGACAACACACACGAGTGTGACAGTTGAGTGTTGAATTCCCACCCAGGGGGAGGATAAATTTAATAATTTAATAACGAGGCAGTCAGTTTTGAGTTCCGCCACTCAACATGAAATGCGTCAAGAATCCGGCGAACAGAGGTGAACGGAGTACCTACAACGGTTAATACAACATTTGTACACAAGGACAAGACACGTGAGATTATTAACTCAATTTGATGCCAACGCCTGAAAAAATAACTGAATTTAAAGGTGTTTACGCGTTGCCTCGTTACCAAAGCAAGGAAATATAAATTATTAAACATTTCGTTCCCCAAATTTGAATCGAACCCATATCCGGCATTTTTAAAGTCTAATACGTATACATTTTAATTATTTAGCCTTAAATATAATATAGTTTAAATAACTTATTTTTTAATTTCACGTTGCATCTCGTATATACATACTGGTTGCTAAAAGTACATGCGAGATACCCTGCTGGGCTTGTTGGTTATGCAAATAGGACCTAGTGTTATGATACTCCGTCTTTTTATTAGCTACAAAACCTTACATAATAATAGTCTTTTATTCCCAAAAGACGGTGGCTTTGACAATTTAAAATCAATAGGACGGGGCCTATTATAGGAGAAGGCAATTCACGTTACTAAGACTATCTGGGCCGGATGCGGTATTCCCATTCCTTGGTCTTTATTAGATACAAGGAAGTCAATAATTATGTAATTTGATCTTTTCTTTCACTTCCGTTTTTTAGATGTGTCTGAGAAACAAAGGATATAATAAATTAATACAAGTAATTTAAAATATTCCTTCCAGAATTGCGTGGATATATGTACATATGTATATGTATATTTCAGAAACTACTGAATCGATTTAGATGAAACTTGGCCTGCTTCCTAAATTTACAGTAGGTAGGTGTATGTACAGTTTCGGATGTAATAATTTCGTTATACGAAAAATTTGTAATTTTATTTTCAATACGACATTCATCATATAAAGAATAAATAAAAGTTCGTGTATTTTATTTACTTTACGCTATGTCTTGTCACTGCAACCTCAGAGCTAGTGTTTAAACTTTCCCTTTTCATTACGACACTTCCGTTCCCTACTTTTCGCCGAGTACCGACGTAACTTAACGCCGTGCTTTTTCCTCGTTACCGAAGTAAAAAACTAAAATGTTAAACATTTTAAACCCCACAATTGCATTTAACGTTTCACGTGCACTTGAGCCACCACGCCATGACGGATTATTAAAGTGGAACTTCGATCCAATACTCTATAAGCCCAAGAAGTTTTTCGTGGCAGTTTGCTTCACATATTTAACATACAAAACGAAAATCAAAAAGAGAGAGATATGAAAATGATATATAAAGCAAAATATTTGATAAGGAAATAATATCAGTATAAATATACTAATATTTTAATTTTGTCTGGTAACAAGGCAAAGCGCGGAATTAAATGAATTAAATTGCCCTTGGCCTTGAAAATATGGCGGAAAGTATAATATTAAAATAGTAATTATCATATTAATGATCACAATGCGGATAGTAATATTCAATTGACTTTCATTATTAAATATAAAAAATCTGTTAATACATTTCCTTTTCAAGGTCTGTCAAGGTAAAATATATTCAAAAAAAAAATAATTAACATCAAGGGCAGTCTCTACAGCATTGATATCTAAAGAATATGTTAATAGCTACTAAGTAACGTATAACGAATAAGGAGCAGCAGGCAAGAGGAAGGCTGAAAACGGTGTGAACCCGCACGTAGCATAGCAGGGTATACAGAGGGAACCCGGGAGCCTAGTGTTAATACACACCTGTTCCTATTAAGACACAATTCTGGAGGCATGCGTATTTAGTGGCGGAACTCAACGCCGCGTCTCGCCTCGTCGCACACTTGTGCCCGTGCGCCACGACTGGCCTCTAGTATTCAGGTCATAGCTAGGCGGCAAGTCATAGTAGAGCTATTAGTTAGGTGGATACGTATTAGTTACGTAACCTGTGAAGAGTTCACTATACAGATCCTGGCTCCTGACGATGGCAGCGGACCATCTTGATGATATTATATATTACATTACAACTCAACCTGGTAAAAGCATGTTAAGAATAATTTTCTTAGGGAAGAATCAAAAGACTACGCGGGCAAAATCGCAGGTAGAAAGCTAGGGTGAATTCAAATTCAAATTCAAATACTGCTGCTTAAATTTAATAGCAATAATACGAAAATTAAATGTATAATTTGTTGTCTTTGGAGATTAATATGAAAATCTGGTAATATATATATATATATAATTATCAATTCCATGCTTTTTTATGCACAGCATCGTCAGAGGGAACCCAGTGTTAAGACACTCCGTTCCTCACTCTGTGCCCAATTTTCGAGACATTGCATGTTGTGTAGCAGAACCCATAATTTGAATAAATAATAATTTCCTCGAGTCTATTTACAATTCAAATATTATTAATCTAGCCCTGAAGTTAAACCAATTATAGTAAAAAAGTACATTAGTCTTGAAATAGGATTTTTTTTAATTAATGAATACAATTTAATATTTATAATGAAATTCCTTCACTCATTTCTCACGATAATTTAAAATAATTTTATAATTATATATGTATAACAATTTATTTAGTTTTAGATCAGCAAATTAGGAATAACATCATTTATTCTACATCAACATTTGTAGACTAATATTATAAAAAGGAACAGTTTGTTTGGTTGAACTTCCTTTATCTCATGAACTACCGGTTCGGAATTAAAAAATATTTTTATTTTGATACTGGGTAGCCATTTCATATTCTAGCTATCATTTCCATTTGACATTTCTAATATATGTATGCACAATAATAACGTTTTTTAGGTCATATACCTATCTATTATTACTTTTTTTAATAACATTTATACAGCAGGATAAACAGGCACTCCATTACAATTAAGAAAAACTATTTACATTATCTATATATATAAAATCGAAAGGTCACTCACTCATCACGAAATCTCAGAAACTACAAGTGCTAGGAATCTCAAATTTTGCATAGGAGTTACTTATAGGACGTAGGTGCTCGCTAAGACGGGAATTTGCAATATTCGATTTCTAAGGGGTTGTCTTTGGGGTCGAAAGTTTGTATGAAATTTCGTTACTACAAATGCTAGGAGTCTCAAATTTGTCATAGACGTCACTAGGACGTAGTCATGGAGACAGAAATTAATAATAACATAGTTCACGCGGGTGTAACCGCGACCGGGCCGCTAGTAATTAATAATTTTCAAATTAAAAAATCAAAATTAAAAAAAATAATAATAATACTACATTAGTATCGTTATTGTATTGCTATACTACTAGTACTATTTCAAAAAAAAAAAATGTTATACTACGCGATACCTTTGTATGCAAAGTTAAACATTTGCAACAAAGTTGTTTATTATGATTTATGACACAAAATTACACACTTTTTTGTCCCTGTGTTCTACGATAACGTCATTTTCACATCATTTTCATTTGAAAATTATTTATTGTGGTATAACTAACAGTTGAAACATCGGTCGATCGGTATCAAGAACTTTTTTATAAGAACTTTTTTCTGTAATAATTACTTTGCTCTATGAAATTATGACAATAGTCAATAATTTCCATAGCGTACGTGATTTAAGGATATTGGTCCTCCTCCTCACCCCCGCAGTGTCACCGCCCCCTAAGGTGCGCGAGGCTACTCTACTGCATTTTATAATATTACATGATTTTCTTTAGATTTATATTTTTAAATTTCTTTCTTCTCTTTCTTTTTAAAAATCTTTTGAATGGAATGTCCGATTTTAATAATTTAAAAAGTATTTTACAGATATTAAAATTATCTTTAATAAAAGATCATATACCTAATGGAATAAGGATTAATATAGAGGTATGAATAATATGGTTTGATTATTGTCGGCACTTTTATCATTTTCTAAAATGTAAAAAAATAGTTATATTGGCATAACTACAGTACGTAGTTCGATGTACGTATATTAAATTATTTCATTTCTATTAGAGATCCCTATTTTTATTGTTTTTTTGAAAATGTAATATAGCCCATGTTGCTTAGTGAAGATGTAGTAGTAGATTTAGTTTGAAAACAATACAAACATACATACCAAAAATACAAATATTTCTTCTTTATAATATTAGTATAGATAGGTATGACATTTAGATATTGCTAATTTCTTACGTTTCTATGTAAATTAATGCGTATCTAAAGTATTTATTTTTATATTTCACGCAAAATATAACGGTTATTTTAGAGTCAAGAATCTTCTGTCTAGAGCAATTATATTTAAATAGTCGAAATAAAATACTTTAAATTGATATTGCATTTTAACCGACTTTTGCAACAAAAGGAGGTTATAAGTTCAACTTTTTTATGTTTGTTATCTCAGAACATTTGACTGGGTGAATTGGATTTTACTATACTGTTAAATGGTCGTATCTTTTGACGATGTTGACTTACGCACAGACGGTATTTCAACAAATCGTATAACGGTTCCGTTTTATCCTTTTAACGTACGGAACCCTAAAGCTCGGTTAGAAATAGTACGCAAAAAGTGGCAGCCATGTTCACCTTGGACGACGAACGCCCGCATTCTACATCACGAAAAAATCTTTCTGCCCCAATGGTGGAATTCAATGTAACGCTATCTGGATCTGTAGTACGCCTGGTCTTCTTTATATATCTCATAATGCAAATAAAAAAAATAAGAAAAAATAGTTGAGGTGATGTGAGGAATTGAGGCCAATCGTGGCGCAGCAGTTTACTCAACACACGATCCCTCCAGAATTCTGCAGAAGGTGGGAGACGAAAGTTACTAAAAGGGAACATAGTGTCTTACTTAACACTTGTTTCACAGGTTCCCTCTGCCTACCCTGTTATGTGTGCGGGTGAATAATTTAACATCATGTTAATCGTTTAGATGTAATCCATATGTATCATACAATACAAATCATAATTTTTACCATTTAGAGCCGCATGTGAAAACTAGTATTTCAGTACCGCTATTCTGATAAGTTATCAATGATGACCTTATGGTCATTGTCCAAATTGTGCAAAACAAGTTTTATCATATTAAGTAACATTATTATAGCGGCCTTCGTGGCGCAGGGGCACAAGCGTGCGACGGTGACAAGTGACAGTTAATGAGACGGCTGTAGGTTCGATTTCCACTCGGGGAAAGAAAATATTAAAAATTTCCATTTCCTCGCTCTGGTAACTAGAGGAAGTGCGATCTTGAGTAGGTACCGCCACTCAACATCTCAAGAAAGGAAGGAAACGCAATGACGGAAAGTCATTGCGTCAGACTCTTTTTGCCTGTCCTTTGCCTGCTGTTATGTGCGGGATACAGAGTGAAGTTAAAAAAAGTTTTTTTTGGGACATAGAAGTTTATTTTTTTCCATACTCCAAGGGACATGTAGATCTGGATATATGTATGATATTAGCTTCAGCTTGATGGCACGCAATCTTGAGAAAAATAACTTCAACGGACAGATAGACAGACAGACGGATAACAAAGGGTTCGTTTTTTCTTCTGAGTTACGGAACTATAAAAATAATGTAACAAAGTCATTATCGTCATCGTTTTAACATGAGAAGTTACGCATAGCCATTAGCCCTGCTATTTAAAAGTTATAAGTTGCCAAAATACTTTCAATAAAACTATATTACGTCATTTGATAAATAAACACTCACTTATTTTATCAGAAGTCATGAATATATTTTAATTTTAATTCCTTTAAATGCTTTAAACATTTAAATTACCTACTGATATTAGTATTTTATGGACGTAATTCTTGTATTGGTCCGTGCCCACCCCAGAATAGACTCATGCCCATCCCAGTAATTTTACTAACAAAGAACCTATTTGTTAAACAGTGCTTTAAAACCAAAAAAGCTAAACAGTGTCTTAACACTAGGCTCTGTCTGCTTACCCTGCTGTGTGTGCGGGATACAGCGTGAAGCTGATTTTAGAGCTTGTACTCGTATTAATTAAAAAAAATGCAAATACATCATTGCTACATCAAATAAGCTATAACATTATAAGGAGGAAAAAGCATTGTTTAATTCATCATACATAAGTACCTAATTAATATTTTAGCAAATGATGATATGAGTCAAAAGCGTGTGTGCGACAAAGCGTGAAAATAACATAAGGTTCCATTACTTTAAACTTTTTGCCCTCTGGTCGCTTCGCCCGACACGTATGCATACTGGTTTTTATTTCAGCTCTCCGTTATATCCCGCATATAGCATGGTATGCAGAGAGAATCTAGAAATAAGACACTCCGTTCCCCAGTTACCGCTAAATTTTCGAGCCGTAGCGCGTTGTGGGGCGGAACTTAACGCCTCGCTTTGCATCGACACCAGACCAAAGAAAATTAAAATATTAATTATTAAATTTCTTCGAGTGAGTTGCGTCTGCAACTTGAACACGCTTCTGTCTGCGCCGTGACGGCCTCACATTTTAATGATAAATAATTGATAATTAAAAACCCCCGAAACAAACGGCTCTAAAAAGTAAACATCAATTAGATTAGATAGAATTAGATTACATATTTTCTTTACGTTTTGTTACGAGAGTGGTGAAAGATAATAAATCATTCCCCGGAATGGAAATCGAACCCATAACCATCAATTACAGTCAGACAGCTTAAAAAAGTCAAAAAATAACAAACAAAAGCACACACGAGTGTCTCGAATATGAAATTGCTTCACTCGTACGCATCGAAGTGTTTCAGCAAATCAACTAACGTCGGTCAATGTATTGTCAACTTTAAATTTAGAGCACTACGGTTCACTGTACACTATACAACTAACATTAGCAATTAATTAACCCAACACCCAACAATAATACCTAAAACATTATACATAAAGCTGGTTTTGATATAAAGGAATTGGTTCACAAAATCGTCACATAGTCGCTTACTGTGCAGATATTTTTGCACATTGCATTATAACACTTATTTCAATGATATAAAATACACAAGATAATCTCTCTAAATAGGCCATAAAGTGTTATGAGACGACAGGCGATTTTATGATTTAATTATACATCACTAAGGGCTATAATTGAATAAATACAATGTTTAAGCATTCACGCTTGCACAGTATCTCGGTTAACAGTACATTATAATTATTTAGTATACAACGGGACCCCGCAAAGAACGGTTGGGGGCTAGTTAAAATAACCACGTGTTCAAAAAATTTAACTATAACACGAAAGCAAATTAAATAAAATAATAAGATAAAGAAATGATATAAACGATTTGTGAATTTGTTTAAAATTTAAAATTTCTTTTGAATTAAAAAATAATAATTTGGCCGCAAAAATGTCTCAAGATAATGATAATAGTTCATCCGATAGGAGCTTAGAAAGGCTGAATGAGGTGAAATCGTTTATAGAAGCTAGCAAGCGAAGTGCTGAGAAAGTTGGTGATATGCAGGTGGACGCGGAAAGGAGCTTGGGGAAGCTCAACGAGGTTGTTTTTGAAGATGCGTTTGAATTAACAGGTATTTAATTATTAGTGTTGAAATATTATTTATTATGTTTTTAGTATTTTGAGGCCAGTCGTTGTGTGGTGACACAAGCGTGTGATTACAAACGCGACAGGTTGTCGATTCGATTCCCACTCGAGGAAATGAAAGTGAAAAGCTCTCTCAGCCTTACCTAAAAAAATTGTATTACAATCTTCGAATTGGTCAGGATCAAAATTAAATTAGTTATTTGTTATACTATTATTTTTATGGTTAGGTTGTATTTATTTTTTCAAATTGTTATTTTTGACTTTACTTATTTGCGGTTATATCTTAAATTTAATATATTTGACATAATAAGTCCTATTTTTATTTTATTTTTATCGTGAAGCAGGAAAAACTCAATTATGTGTAATCATAGTCATATAGGTACAACTCTAGCCATTTTTGGGACTTTTTTCAAAGCTTTTACGCCTTTTATTTATTACCTTTTACCTGCGGCTTTAACTTCGATGTTAAAGGAGTTAATGAAATATGATACAAAAAAAATTGTGCCTGAAGTAATTCCTAACTCAAGTGTAATTTTTAACATATTATTCCAAACTTTGGAAAAAAGGCTTTTTTAAAAGAATGGGTTCAAATCTCGCCACTTTATTTTTTTTACGTTTTCTAAGAAATATGTTTGTATTATATTATAATCAACATGATGTTATATAGGCTTTATTCAGTATACATATAGGCGATCCAATCCAACCAACAAGAATTTTTGACTTCCAACCAGTAGTTTCTGAGATTAGAGCGCTAAACCAAACAAGCTTTATAATATTACTATAGAAGTACAGATTTTTCTCAACTAAAATCTCATCTTAGAACGTTTCCATTATGTGACTATTCGATGATAGTAGGTTCTTATATATCTAATCGGAAAAATAGTCTGGTTAGATATTACTGTGTTAGATACTAAAATATTGTCTACGTCATTTAATAAAAAACACTCTGATCTCCACGCACCGCCTAACTTCAGAGATATTGCACTCATTATCTTTTATTTCTTTTTTCGGGCACGTTTTTTATTTATAAAAGCTCAATAAAAATATTTCTTTGAACCTTGGCATTGTAAACAACTTATAGGCCATTGACCTGACTAATTTCGTTATATTATTTACGTATATATTGTATATATTTAGAAAAAGTAATTATAAAAATCACATAATTCTAGGGGAATTAGGAATGTGAAAAAAGAACGTGGCGTGGGAAATTGCGGAACTCAACACCGCACTATATCTTAAAATCACTTCATATATAAAAACAACAAACCACATCTTAAAATCACATCTGAACCTTACCATGAAAAAACACTAAGAAATAATATAATATAAATTTTGAAGCCGTGACCGTCACGGTTGGCATAATTAGACTTTACATGGACTGTAAATCTTAATTGGATCACGAATGCGTCAAGATTACACATACATACTCCTATTATATGGTATTTCTATGATAACTAGTACATATGAGAAATAGCACATTTCTCTAACGAATCACCAACGGGGCTTTGTCTCGTTATTAGAGGGAAGATATAAAAATAATCTGGAAACTGCACGAGGTATGTATAAAATACATTAAGAAATAAGAAAAACAATCTCGATGACGTATTATTCAAATACGAATAAATGAGCAAAACAAAGGTTAAATAAAAAAGACATTTCGAAAATTTTTTGTACCGGTTCCGCTTTTTTGGGTGGATTTTTATACGTCAAAGTAAAAAAAGACAACTTGTTCAATGTTGTCTTTTTTATTCCCATAGGAATTTTCAGATTTTTTTTCTTTTGAATTCCCTTTTATTATGCCTATGGTGGCTCATTGGCACAAGCGTGTGACTGTGAAGACTTCAGGTTGTGGGTTCGATTCCCACTTCAGGAAATTAAATATTTAATATTTTCATTTCTCAGCTCCGCGAGTTCCGCTACTCAAGTTCAATGCCTCTAGAATTCGGGGGAAAACGGGGACGGCGTATTCACACAACACTCTCACAGAACGACAAAAGCCGGAATTGAGCTCCACAGACGCCTCGAAAAATTCAACGGAAAGTGAAGTGAAGTGAACGCAGTGTCTTGGTTCCCCTGCCTCTGCTTCGTGCGGGATACAGCGAGAAGTTGAATATATATATTTCTGGCTATTATATTACCTGATCAAAAGCCAAAGTAGATTCGTTGCTAAGAGGGACTTATATGTGTTCCTCTTCTTGTGACCGTGACCGTTGTACTAGCAACAAGATCAATTACAGTCCTTAAAATATTTTGGTGGGATTACAAAGAAACCTGTTTAATACTAAGCTATTACCAATGAACTAATTATTTATTAATATATTAAATAATATATAATTAGATCCATGATTAGATGTTGCCATTTAACACACAACGCTTCCGGCGGAAAGTGGGGAACGGAGTATCTTAACACTAGTGTCCCAGGTTATCTCTGCCTATCCTGCTACGACACATATCTCTGTCAGTTTTTAAACGGTTTTATTTAGCTCACCCCGTTTGTTTGTTTGGGTCAAATTTAGTAATTGAAATTTAACCCTCTTCCCGTTAACCGATTGATCTGAAATTTGGTATACGCCTTTGATTCTGGTGACAATACAATTATCCATATTCAATATTATTGTGAATCCAAGATGGCCGCCGCTACAAGATGGCGGACAACTTAGTTTTTTTCAATCCCATCAATATGGATATCAAATGAAAGGGCTTGTCAAGTAGAATTCAGTGGACTATACAAAATCAAAATCCAAGATGGCCGCCGCTACAAGATGGCGGATAATGTTAGTTTTCAATCCCATCAATATGGGTATCAAAATAAAGGGCTTGGTAAGTATAATACAGTATACTATACACAATTACAATATGAATCTCCCACCTAAGTCAAGATCTGGTATCCTGTCGAGGACTGTGTGGCTATAGGGTGCCTAAAAATGATACGTCGCTAGGGGTACCACCCAAGGTAAAAGGTAAAAGCGCGCCGAGAACTGTATGGCACTAGGTGGATAAAAATGATATGTCGTTAGCGTTTTCCCCTCAAGATTCAGGCACTTCTTTTTGTACATGGCCTTGTCCCTCTATTGGACCTCTGGGGGGGTCGTTCGTAACATTCTCCATTAACCTTGCAATAATGAGACATCGAGCCTCATTTCAACGAATTGAATAGCATGAGAAATAAAAACTAAAAACTTAAAAATAAAAAAGTAAAAAAAAAAATTTAAGTTAAACGGTTTTATATTGCAGATAAATGTACTAAAAGCTAAAAAATAATTTCATAGAAATTATGATTACTAAAATAAAATCGTGGGGACACTTGCCACTTACCACTAGGTGGGTGAAGTCTCACGCTATGTCTTTCAATTGTAGATATTGGACGTGCCCCACGATTAAATTTTAGTAATCATAATTTCTATGAAATTATTTTTTAGCTTTTAGTACATTTATCTGCAATATAAAACCGTTTAACTTAAAAATTTTTTTTTACTTTTTTCTAAAAATACTTTTCAGCGCTAAGCCCGCCATTTGTACTCTTCCGTTTGTGAGACTCTCATCAAAATAAATAACGTGACTAGCCTTTCTCGATAAATAGATTATAAAATATTTTTTAAATTTCAATTACTAAGACGTTACTGATATCAGCGCGTACAATCAAACAAACACTTTGTAAAAGGTACACTATACCTTTTGTAATATGTTATGTAAAAAGGTTTGAATAATGACTGCGAATAAGTATAATGTTACTGGTACCACAGGACGTTGACAACTTATCTACCGAAACATGAATTTTACTTTTCAATGCTAATTTTATTTTTATTTGTCATAAAATACCTACTCAACACGCAATGCCTTGAAGTGTTCGGGGGAAAGTGGGGAACGGAGTGTTTTACCACTATTAACCCTCTGCGTACTCTGCTACGTGTGGGATACAGCGTGAAACTGGTTTATTTTTTTTTTTAAATTTAAAATTCCCGTAAATTTTCTTATAATTTTCGCACGTATTCACAATTTTTTTTTATTTAACGCTAGAGAAACTATGAAGAGTATTTAGAGTCACGGCATGGTGAGTAGGTACGCTTATATAAAATACTACAGAAGTTCCTAAAGCTGAAGGGGTTTTCTACACAATAACTTTATCTTAAACTTATCTACAAAAGAAAACAATATTAAAGACGAGTCGAGTAAATTAATGTAAGCTTATAATACGAAGTAACTTCTTATTACATAACCAACGTTAACCATGATTTCTAAGAAAGATCTTATTTTTCTCTTACTTTTCATCATTATTTTATCATATCCATGTGCTGGATATACCCCTGAGAAAATTTATTATATTATTATGGTAACAGGCCAAATCGTGGCGTTGATGAGGTCCATCACTTAACACGTGAAGAGATTTCAGTGAAAAGTTGGGAACAGAAGTGCCTTAACACTAGGTTCCCAAGTTAGTTAGTGTGAGGCTAAAAAAAACTTGAATATCGCTTCATGGCCACAAATAGATAATTCATCCATAAAAACTTAATACATAATCAAAATATAAAATTATATCACTTCCCTAGTTTTTGTTCGGCGTCGACGGGTTACCTACCATGTTGTGCATTAATTATATTTAAAAAAATATATACTTGTAAGGTTACTTGTTCATTAGTTGTATATTATTATTAATTAAAATTGGCAAAATTATTCTTAAATGGTGTTCTACGTATAATTATTTGAACGTAGCGAGATTTATTTCTAAGGGCGTTTCTTGAAAAAAGTTTATTGTTATTAATAATTATAACATATAGTATATTTGAATAAAACTGATATTATGAAAACAAAAAACACGACTCATATATGATATGAGCAGTCGTGTTTTTTATTTTTTATAAAAGGATTTTTTGTTTTTCTAATAATAATTATACTTATATACTTTAGCTGTATCATTGAAGCCATATTTACTCGTATATTTGATATCCCTACAGGGGTAATAAAAATCAGAGGGTTTTTTTACATTTGCGGGTGCCGTTTCAAACAATTATAAATTTGTCACCATCACCATACCAAATGTCAATAACCGCTTGTAAGGCCATACCATCCGCAGGAACGGATCCTTACATATATATGCATATATATACATATATAAAAATTTAAGATGGCTACATCAGATAAGCTCAAAGATATCATATCATAGCAGTGGCGCCTTATCTACTTACAATGCAGCGGCACAGCGTGTGACTGTTAATGTAACGATTGTGGGTTCGATTCCTACTTGAAAGAATTAATTTTCATTTCCTCGTTTTGGTAACAAAATAAATGGTAATATTTTTTTTTGCACATGAAATTGTTGTAAAAATAATAAAATGTTATATTAACGTCCTTCAAAAATAGAATGCAAGTATTAATGCAATCTATATTATACTTAAAAAGACAGCGGGAACCCGCTGGATTCAAAGGGCGCAGGACCGGACGGAGTGGCGAGCATTGGGGGAGGCCTATGTCCAGCAGTGGACCTTAAAAGGCTGATGGATGGATGGATATTATACTAGCGGCTCGCTCGCGGTTACACCCGCGTGAACTATGTTATTATTAATTTCTGTCTCCATGACTACGTCATAGTGACGTCTATGCATAATTTGAGACTCCTAGAATTTGTAGTAACGAAGTTTCATACAAACTTTCAACCTCAAAAACAAGAAATCGAATATTGCAAATTCCCGTCTTAGCAACCTACGTCCTATAAGTAACTCCTATGCAAAATTTGAGATTCCTAGCACTCGTAGTTTATGAGATTTCGTGATGAGTGAGTGACCTTTCGATTCTATATATATAGATTTAGAAAATTTATTTTGGTTTAAAATTGACATTTAAAAAATTTAAATTTTTTAATACATTTTTTGAAATTCAAATTACAATGTTTCCGTAAACAAATTTATTTATCATTTCCAATTTATTTATACTTTCAAAATTATATTGTTTTTCTTCCTTTTGAATTTTATCTTCTTATTTGTTTTTTGAAAACGTTGTGATATGGAAAATGTTATAAATTAAACTTCTTAAGCCTACTTTTGGATTGCAACTTGTATAAAGTATGATGTGTTTCCTTGTCTAACCAACTTACATGGTAGTAGGTACATCTCGTTCCAACTATTTTCGACCTGTATCTATTCTACCAGGATTTATTAAAATTTTTGGAAAATGTGACTACGAGTGAGGACTCACTCTTCGGACCTCTTTATTAAAATAGTGTAAAAAATCATGTATAATTTTCAGACTACCTAACACGAATATTGTTATTCTTAAATAAGCCGTCGACCCTGCTGAATCTACGGTATTTTTCGGTATCACCATTTACTTCCACGGGTCACCAACCCCCATTTTTGAATATTTTCTAGGCGAATAGACTTAGTTTAGGAGCTTTCGCGGTTCAAAAAATCAAATTATTAAATAACATGAAACAGCTCGCTTTGTGTACTTGAGCTACTCGCATAGTATTATGTCTTATCGCGTTTCACTTTAAGGTTATTGAAGCCGGGATTAAATCAATTTTTATCTTGCGGAACGTTTTAGCGCAACCTATACCTAAGTTACACTCTAAAGATTTGTTAAGATAAAATATTGAAGAAATTGAATGAAACATATTAATGATTTTATCAAAATGAAAAATATTAATGATTTACATAATATTAATACTAGAAATAGACTTAAACTTATACCACATGTAACCCGATTACAGCGAGCCCCTAATTTTTTAGAATCCTAAAAAACGTCCGAGAACGTTCTATATCACGATTTTAAAATTTTATTTTGAATTAGATCGATGTATTATTTAAAGGTTACCAAATTAATGATATTATAACTCGCATTGTCATTGTTGTAAGAAATAGGTGAGGATTTGTAAATATTATAAATAAAAAATATATTCAGTTTCCTCAAGTGGGGATCGAACCCACCACCAGCCGCGTTTACAGTCACCAAGCCCCTGTGCCCCAGCGCCACGGCTGGCCTCTTCATTTTTTACTAGTCTTAGGTATAAATGTGATGCGGTAGAACTAGAACTAGATTTTCTGGTTATGTACCTAGTTGTTAGCTGAGATATTTTTAGCCCCGTCCTAACTAAAAATGATTTATTATAAATTAATATAATAGTTTTTATTATGTCTTGTAGATATAGTTTTCCGGGTAAAAAAAATAGTTTATTCTGAATGAATGTGAATTTAATGTTTTTTTAAAAGCTTTTATTTTTCAAAATATAATTCCATAATGGATTTTTTTTTGGTAATTTCTTTTAATTAATTCACTTTATGTTTCCTTAGTTGTGCTCGGTCTGGTAACAGGAAAACGCGCGGTCTCCAGTTCCTAGTCAAACCTAGTGTTAAGACACTCCGTTCCCTACTTTTTGCCGAACTCTGGAGGCATTGCGTATTGATTGGCAGAACTCAACGCCGCGCTTTGCGTCTACACCAGAGCGAAGAAATGGCAATATAAATTTAAACAAATATTTCATCTCCTCGAGTGAGAATCGAACCCACAACCAGCCGGTTTTACAGTCACCCTGCACCACGACTGAAAAGAAAGATTAAGAGATCAAACACCTCAACGTATTCGTGAGCTTAAGTAATAATATCGAGTTATACGAGCATTATATAAAGTGAATAAAACCAGTTTTAGTTGACAAGTTCAAGGCAAAATGCCTTTGCATTTTTTTTTGGGTTCACTGTACGATCTTTATAGTAATATTTATATATATTATTAGCTTCACGCTGTATCCTGCACATAGCAGGGTAGGAAGGGGGAATTTGGGAACCTAGTATTAAGACATACTTACCGGCATATTCTGAAGGCATTGTGTGTTAAGCGGCGGAAATCAACGCCGTGCTTTGCCTCGTTACCAGAGCGTAGGATGTTATTGTATTAAATATTGAATTTCCTTGAGTGAGAATCAAACCCTTATCCTGTCTTAGCGTAGCGTTTACGTCACACGCACGGACACTGACCTCTTAAATGAAGATAAAAGTATATAAAGTAATTACAAAAAAAAAATGCTACTTAATCTTTTTCAAATATTAAAGAAAATGATGGAGAATCTAAACAAATCTACATATTTTTTTATTATCTTTCTTTCGTTGTTATTTTGACATTAAATGATCGGAAAGTACAGAACATAGTGACGAATCACTATTTATCTCATATAATTGCATCATAAAAATAGAATGTCAATAAAATGCTGTACATTATTCAAGGAAAATAAGTATAAATAAATTTAATTGTAACACTTTTTTACAATTATAATTTTTAAACGTCAATCAATCCATAAAATAATTATGATAATAAAAATAAATATGTTTATTTGTTTTTCCTCGGTAACTGACCGACACGACAATGTGCGTGCAGCAATTATTTATTACGACATTAAGCTGATAAGTAATAATAATTGAAGTTCCGCTCAAATATATAAGAGAGCGAGTCGGACTTGCGCATCGAGTGTTCCGTACAAGTTACAAAAGTTGAAAAATATAAGAATGTCGAAGTATGCACTATGCTGTATAATGTATGTTTTTATTAGCTTAGTGGTGCATCAAACTTGGTAACCTAGTGGTAAGATATTGTTATTAAGAAAGTTCCGTGCTTCACTTTTCGCTAAATTATGGTAGCATTGTGTTTTAAGTGGTGTAACTCAACGTCGCGCTTTGGTTCTTTACCCGAGCAAGGCCTCGCTGATGATATTAAATATTTCATTTGATCGAGTGAGAATCGAACCCACAACCTCTCGCGATTTGCTTGGCTCAAAAAAAAGATTTTTTGTGTTCCAAAAAGTGTGTAGACGTGAGTATTTTATAATATAACAAACCAAAATATTTTTTTGTCTTGTATAAGCACTTTCGCATCAGATAAATTTCAGATAGATATTGCATTCCTATTAGATGTGCAGTCTTGAAAAAAAGAACGGACAGACAGTCAGACAGACAGACAGACAGACAGACAGACAGACAGACAGACAGACAGACTGACTGACAGACTGACTGACTGATTGACTGACAAACGAATGTATAACAACATGATCCAATAAGCATTCCAAAGTTTCCTTTTAAATTACGGAACCCTAAAATTATAATTAATTTCTTGATATCTTAATGTCACTCGTAACACTTTTAAGATATCTGCTTATAAATATACACATACGATGGTAGCAGGTTCAAATCTCCAGTCGAGCCAGTCGTGGCGCAGAGGCACAACTGTGCGATTGTAAACGCCACAGGTTGTGGGTTCGATTCCCACTCGAGGAAATGAAATATTTAATATTTTCATTTGAATGAATAATCATGTTGTTTATACATTAACTAGCGGACGCGCGCAGCTTCGCTTACGTATTTAGGGGTGAATTCTAATAAACCACGAAACACGTGTTCAATGAAATATTTTTAAGAGTCTAAATTAAAAAAAATATAATAATCGGTGGCGTTTTAAAGATTTTTCTATACAAACTTTCAACCCCTTATTTGCACCCTTAGGGGGAGAATTCTAGAAAACGATGAAACACGTGTTCAATTAAATACTTTTAAAAATGTAAATTTCAAATTTTATAAAAATCGGTGCCGATTTAATTTTTTTTCCATACAAACTTTGAACCCCTATTTCTCCCCTTTAGGGTTGAAATTTTTCAAAATCCCTTCTTAGTGGATGTCCAGATTACGAAAGTAAAACTCTGTCCAAATATCACGTTTCTACGCGCAGCGGTTACGGCTGTGCGTGCGTCTTACCTCAGTCAGTGAGGACAAGTCCTTTTATATATATAGATTATAAGTAAATTCTGGATTTTAATTTATGTATTTCCACCAATTTAGATTTTACACTAATTGAAAATGTTTTGCGTATAGAACCTATAAATTTCAGGTTCATTCATGGTACATTATAATTGTGCTATAAACGAGTAATTTTTTTTTAAATAAAAATATCTACACTTCTATACAAATTTTATAAAGCTCTAAAGTTTGTTTTGTTGAATGCGCTAATCTCGAGAGCCCATTTATCGATCGTACCTAAATCAAAGAATCTAGAAGTTCCCAAAAATATTTTTTCCCGTATATCGTCCACGTACAGACAACGATCAGTTACAATTTAATTATATATATAGATTTAATTCTAATATTTATAAACTAATTTGTTCTCAGGTCACGGCCGCTTCAACTACATAGTGTTATTAACCAGCGGTCTGATAATGCTGAACGTGTCCATCGAGTCGGTCGGCATGAGCTACGTGATACCGGCAGCGGAGTGCGAGCTAGGATTGACTAGTGAACATAAGGGGCTTATTAACGCCGCTGCTTTCCTAGGTAAGTGCGGAGAGAAGAGAAAGAGAGAAAAAGAAATCTATTGATGATTGTTTCTTGCTGTACCGAACGTAGTATTAAGATTTCCGTACGTCACACACCGCTCAATTATTAGGATATTGCGTGATGAGTGACGGAATTCAACGCTGCTGTGTGTTATTTTATTAGAGCGAGGAAATTTAAATAATTTATTTTCTCAAATGGGTGAACAGTCATAGTTGACGCTGCGCCACATTGTTCTCACTGGCTGGTTGTTTTGGTTTCCCTTTTTATTTTATACTAGCGGACTCGCCCGCTTGAACTACGCGAATAATTATTTAATATCCTATAGGAATAGCAAGATATTATGAACCTTAATAATTAAAACACATAGAAAAATAATAGTAAATAAACTTGTAAGTAAGGGGAATAAAATTGTTAATAATAGAAAATATACCAAAGGAAATTATTAATATTGGAGTAAATAGTAATTACTGAAAAGACGAAAAAAAAATAAGTCAAAATCAATATTTAAAAGTGTCAAAATTAAATATAAAACAAAATACTTAACCTAACCAACCAAATTAAAAAAAAAACAACTAATAGACTACTCGAATAAGTAAAGAGAACCAGACATAAATATGAATTATTAATAAATAGCAAATAGCCACAATACATATGTGCAATACAGAGATCAATCAGCCTGCGCGCGAGTTGGAGCTGACGTGTCCTTGGTTGTCCAAATTGTATTTGGACAGCTGTCTCCCAACAGTGAAACAAAGTGACATGAGAGTGGAAGTATTTGACTTGAATGTAAATTGCCTGCTGTATGCAGAAGATGCAGTACTCATTGTATCATCAGAATGCGAAGAAAGAAAGGTGTGAAAATAATGGTCTAAGCCTGAATGCGAGTAAGACAAAGTTTCTGATATTTCAAAGAAATGAAATAAAAAACATTAAAAAAATATGATTTTTTTTTCTCGCTGTATCCCGCACTCAGTAGGGTCGGCAGAGGGACCCTAATATTAAGACTTTCCCCACTTTTTGCCGAATTCTGGAGGCATTGCGTGTTGCAACTCAACGCCGCGCTCTCCCCCAGAGGGAAGAAATGGAAATATAAATAAATATTTCACTTTCGAGTGGGGATCGAACCCACAACCGTGGGTGCGAGGGAAGCGAATATAAAAATTGACACAACCGTCAGCGTCGTCTGCCTGTTCGGGTTTTTCCGTAACCGTATTCTGAAGGCATTGGTTGATGAGTGGCGGATCTCAGCTCCGCGTTTTGCCTCGTTACCAGAACGAGGATAATGACAATATGATATATTTCATTTCCATGAGTGGGAATCGAACTCACAATCTGTCACGTTAACAGTCACACGCTGCAGTAGTCGCTGCGCCACGACTGGCCTCATCACAGTAAAGATCATTATCATAAATGGATGATATATAAAAAGTAAGGGAGATCGTAAATAAAAATAATATCATTAAAATATTGTTTACCTAAGCGATCACACAGTAGAATAATTAATAATAATTAAAATATTGCAACTTTATTAAGTTTTATGACATAATAAAATGATTTTATGTCACTAATAGTCAAATATAAATGGTAATGAAAAGTTTATTATAATATAACATGGCAACATAACAATATGGCACAAGGTGGGTAATAAGGCAAAGAGCGCTATTGTGTTTCCGTTCCCCTCTTTCCGCAGAATTCTGAAGGCATTTCGTGTTGAGTGGCGGAACTCAGCGTTGCGCTATTCCTCAACACCAGAGCGAAGAAATGAACGTGGCGTTCATTTTCTGGCCTCAAGAATTTTTATAATAAAATAAATTGGTTTTATGTTACTGATAATCAAACATAAACTTATTACGACGAAACATATATAAATAATGATATATTTTATTATAATATTATTGTTGCATAAGCACGAGTACACAGTGTGAGAGCGCACTTACCTGTGATGATAAGGCACGGGCCATATCATTCTGCACTTCTTTGACTTGATTGAATTAGTGAAAATAATCTCCTATTCACACTATTCCAATATTTAGCAGGATTTTTCCTTGTATTTTAGTTGGTTATAAAAGATTACTGCTTCAGTTTCACGGTATATCCCGCTCACAGAACCTTAACCTTAGTGTTAAGATACTCCGGTCTCCACTTTCTGCTGAATTCAGGAAGCATGGCATATTGAGTAGCAGAACTCATCGCCGCCCTTTCCTGAACAACAGAGCGAAGAAATGAAAATATTAAATATTTCATTTTCTCGAAGGGGAATCGAACCCACAACCTGTCGCAATCCGAGATCTATCCAACAATTATATATTTTTTCAATTCGAACTCGTAGCTTCTGTATTCGAAAAAAACCAAAACATCAGCTTTATAATATTGGTAGGTATAGATGGAAAAGTTGTAAGGTTTTCCTTATAACTCAATATCAAATTGGCTAATTTGGAACTGATATGTGGAACGATTGCGAACCACACGAGGAATGCGATTTCAACGATTCATTTTATAATGCATTTAATATTTTTTAACTGAATTGCTATATTTCGATTTGGAAACCCTGGAACTAAACGCCGCGAAAGCATTATGGAAAATCTATCATTTTCGCACAACTGAAATATGAATCCACAACTATCATGTAGATAAGTAATAGCTTCATCACAAAGTAAGCTTTGTCTAGTAAATCGATATATATAAATAAAATTTAAGAGTGTCTGATTTGAAAATAACTATGTTTTACAAGTGCAATAGTTATTTACACGATACCAAAAAATAATTTTATTTTTATATCTGTCTATCAGAGTATGGGTAGGGTAATCTTTGCAAAATTTTTTGGTTGCAATTTTTTTTTCATATCTTCTATCTTATAGGAGCTTATGTTATATAGAGAGAGCTAATCACATTCTCGACCTTCTGTTTATTTTATTTGCGTTTACAGTGAGAAGTAGAGATGGGCGTTATCGTTTTTTTCCGCTAACGGTTATGAAACCGATATATGGTTTTCGTATCGATATCAATAACGGTTTTTAGATATTGTTTTTTTTTCGAATTGTCAATAAACGCAAAATCATAATTATAACATTATAATATCATAATAAATATATGTAATTAGTATTACATATAAATAAAAACTATAATCATATGTAAAAAAAACAATATTTAGTAATTAAATTGAAATAATGTTAAAATACAAAATCATATCCAAATTTCAACTTTATTCATTTATTTAGAAGTTCGATTTCATAACGACGAAATAATAACTTGTAGATGTAATGTAAGAAAACCGCCGAAACATGAATCTGTTAGTTAGTTAGTTATCGGGTATTCGCTTCATTTCTTTTACACCCGTGAAGAATATACGGATAGAAAGAGAGTTAGCGAATATCAGTTTATCAGATATTCGCCTTATCTCATTTACGCCCGTTCGGAATACATTACTTAGAAAGAGAGGAAGTTAGTTTTAATATAAAACCGTTTGACGTTTCAAAAGTTTTGCGTTATTACGGTTTTGTTCAAATCACAGCTATGTTGAATTTTAAGTTTCTGTAAAAACGGTTTTCTAAAAACATATATCGATACATTATGTTTTCCTTAACATATCGGTTTTAAGTTACGTTTTGATATATCGAACTCATCCCTAGTGAGAAGCGGCGTACAACGCCACATATTAATACCTAATCAAAAGGAAACCATTTTAAATATTTTCCTATGAGTTAAAACTGAACCCATAACTATCGTTCCTAATTGTCCGCGATGCCGACATGTGATAAAGATGATGATTTACAATTATAAATAAATATATGTTGTCCCTTTTAACGTAACATGAGGAAATTCATATAATTTTTACAACCTACTAGTCGTAGTTCAACACGATATGGTCGTATAATAAGAATTTAATATTTTTATGAATAATAAAAATAAGATTCAATAAGAACGATTCGAACGGAAGCCTATTTATGCTTCTGTTCGAATCAAACAAACAAACTTCCAACAAACAAACAAACAAATTTCATATTTTTATTATATTGTTACAGGTATCATAAGCACATCATTTCTCTGGGGTTACCTGGGGGATCGATATGGCCGACGAGCTGTCATGTTACCAGCTATGGTGGCGTCAGCGGTGTGCTCTATAGCGTCTTCATTCTCAACTAATGTATGGATACTCCTTGTTCTGAGATTCTTCACTGGATGTTTGTAAGTACTTTTTTTTGTTTTTAGCTTTACGCTTTTGGTAAATGATCAATTAATATTGAATATAATTTGTAGGCCCGGTAGGCTAAGTTCAAGTTCAATTCCTGACTTATGTAATTTCTATATACTATTCCTCCTATCATTTTAGAGTATCAGCGTCCAGTGCAACGGTTTACGCGTATCTTGGTGAGATGCACACGGGATCCCGACGTGCGGCTGCCATCGCTTGGGGTTCTGTCTTCATTTCATTTTCGTTTATCATCTTACCAGGTATTTTTATATTTCTTTTCCATATTATTCCATACTAAGGATAGAAAATTCAACTTTGCTCGTTGTCTACCAATGTGGATAATTGAAAATAATTTAAATAGGTCTCATTATTTCCCAATCGATTATATATTGTGAGTGGCTATCCCACACGAGGAAATTATTTTTTAATATTTTCGTTTCCTCGCTCTGGTAAAGCAGCAATGCGTGACATTGAGTTCCGCCTTCCAACATGCAACGCCTCCAGAATTTGGCGGAAAGTGGGGAACGGAGTGTCTTAACACTAGGTACTCCACTCTCCTCCACCACTATTTTTAAGCTTCCCGCTGTACTCCGTACATAGCAAGGTAGGCAGAAGTAGGTAGAGATAGTATCAAGATACTAGTCGCGCTTATAGTGGGTTTAAAATCCGTATTTTTTTTCGCATAAATTTTGATAATAATTTTAACCTAATTGATTTTATTGATTGAATTGATCAATCAATAAAATAAATTCAAATTGAAAATGTAAATTTGATATATTTCTTCATTAATGACATTGTAAATAAAGAAATCAATGGAAAGTTGTTAAATAATTAATCATTCTCTTAATTAAAAACAATCAATGGATTGGGAAGGTCTTACAAAAAAAGTATGAAAATTATCCACAATAGGCCGTCGCGGCGCAGCAGCACAGGGTGTGACTGTAACGTGACGGTTGTGGGTTCCATCCCCACTCGATAAAATGAAATATTTAACATCTTCATTTCGTCGCAATGGTAACGATGCGCGCAATACGTCAAATTTCGGAAATTGTCACAATTGAAATGTAGTGTCTCAACACTAGGATCCCAGGTTCCCTCTGTTTAGTCTGCTATGTGCGTGATACAGCGTGTAAATAAAAAAAAAACACCTGAGTGAGAATCGAGCCCGTAATCTTCGCGTACAGAGACGCTGTGCCACTGCGCCACAACAACATATTCAAATCTAATATAATCATAAAGATCTATAAAAAGAACCGAAGGTGGAGAACGGAACCTTGTTTCACTATGTTTAGAAATCAGAATAACAAAGAAAAATAAAATAACATTCACATATGCATCGAAAGGTTATATCGATATTAACCCTGGCACCTTCCGTACTCTAATCTGATAACGAAGGCCCGCAAGGGATTTAGGTCAGGAAAGCGGAGTAGGCTACTTGTAGGTTATAGGTTGTAGCCAGTTCAAGGCTAAAGATAACTTCATATATAACAAATGTATAGATTCTTATAAAAAACATTTTGAGGCAGTCGTGGCGCAGTGGTGCAGGAGTCTCACTGTAAGGGATAGGTGTAGGTTCGTTCCTGACTCCCGGTAGTGATTATTTTTGTTTTTTTTTTTTTCACTTTGGTAGACAAGCTACTTCCGTTTTCATATATCATAATTTTACAGTAAATATAATATAATTATACTATATCGTAATAAGCAGTTACTAGACCATTAGTTCAACGTATCTAAGTATTGTTATTTTTATCTTCATCGTCTAATAACCTCTGTTATCAGTTATTATAAACACATTTACACATATTATAAATACATTTACAGTTTAAGATTCCGAATATAGAGAATAAAGTCACAGAAAAATAACTTAAGGAATACTTATTTTTATTTAGAAAACGTATATAATTGGACGTAGCCGGATATGAAGCCGCGCCTCTCGGAACAATCTGAATAATTAATTATTCTGTCATTGCATATATGACACATACCTATTTTTTTATATTTAATTGTTGCAGGATTAGCGTGGATGATAATCCCGGGAAAATGGTCTTTCTCATTCTTTGGATTCAATATTGTACCTTGGCGTGTGTTCATCTGGTCGTGGTGTGTCCCGGCATTTCTTTCAGCGTTGGCTCTGCTATGGCTCCCTGAGAGTCCAAGGTATTTGCTTGCCACCAGTGGACCTGAGAAAGCACTGCCGGTTTTGGCCAGAATGTACGCTTGTAACAAAAGGAGTAAAGAATGTAATTTTCCAGTGAGTACTACTTTTATTTTTGTATATTGACACATACACAGAGAACTTAGTGAAGGACCATTCTGTCTTCCACTTTATATTAATAATAGAATAATAAAAAGAGAGCACAGGCTCTGTTTAATAAAATGATTGGGTCAAAATAGAGACGTTAAATTTTCAACTCAATCGATATTTTTGACCTGAACAAATAGCCATAATCGTTCATGACATTGAATGTCGCGCAACTCATTGCGCAGTGTCTCGAATTCCAGCGAAAAGCGGTGGACGGAGTGTCTTAACACTAGGTACTTTAGCCTATCCTACTATACCAATACGAAATAAAGAGTATAGCAATGACTGTTTGTTTATTGAGGAAAACCTACAAGCACTAAAAGTCTGATTTAAGTCTGATCGAATCCTGCAAGCACTAAAAGTCTGATCTCTATTTTCTGTCTAATCTTGAAAACATTCTCGTTACTGAATGACTCATAGATAACGGACACAAAAAATGGACTTAGAAAGTTGATATTTAGGTAGTGTCGGAGAACACTATAGCAGACAATACCTCGATAATTCGGCGGAAAGTGTGTTAATAAAACCGAGTGTCTCAACAATAGTAGGTTTTCTTTGTCTACCCTCCTACTCGCGGGATACAGAATAAAGCTAAAAAAGTAAATGCATAAAATATAGTAGTAACTGACGAATCACAACTGCAAAAGTTTTAGTTAAATAATCAATTAGATAAGTTACGTCCTTGGCCAAGTTTTATTTGACATATAAATGTAATAATTGTTTTACATTAATTTTATCATTGTTTAAACACTTAAGTTATTTACATTTAATATTTATTGTCTGTTTTAATAGAACTAGATTAGTCATTTTAAAACGATTATGTAGATAATTAGTTCTTGAATAATAACTCGTCCACTAACGTGTAACTGCGGACGCAACAGGTTGTGGCTTCGATTCCCTGTCCCTGTCGAGGAAATGTAATATTTTAATTTTTTCGCTCTGGTGACGAGGCAAAACGCGACGGTTAATTCCGCCACTCAACATGCAAAGCCTCCAGAACTTGGCAGAAAGTGGGGATCGGATTGTCTTAGCTGTCGGCTCTCTCTGCCTACCCTGCTACATGCGGGATATAGCGTGAAGCTAATAAAAATGCAAATATTATTTTTCAGGTGGAAAGAATTGTAACTGGAAGCACAGAAGTATCCAAATCTGGAGGATTTGTGGGCGCTTTGAAGAACATTACTCTGATGTTTCGGCCGCCTTTACTAAAATGTGTGTTTATATCACATACGTTAATGTTTGCCGTGTTTATGCTGTAAGTATGTTTTTGTCCTATTTTCTCAGCACTGTAGTATATACAGGTAAGCAGATAAAATCTATGTAAAGAAAGTTACTCTTCTTGCTAATATCATGCAAAGATAGTTTTAGCTATTTAATGTTAATTAAATTATAATTGACGTTTTTGATTTAATTACAAGTCTTGTTTGTAGTTTAATTTTAAACATAAAACAATAATATAGAGGACACTGGGACAGTGGGGTCCTCATGTTTTTAGGTGACCTTCCTCCAGTATTTTTCAAGGCCAACCGAGGTCACTCAACTAATAAATTTTAAATTTAAATCTTGCCCGTACATTTATTAATGAATTCATGAATCTAATATTAATGAATAAATTTATTAACCTCTTAACACTAGGTTCCCTACTACTCTGCTCGTTGTGAATGAGATGTTAGCAGGGTAGGCAGAGGAAATCCTTAAGCGAAAAGTGAGGACTCCATTCCCCACTTTTCGCTGATTTTCCGAGACATTGCGAGTAGAATTTAATGCTGCACTTTATCTTGTTACTAGAACGAAGAAATAAAAATATGAAATATTTCATTAACCCGAGTGGGAATCGAACCCGCAGCCTATCGCGCTTGCAGTTACACGATGTGTCACTACGCATATTTTATGCTTACTCATGTTTTAATGAAATAAATTATTTTTAGATCAAGTGGCCTATACGTGTGGGTTCCGGATATACTAAACAGCGTGTTACGCAGTACAAGTGCAAACAGCATCTCGATATGTCATATAATTCATGAAAAATTCGAAGCCACGAGGAATTTGACGGTAAATATTGCTCTTCTATCTCTTTTCTGGAGGTTTTAGGATTGGTCAAGCGCGAGTCGTTATAGGCCAACGAGAAGTACAATTCTAATAAAAATTCATAAGTTTAAGTTTATGGGCGTGTGCTGTAATTTTCTCTACAATTAACCATAAATATGAGTTTCAATATTTTTTTCCTGTGTATTTCTACTTATTGAATTTTAAATAGTAGATTAATTTATTTTTTTTACACTTTAAGGTGATGCCAGGAAACACAACCTGCCATTCAGAGATAGCGGTGCGAGTGTTTCCCATATCGATGGGCATGGGCGCCGTGTTCGCCGTCATGTATCTAGCTATAGGCGTGTTTATTGGAAGGATAGGCAAGAAGACCCTTTATTGTGAGTATTTTTGATAAATTTATATTATTAAATAGCTTTTACGTCTGACATAAACGTGACGAGTTATGGTAAAGTGGAAAAGCGCAGAGTTGATTTCCGCAACTCAACACGCAGTGCCTCGGCAATTCGGTAGAAAGTTGGGACGGAAGTGTCTTAATGGGGGCGGAATTTCTTGAAACTAGATTCCCAGGTTCCCTTTACACAACTCTCCCCTCTCTCCGTCCATTCCCCCCTAACATCTAGCATTCATTTTAATTTATAAATAAAAACTTATATCATTTTAAGGAATGTTGCTCGACAAAATTTGCTATAAATAACCGATTTATTGAATTGACTTTTTCATATCGGCATCGATATTATTTTTAAAGTGATGTCATTATTAGAAAACAAAAGTAATGCTGATTAGTAAATTAATAGTTATGTCAAGCGGGCGAAGCCGCGAACAATGTGTATTATAAGAAACAATAGGAAGAAAATATTTACTATCAAACCTTTCATTATTTAAGTAGGTCACTTCGTAGAATATATAATATGTAATGACAGCTGGTTACACAGACATACGACTAAACTAGAACAATATGCTGCGCTTCAATAGAATAATTAGAAAGTTTTAAAATAAATAAGATAATAAATATGTCCATTGTATTTTATTTTGTTACGCCAGAGTTTCACCAGGTTTACTTTGTCTACACTTTTGTCTACTAATATGCGCGGAATACAGCATGAAGCTAAAGCCTCATTGGCGAAGACCGTGAGAATTAGTTATTTAATAGTTTAATTTCCTCGCTCTATTAACAAGACAAAGACCACACGTGGCATTGGGTTCCGCCATTTAAAACGCAACGTCTCGAAAATTGGGTCGTGCGTGGGGAACGAAATGTCTTAACTCTAGGTTGTCTCGGCTTACCATGCTATATGTGGAGAAGATAATGAAGCCAAAATCTGTTTTCTCTTTCGCAGCAAGTATAATGGTGATGTGTGGTATAGCAACAGTGGGCGCGGCGTTCGTTCCCCAAGGGGGGGCGGCCACGGCGTTACTCATTTTAGCACTGTGTTCCGGCTGCGGCGCGTCCATACTTGCAGCTATTGCTGTTGATGTATTTCCCACTTGCTTGAGGTAACATTGAGAGAGTGAAGGGGTAATGTTTGCAAAAGCAATGCAAAATGAATAACGAACTTATTTTTATTATGGCCCAGTTCTGATGCTAAAAGTTTAAAAGAAATTTTATCGCTTAGGCTTATGAAACTGAAATTCTCAAATATGTAGTTTCACTTGGATCACAGATTCCACAAAAAAGCGATTATTTTTCAAGTCGACGCAATCAAAAGAAACGCGATATATATAAAGCAATGTTATTAATGGAAAATATAACAAAAATATATTGGAAACCTGCCTATAGAAAAGATATTTAAGTTTTTCAACTTTTATAAACCACATTTCTGACTTCAAGTCATGAAATTTCCAAATAATTCCAAAATTACCGATTTCTTATTATTTTCTTACTATACCTATTAATTTAATCAACTATATTGTTATCATAATAATATTAACTAATTAGTGATTACGTAATAATTTTAAAACGTTACACTAATAAATATTTTGTTTTTTTTTGTTATGGCGACAGAGCAATGGCGATGTGTGTTATGTATATGGTGGGTCGTACCGGAGCGGCAGTGGGTTCAAATCTATTGGGGGCAACCCTGGACATGCATTGTCAATTGGCTTTCTCAATTTTTGGAATTTTCTCTGCAGGTGAGCTAAAATATTTTAACTTATTTTCTTCTTTGAAAAGTCAGTTAAGTTGTCACCTGTTACATGAAATCGAACTTAAAATCCTTTATATTTAAAATGTTTACATAAAGACATATAAAATAAATGTTGACTCAATCCTAACAGAAGTGTAAAACGATATGATTGTGAGTTCGATTCCCATTCGAGTAATGATTGCGAGAAATGTGTGAAATTATAATAAGAAGAAACTTCTCAGCATTTCATAGATTAATTGTAGGTACGGGTTTTGTACCTGGAACTTAGTAGGGCGTAAGTAAAGGCTTAAAAGGCTTCGGCGAAATGGTCATTAGCTCACCTTCACTGTGCGCGCAGGAGCAGAAATAATTCTACTAGTGACGCCTTCCAAGTATATTCTAGATATGGACTGATAATAATTCTAGACAATTTGAGATGTTTTAGCAAATTATAGAGAGATTTTTCTGTTATACCTCATGTAAGAAACAATAGGAAGAATAACGTATTTA
The DNA here is from genome assembly GCA_000313835.2 of Heliconius melpomene melpomene. NCBI lineage: Eukaryota > Metazoa > Arthropoda > Insecta > Lepidoptera > Nymphalidae > Heliconius > Heliconius melpomene. The sequence goes on along the minus strand of HE671619.1, from coordinate 176,370 downwards.
CTTCTAACGCGTACTTATTTATAATATTATGTTTAGAGGCGAATCCAGCCCTTAAAAAAGTTTGTGGGCACAGCCATCTTAAATTGGCCAAATGCGTCAATAAACTATAAACTTGTATGAAGATTAAAAATGTGACTTTTTGCTTCACGCTGTACCTATACCTGTTGTAGCAGCGTAGACAGAGACGACCTAGTTAAGACCCTCCGTTCTCCACTTTCCACTGAGTTTTCGAGAAATTTTTAGGTGTCGAGTGGTCGAACTCTTAGCTGTCATCAGAACGAGAGTCTTTGTATTGTCATCAGAGCTGCGAAATGAAAATAATAAATAATTCATTCTGCCTATTGGGAATCGAACTCACTACAAAATCAATTAAGTTAAAAAATATATAAATTTTGTAACTCAGTTATTTTCTTATATTTCAGGATCAACGCTACTAATAATATTTTGGCCGAAACCGGAAAGTGTGAGGGAGGAGATGGAGCGGAAAGGTCTCACATACTGATTTAAATAATAAGAAAAACAACCCCGTGTGTTAATGAGACTGATTTTGATTACATATGTAAATGTGAATATATGTTTCCTTATAAGGTGTAATTATCTAAATAAAGTATCTTTGATTTTATATATATATATATATTTTATTATACTATCAATAATAATCCTTTTTAGTATTTCGCGTTATATTTAATAATATGAGACCATCGTGACAAGCACGGCATAAGCTGACGGCTGAATGAAGTATATTCCTTTCTCTGGAAACAAAACTAGAACTACAAACATTTAAAAAAAAATGTTTTTTTAAGTATATTATCGAATTTGCCAAAGATGAAAATTTGTTTAGCTCTAGAGGGTAGGCAGAGGGAACCTGGGAATCTGGTAAGATACTCCGTTCCCATTATTAATTGTGCATGTTGAGCGGCGGAACGTAACGCCGCGCTTTATCTCGTTACCAGAACGATTAAATTAAGATATATCCGAAAATTCTTAAATGTTAAAATAAATTAAACACAATTCGCACATTAAATAAATGTTAATAGATTAATTTAATACTAGCGCCATCTATTTCTTGTAACTGTAAGTATATCAAGATGTATTTGATACATACAATTGAGTTTCTTATGTTTAATGTAGATGACGCTATATCGAGGAGCACAGTTTAGTGCACATCTTATTGAAAACGATGGTTACCAGTTCAAATATCATGAAAGGGGCTAAATATGCCTAATATTATAGGTAATGTATGATATATGAAATGTAAGCGTGCAGGATGGAGCTCCTGAAACTGGATGCATTTCTCTACTCTGTGTAGCTACTAAAATATATAGAGACTTAGACAGTAAGTAATATTCGGCGTTGAAAACTGCGTCAGGGTCGAAAAGCGTAACTTACTTTCCAATACTCATTGGTTCGGTTCCAATACTCATTGGAAAGTAAGTTACGCTTTTCGAACCCTGAAGCAATTGGAACTTACTTTCCAATACATCAATGAAATTCGATAATTATAATCCATCTGATTAAAAATATTGAGGATACGCCATTTGACTCTAAGTCTAAGCATTATGGGATTTGTGGGTTCTATCCCGCAATGGCAATGATAATATAATAAAGTAGTTCATTACTTTTATTTTCCTGGTCTAGAAAGAAAAAACCCGGCATTCATTTCCGCTAATCATCACACAGTGCCTCATATTCGGATATTTAATGGAAAACGGAGTGTCTTCTTGTTCTTCGCCTACCCTTATATTTCGAAATAAGGATAACTTTCTCTATACTACTCATCAAAAATATCAGTAATATATTCAATCTACCTAAATATTAGAACCTCCAAGTCCAAGATATAACTGTATCATAATTGCATTATATATTTTTAATATTTTTATAATATCTGTTATTTTTCTTCGTTTTGGTGTGAAAGGGTTAAAGTGACAAATGTGATTCATTATTTAACGATTAACTTTTGTATCTCTCTAGTAGTAATTTAACTCCGGTATATTTTGTCACCTTGTTATAGTTTTTTTCGTAATTACAGTTTACGGGGGTACTTTAGCAAAAGGTTCTTTTTAAAATGAACTTAAATTCAAATGCCTTGGTAAAAAACTGTGATTTTTAGGCGTTTTTTCTTCATACTGTTGTTTTCTATATACTATGTATGGCAGAGAATAGAAATTGTATTGGTCGAAATATATTTTCAAAAAACATTTAAATATTTTAACCTAGCATCCAAGCCGCACCTTTTGGATGGCTTCCATAGTCGTAGATTCGAGTCCCGCTACTTTAAATTTTGTAAAGGGTTTTAAAAATACACATTACACATACATATGTATAACTCTTCCAGAGTCGCTTCCTTTCGATGTTCACCTTAATTTATTTAACTACGCAACTAATTTTAATCCAGTTAGAGGAATGATTTTTTTTAATATATTTGATGAATTTATTTACATTATTATATTCTCGATTTTGTAAAGGCAAAAATGTGTAGAAATTTTTATAGTAAACGAGTGTCGTAGCACTATATTACTTCAGCAGTCAGCACACCTATGTGAAGCTAAAAAATATATCTTTTTATTCTAATATCGCTCAAAAGGCATGTTGATAAACGTTTTATGATAAAATAGCGGTGCGGTATCATTTAAAAAGCAAAATTATCCCAAAAAAAGCTCTGATCTCGCCACAGCACAGGTAGATACTTTTTATGGATCTATTAAATTTGACGACCGCATCTCAAATTTACATTGTTTTTTTTTAGCTTTACGCTGCATCCCGTAAATAGCAATGTAGGCAGTGGGAACCTGGGAACCTAGTGGTAAGAAACTCCGTACCCATTAAGACACTTCCGTTCTCCACCTTCCGGCGAAAACAGTACATTGCGTGTTGAGTGGCGGAACTCAACACCGCGCGTTGCCTCGACACGAGAGAGACGAAATGGAATACTTTTGTAAAGGTATTTTTTCATGTCCATCAAATTTAAATTAACATTTACTCATATGTAGTCATTTTTAGTTATAGTTTTTTGCTTGGTGATTCTTCTGTACTATACGATAGGAGGAGAGATGATAGTGATGCCACTCTCGGCTGAGTCATTGTTAGGTGCTTGGCTTTGTCCATCCAGACTCCAGAAATATTAACCTTTGTATTATGATATCTTTTCACGCTATATACCGTACATAACAGAGTAAGTAGAAAGTGGCGGAACACAACGCCGCACTGACTCGTTGCCGTTGAACGTATGAAATATTTAATTTCCCCGCTAAAAGTCAAAGAGTCACTATAATTAAAATGATCCTATATGAGGGAGGGGTGTTTGCGGAATTACTGAATTTAACAAATTGCTTTTAAATTAGGCGTCGGTACCTTATTATTGACATCGATCAAATTATAATTTTTTTAAATATTTTTTTTAAGCATTTTCGTGATTATAAGGAAATAATGCATATTACGTTTACTTATGCGTATATAATATAAATTCAAAATAGAAGTAAAATAGACTTAAATTTTAACTTGTAAGTTTTTTTACAAATAAAATATTTTATGACAAGCAATTGAAGCCATCGCGTCTGACTGTAACCGTGATGGTTGCGGATTCAATATCCATTCAAGGGAATAAATTATTTTTGAATCTTCTCTATTAGACAAAGCTCTCTCGGATATAAGCTAAAACGGAGCTATGTGGACCTATATACAGAATTCAACATAAAATTAAAGAAAATAATTTGAAATCAGTATCTTTACTTACCCCACAAAAAATATTTAAACCTTGTTACAATCTTTTATTTTTTATCTATTCATAAATTTTGATTCTACTAAAAAACACAACAAATTATTCTATATATTAGATATATATATATTAGTTTGTAATATTTTAGAAATATTCAGAAAAACTAATTAATATAATGATAATATATCGAATACGTTCGTAATAGACACTGTTACCACCCCATATAGGGGGTAATGTAATATCAGGTTAGAGGGACAATATGGTTAACCTTTGTGTCAACCGTTTTATATATTATTGCTTCACATGACATAAACTATAGAAAATATTATCTATCTTCTTCTATATATATAAAATCGAAAGGTCACTCACTCATCACGAAATCTCAGAAACTATAAGTGCTAGGAATCTCAAATTTTGCATAGGAGTCACTTATAGGACGTAGTTGCTCGCTAAGACGGGAATTTGCAATATTCGACTTCTAAGGGGTTGTTTTTGGGGTCGAAAGTTTGTATGAAACTTCGTTACTACAAATGCTATGAGTCTCAAATTTTGCATAGACGTCACTAGGACGTAGTCATGGAGACAGAAATTAATAATAACATAGTTCACGCGGGTGAAACCGCGAGCGGGCCGCTAGTATTATATATAAATTATAAAAAGTTTGTTGTTGTTATAATGTTATTAGATCACGGAATTAATTGAAATGAGAAAATAAATAATAGTGTAGAACAAGCGGGCGAAGCCGCGAGCGCGTCGCTTGTATTCTATACTATAAGGTTCTACTCATCAAAGGTTCTAACCGAGCTCATCTAAACGGATAAATTACATTTTTTTTTACCTTAGTTTGTCTTTTTTTTATTTAAGTATCGCACGTGCGTTGTGTCACGTGGTCGGTGGTAACCGTCGTGCCATATGTCGCCGGTTCGAGACGGTGCGAGGTAAATGTGAATGTTTCTGTTGTAATTATGTTGTTTTTATATTTTGATTATTGTATTTTTTTTTGTATGTTATTGCTTAATTTTAATTATAAATATTGAAAGTATTATATTAATATTATAATAAAATTTATATGTATGGCTTCCAGACAAGTGTATGTAAACTTTGTCCGCAAATTTCACGGAAACAAGAAGTATGTCCATATGATTTTCTATTAAAATATTGTACTCGTAAGTATACTCCCAAATAGGGAACAGTCGTCGTTTTCATCTGACCACTTAGTTCATTGATGTGTAGTTTCATCTAAATCAGTTCAGTAGTTTTTGAGAAATTAATATTTTAATATTTCTATAATACCTACCTATGAATAGAATGGAATATTTATTTTATTTATTTACAATATCTATACCTACTAACATTGCTAATTGAAAGGTATTTGAAGTCGTTGAAGGTATTTGAATCGACTTCAATTACAAAATATTTTAATATTTAATTTTCATAAAAAAAAACCATGTAACACCATAAGGCACAAGTAGTCCCCTTGAAATTCCATCGTTTCCATATAGTCCTATGCTAATGATGGTCAGACACCGTGAATCATTCGTTAGCCATTACTGATACGATCGCCAAATGTTCGAAACGTTATATCTTGTAATTAACCCCTATGAAATGGGGGTTGAAAAACGGTAGACTTCGGTCTTGTTGGAAATAATATGTTGGTTCTATCATAACAAGCCAAATATCTCCAAAACTAGTAGAAAGTGAAAAATGTTGTGATTTGTAGTAGATTCGTAACCTACACTTAATATTATCTGAAGAATTTGCTTGATTGAAACCGCTAATTTCAGGAGCTGCCCCAGTAGCTCCTGACATCATCTTCCTTACTGAGAAACTGGTCGACAGCCGCAACGAATCGGTGTACAACGCTGATATTTTGCATGACGGTTTCTTAAGGAATGTAAAGACTAGTAAGAGAGGATATTTCAAATTTCTATGGTAAGAAAATGTATTTCATTTTACAGTTCACGCAAACGGACCTAATAGCTGCCACTCTTCTTCTTCTTCTTCATGTCAATGCTTGGAGAATTCAGATCATATTTTGCCAGTATTTAGCCACGACGACTGTGGCATCCGTTGCCTCAATGTGTTTCGTTTTTGAGTTGGCGCCACAGTCACAAGTTGATTTATCCTTCATTGCGTACCCCCATCTCACGAGATGCTCTTTGCATCGGCCAACCTGGCTCCGTAAGCGATTAAGTGACTTCCATGTTGGCCACTGCAAGTTGTAATCTGAGGGTAGGGGGCTCTTTGGGGGGACAAAGGCTAAAGGTGGTTTGTCTGCCATAGCTGTACCCTAGCACGACTCGGATCACAATTTAGAGCTTTGGTAGCTTTAATAAAACTGTGGCGACTTTTCAAGGGGGCACGAGGTGCGACTGCCACTAGATTTTATATAAAACTTTTAACCTCTCATGTACATAAAGTGTCAAAAGTCAACATAAGGTCAATTGGCCATATCGTGGGAACCTCACCATCTGTTTACAGTCAGTTTGTCAGTTTGTCTACCATCTTTACGTATTACTCGTACTTTTCCCATACATCCCCATAAGGCACGACCAACCACCGCGACGGTGCCCTTAGAGAATTATATGCTAATTATATTGGCTTGTAATGCCGTTTTAATTTAAATGTTACTTTAAAAAACATAATTGAAAAAATAAAGTCAGCGTCACGCTCTTTCTTGAATGGCAGGGAGGACACAGTGAACCTAGTGTTGAGACACTCTGTTCCCTATGCGCTGCCTAATTTTTCCAGATATTAGGTGTTGCAACGTGGAACTTTACTCAGAGATTAAAATTAATTAATATCCCCGAATAAGAACCGACAACTTTCATAGTCAGTTGTTCCATTGCGCTACGACGGCCGTAATCATATTAAAATTTGCGAAAAACCAACAAACACTTAACAAAATTACAGTTTTTAACTAAAAAATAACAGTCATTAAAGAAATAAAACCATTATGTGTAATAAAAGAACAAAAATGTAGCTGCAGCGACCAGGGTTAGGACTTGGAAGCCAATAAGCCACGGATTTAATTGGTTTGGCGTAAAACGCTGATAACTTCACAGAGCTGGCAAATACTAAGTAATGAACAGATATAACTCAAATATAAAGGAAATATAAAGCTTTTTCTCGAGGCAGAGTAGACAAAAGGGACGTAGAGTTAAGACACTCCGCTCCCCACTTCCCTTGCTATTTTCGAGACACTGTGTGTTAAGTGGCGGAGATACCGCCCTTTGCCTTGTCACAAGTCCGTGGAAATGATTTATTTTCGGAAGTTGGAATCGAACCCATAATCTGTCGTATAAATTATATATTACTGTAAAAGGGAAAAAGCATCTATCCTCACCAATTTTTTTATTTATAATATTAGAAGAGAGCCTGTAGGTTAGCCTATAGCCTTTTCCGACTCGGTCTCTATAACAAAATATTTTTTCAATTTAAATTTGAGTTCTTGAGATTAGCGCGTTCAACCAAACAAAATCTTCATCATTATAATATTAGTAGGTACAGATATAAAATATAAAACTAAATCCCATTCAAAATGTTACCTTCACCAAAAGCAATAGCTAATCTTTGATGAACCAGTAATCACCTGCCCAATACGCCGCGATGATTTATTGCGAACGAACCAGCCGGATGTTTGTTTAGTCCATTATTATAGGTCGGTAGCGTCCACCGTCGACGCCTCAAGTGTTCGAGTCGATCTGCTTTATCAAATAATCACTTATTTTAGAAGGTTCTGATGAACCTATTATCTTTTTTGAAGGTAGCTTAGGTGCTGTGGCGAAATTGGCAAATTTGTATTATGCTATAGCGTTGTGGGTACGGCGTTTATCTCCACGCGGCGGCTATGGGTTCAATTGTCACTTGAGGGAATAAATAATTTTCATCTCTTCGCTCTAGTAAGAAGACAAACCGTGACGTTAAATTCCGCCACTCAACACGTAACTCCTTATCTGATAATCATAGTACTTGGTATAATTGCACCAGAAGGTATCCATATAACGAATAAGATATGCTTCGTTGCATTTTTAAGTATAACATTTGTTTTTTGGTAAATTGATGTAAAATCCAAACAATTTACCAATTTTCGATAAACGGTAAACTTCTGTTGTTTCTAACAATGCTATAAAATGGCCGCCCAAATTATAGTAGTATAAGTTTTTTACTATTATTTTGTTTGTTTGATTGGTGATTATAATTTGACTAGTTCAGCTAGAAATACTGATAGCATTTCTTTAAAGAAAAAATAATATTTGTTTTGATTTAGTAATATTGATTACCCTGTGGCACAATTATTAAATAAATGCCATAGTTTTGGAATTGTATTCCTTTCGTGGGAAAACTAATGTAAAGGAGGTCGTCGTGGCCAGCGGCACAAGGGTTCCCTCTGTCTACCCTGCTAGGTGCGGGATACAGCATGAGCTGAAAAAACCTTTACTTTCTTTCTAACTGTGCACATATATAAAAAATCGAAAAACAACCATCTATTCTATAATTCATTATTTACACACCAAAATAAGGCGCCAAATCATAAGCCGAAAATTTCTATAATCAACCGTCGATCCTCAACCAATATATAATCAGCGGTAATCGCCTTGTTTCGTATTTAGACGATATTAGAAATTATAACCTTTAAATTTTGTTTGTTTTTCAATATTTTTTTCAACTTTAGTTTAGTATATTTGGATCGTAAAATAAAAGCGACGGTAAATAATTATATTCCAAATTGTAAAGAAGGACGAAAGTGTTGTTTTTTATGCCTTTTGTCTTGTCTTGCATATTGCATTGTATTGCAAGAATCTACATTCTATAATTAATATTATAAAGTTGAAAAGTTTATTTATTTGACCATTTCGATCGTTTCTTCTGTAGATACTTGGGGTTAGAGGTATCTAGAAAAGTTAGAATGTGTGACATGTTATACACAATTGACATGTTATATATAAGTTGACGTGTTATATACATGCCAGTTTGGCAACCTAGTTTTACTCTGTTTCCATGTCCTTCCCTTTGTCTACCCTATGTATGTACATGCATCATAGCTGAAAAAAACACTAAAAAGTTTTTTTAACGTAGATTTAATTATCTTACTTTATTAAACACAAAAGATAAATATAAAAAATATATAAGGTTTTAGGTAGGTATATAACTTATGGATTAATAAATAGTAATAAAAACAAATAATATAAATAATAAAAAGTGCTTCAACATACAGTCAAAAACGACACGGATTCAAATTTGACCAATTGGAAAATTTCTGTCCAAAATTACCTATCGTCCACATCTCAACAGAAACCACAAAATACTAATACGAAAAAAAAATAAAAGCCACCGCTAAAACCCACGAAGCATAGAAACTGTCATATTTAAAATTAATACAAGATTATATACAGAAAAAATTAAGCTCCTTACCGATGACAAAACAATATTTGTTTAATGAAATACTTCCTAATTATTTGCACGCAAATTTCTTCATAGATATACTTTAAATGTAAAAGGTATCTTTTTTAAAAGAAATAAGACTCCAAATTCATATTTCTTTAATATTACCAAAAAATATTACAAAATTACACAATTCCAGTTGAAATTTTAGTGAAAATTGAAATTTAAGTCTTATCTTATAAGTATAAAAGTGGATTTTAAATAAAAAAAGTAGCCTAGTTGAGCAAAATCGGTAAATCTCTTTTCGGCGTGACAAAAGACTTTTTTCTATGTCGGTGGCCGGCGCCTGCGCACTGACTGGCAAATTTTAGTTCTTATTTGTCAAATAATTGCGATTTTTTTTATTTTGTTGCAAAATTTTAGTAAAAAAAAATGCAAATAAACCACTAATTATCATAAATATATGAGGCCTGTGGCAAGTTCCGACTTTTGATTAAAAAAAAGCGTTTGTTTAATTTTTTGTTGTTGCTTTTTCTATTACTATAAATACTACAAACTGTAGAATAGTATTTTTAAAATAAAATAATGAAAGTTTATTTGAACATATTTCTGTTGTTTGGCTCTTTATGGAATTTGGAAACGTATAAAAAATTGTACGTTGGAAAAATAATAAAAATAAAAATTATTTTTGTTTCAAATTGGCATCATCTTTCGAAAACTCCAAAATGTCAAATATGTAAATTGTTGGTACGTATTTAATACTACAAAAGCTTTTAAATTATATAGATATTTTTGTTGTTGTGAAAAGGGAAAGGGACTCGAGGAAATGGAATATTTATTTAAATTTATATTTTAATTTCTTCGCTCTGGTATCGAGACAAACCGTGGTGTTGAGTACCGACATACTCAACACGCAATGCCTCCAAAATAGGTTCCCTCTGCCTACCCTGTTGTGTGCGGGATACAGCGTGATGATATCAATAACTTGCGTAAAAATTTTTTTTTAAATATTAAACCAGGTCATTTTTCCTCTATTTAAAAAATAAAAACATGATATAACTGACATAACAGAATATTCCATACAAACTGTACCTACAAATAAAAACGCCCGTGAGACACTAAGCCTCTTATTACAGGTACTGTGAGTCGCAGTGACGTATTGTTTTCTCCATACACGTTTCTCAGTATAATATGTCCTTGAACATTGATACTATAAAAGAAAATATTCTTTATGTTATTTATATATTATGAACTACTGTATACCTTTTACAGCAGCACGAAGAAAAAAAGGATGTAAGTATTTTTTAGGTGTAATTTCAAGATCTGTTGCATTTCAACATTAAACACGCCTATAAAAAGCTACAAATATAAAATATGATATAGAAATTTAATGAAAAATGTATTAGCGCAATAAACAGCGCTTGCTTTATATTTAATTACTTTCATTTCACTATTCTAATAGACAAAACGCGGCGTTGAATTCCGCCACTTAAAACGTAATATCTCACAGATTCGGTGGAATGTGGGGAACAGTATGTCTTAATATTAAATAAGATTAGATTATAAGATTCCCTCTACCTTTCCTGCTGTGTGGAAAATTATGTGCTGCTTTTTATGTTCTTTTTTTTCAAATAAAACAATTTTAAACTTATCCTCTTTTACTCGAAAATCAAAATAATTGAACAAAAAACTTCAGTTTAACATTATATAGTATCTTTTGTAAAGCCTCGCGTGATCTTTGTGGGGTAGAGGCTTTTCATCGAACAATCGTAAACACCCGTGGCAAGGGCGAGATACCGCTCACTTTGGAGGTCAAAATATAAGAAAAGAGATATTAATGGTGACCTACTTTTAATTTTGTTATTATGACATATGAAAACAATGTGTAATTTACATATTGAAAACGGAATCCACGAATATTATATGGGATGAGGTAGACATAATTTCTTAAAATTTCGAGCTTGTTACGCCTAGTTAAATCCTCTAAAAAGCTCTCTGCTCTAAAAGGCTCTTTTCAACAGAACTTCTTTCTGGATGGTGGTAGCTGTGAATCAATCAATTTAAATAAAGAATTAATATAATATATAAAGTCTCGTGCTATCAAAGCAATTATTTTAAAAGTTTTTCTTTTTTTTTTACAAAATGTAACTTTTAACTGACGTCCAATGTGTGATCGCTTCAGGCGAAAATCAACACTTTCAAATGTTGAATCAATTTTATATCATTATAATAATTGATTAAAATAATACAGATGCTTATACTCTAATTTTATAAATAACTTCTTATTGTTATACAAAATGATTTATAATAATTATTTAATTTGACGTAAGTAAATAATATCATAGCCTCAAGAGTCACAGAAAATTAACAAATATATTTGATAATTTACTTAGATTCATCCTATATCCCGCATTTAACAGGCTAAGCGGAGAGAAAGAAGTGTTAAGCCACTCTGTACCTTATCTTCAATTTTAAATTATTGCATTTCGAGTGTGAAAACTCAACCCCTTTGCTTTATTACCAGAGCCAAAAAATAAAGATAATTCACTCTCTCGAGCGGGAATCGAGCCCACAAGCCGTCGCATCCACTGTTCTACTCTACACCGTCGCTATGCCACGACCGATTATCATCGAGCTTTTATTAAATATGCATTGACTGTGTCTACTTACATATTCTTATATAATAAAAATAAACAGTCTGTTAGATTGAACGTGCTAATCTCAGGAACTTCTAGTACGTAAAACCACATAATATCTCTAATCTATTTTTTCTTTTATAATCTTCAACTGATATATAGTTTTCTGTTTTAAAAAATATATAACTAAAGATTTTTTTCATATCAGTGTATTAAATAGCAAAACATTTTTCTCAATAGAATAGAAAGATAAAGTCATGATAAAATGACATAATAGCTAAATGAACCCGCACACCCTTCCGTGTTCTGTGGTATTTGAACCCGTTTCCTCATGGGTAATCTCGACAATCACTCAATGACATTCTTACTAAATTGCTGGATGTAGTTCCAGCTAACTGACCGTAACGTCTTTCTTAAGCTTGTACTACACTTTATAGTTTAACAACGAACATTATTTATATTATACTAAAATATACAAAAGATTTTTACATATTATGTCTATATGAATCCACACCTTCTGTTGTTATAGATAAATTTAAACTGAACCAGATTTCACCAAAAACATTAAGATATTTTTAAAATTATATTATAGTAGTAGAGCAGCCTTGATGAATTAAGTTTAGTACCACTAGCGTGCGCGTGCGCATTGTAACGTTGTGAGTTAGTAATTTAGCGTTTATATGTAGTTTCATTGTTGTTTTCTTTCCGTACCCATTTCATATTGTTTTTCCATTTCTAACCCGCAAAAACATTATGTTTATTACATTATGTTATTTGAAGACTTTATGTGGCGACGTAGTGTTCGAGATTAGAGGCACAGAGTGTATTGATACTAGGCTTTCTCTGCCTAACCTGCTATGCGGAAAAAAATGTAATGCTACATTTTTGCGTTGTGGTCAAACGTATATAGAAACAAGAGCGTGAACCTAAAGAAAAAAACAACAATTTAGCGTTTATCAAAAAAGGAAATTGCAATATTATAAATATAGAGTATTTTCGACCGGAACAGTGCACTATTAGAATAACTGTTATTAAGAACAAACCTCACACGACGAGAGTCAAAAGGCGTTAAATATCCCAGCTCTACCTACCTACACACCGCCCTGTAATTTATCTAATATGTATAGATAGATAGATAGATACATCTATTATATAATATTTTGACAAATATTAGCTATTATTGATATGTTTTATGAGATCCCTAAACTGTTTTCAATAATAATAATTATGAAAAAAGCTGTGGTAGTTTGAAATATTTGCAATTATATTTTTACAGTTTAAATTATGAGAGAATATTGAACTTGCGCACGGCAAAAACGGCAAAAAAATCACATTAATATGGGAGCCCCCATATATATTTAATATTATACTACTTTTTTATATATGTTATTACAGCGGTAACTGAAATACATCTATAAAAAATTCAACAGTCTAACTATCACTGTTCATGAGTCGGCCTATCTGTCCGTCCGTCGGGAGTAACCTGTCAGCAGACCTAGAGCTAGTGTCCAGACACTCTGTTCTTCGTTCTCTTTCTACATAATTGTTTACAATAAACATTTTTTCCCACAGAAATCAAGCAAAGTAATAAGAAATCACTAGTCTAAATAACGATAAAACCAATATCCGCCAACATCCACCGTGTGTGGCCCTTATTTAAAATTTGCATAATAATATGAATTATTATAAATTTGTTCACATTATTGTAATATTGTTATAGACTAGCTTTTACTTTCGACTTCGTTCGTATTGTAAAGTGTGTGAAATAACTTAGAGCTCTGAATGACAGATGACAGTACGGTAGTACCGATCGCAAAAAAAACGTATAATGGGTTACATTGAAATGAATAGCCTGTAGCCTTCCTCGATAAATGGACTATCCAACACATAATGATGTTTCAATATGAAGCACTAGTTTCTGAGATTATCACGCTTAACCGAACAAACTCAAGCTTTGTAATATTAGTATAGATAGATTTTTTTCGTCAAACTCTAATAGGACCTCTCAATCTGCCTATTGTTTAGTATTTTAGACAAATTGATATTTTATGCTGGCATGTATTAATAACTTAATATAAATAATGATATATAATTTATCATTTAGCTTAATCTTGTTTAGATGTTTGAGCTCGTTGAGTTTTTTAAGAAGCTCTTTAGAGTTCAGTTTTTGTTTTCTGAAATAAAAATTTGCATTAATTATAATTATAGTTATCATAGGAAATCGTAAAGGATTTAAATTGTTTGGGATAAAATGTATATTACATACTTTTTTGTTTAACTTCTTTCTGGTGCAAAAAAATATTATTTTTTAGTTATACAAACACTAGAGTGTTTTACGTAAAACCGTTTTTTTTCAGCTTCACCCTGCATATACTGGTTGCATGATAGGCAGAGGAAATCTGGGGACTTAATGTTAAAACACGTTCGTTCTTATTGAGATACTTCCGTACGTAAATATTTATGAAGAAGAACCCACAACCGATTCGCACGCTTATGTCACTGCGCCACGACTGGACTTAGACCTGGAACTTCGCGAAGCTAGAAAAAATCAATTCTGCAATTTTCATCATCATCTTATTAAACCTATCCTGATAATATCACTTCACTGATATACCTAGAAAGATTTTTTTATCTAAAAAAAAGTATCGGCATGACAAATTAGTTCGACTTAACTAAACTAAATTGACAGTCGGAAGTGAACCCGGAACGTATCGGTAAATAACCAACCCTTGCCTACCGTATACAGTTACATTCGGCCCCTTTTTTAGTTCTCTAGCAAATTGTTCCCGTTATACCAAAATACGTCTTTGATTACAGTTTACTTCGGTATAAACGTTTTGCGGCTTGAAAAAGCCTTCTTTTTTTTTATTCTTTTATTTACGAATGTTTTTTTGTTTTCTTCGATATTTTGTTATTTTTTAGCTTCAAGGTTACACCGTGTATACAGGGTAGACAGAGGGTAGTGTTAAGACACTCCGATCCCCAACAAAGCTACAAAAATTATGTTATATTCGTATGTAAATTAAAATTAAATTCACGCCATTATAGATATAGTTGACGTTCAGTTGACCTGATTAGGCAATATGAATTTGGATTTCAATACTTTGTTCATAGAAAACGAACGTAACTAGATTTGAACCAGCTCCTTTTGGAAACCGTCTAACCGCTCTAACCTCTAATACGTACTAATCAAATCTCGCTACGTTTGAATTTTTATACGTCTTCTAAAAAAGTATCTAACTTTAAAAATGTTGAGAAGGATTTCGATCCTCGTAAACAATATACATACATACATGCATATTTCAAAATGAAGAAGGGAGTATCTCGTCACTAGGTCCTCTTTGCTCTCTCTAAAAATAGAAAAAAACGGAAAAAGTACCCAAACATATCCAAATCTAATGTTATTTTGACATGACAGTCGTCAGCGTGTAAATATTTTATACTGAGCTTGTTTTTTAGAATCGTTTTACGCCCCATTAACCCTCCACTGCCGATCGGATTTCGCGGCACAAAAAGTAAGTTCTTAATTCTCACTTGCCATTCTATACGTTTTTGTTTTATGAAATATATTCAACCTCTCCGAGAGATATTAAAGCGTGGCGTTAAGTTCCGCAACTCCGTTACGCTCACACGGAACGAAAATTGAACTGAAAATGACGAACGGAATATCTTACCTCTAGGCCAAATCTGCTTATCCATTATATTAAAAAAACTGTATAATCTTTAAATTTCACAATAATAATTAATAGAAAATACATGAAGATTTAAAACAATAATATAACAAAGCCTAATAGGATTATTATTTAGTAAATTGTTGTTATTTTAATTAATTTAAATCCTTATCTATATACAATATCGTAAAAACTACACACTTAATACGTAACTGAGTACATCTATTGTTCTTAGCAGCTACCTGTTGTAAAAGTCGGTGAAATTTCAAAGTAAACAACAATGAAACACTTAATAACTCATAAACTCAGAGGTTTTTAATAATATTTAAAGAAAATTAGTAAAAGACATTTTTTAAAAGGTTTTAAATTTTTTTTCTTGCAAATTTCTATACAAAAAAGTGTTTGTAAAGCCTTTTGTTTTATTTACTGTGAGTATTAATAATAATCCTATTAGTATTGAAAATGTAGAAACGTCTCGATATTTGTTATTCAATTCTGGATTACTAGATTTGAAGAAATGAAGTCCACGCTTTGTCTTTACCTGAGCGAGGAAATGTGAATAGTACATCCCTCGAGAGGAACTGAATCTATAACGTTTACGTTTAAGCTTTAAATGCTGTGCCACATCATTAGTCAATGATTGTTGCAGTATAAAATTTAGTAATATATATAATAGAAATTTCATATACTTACTAGAGAAGTATTTTTTTTTGATATTATGAAATTAATAATATAGGTACAAGTAGTCCTTAAACTGTAAAAGTTGTATAGTTAAAACATTTTAGAAAGAGTATTAAAAAATTACGAATGCAATAATACTTTAAAAATACCAAAAATTAAAAACTTTGAGAAAATGATATATTTTCTTTCTTATATTGTTATAGGTACTATTGCACTTTAAAAGATCCAATAAACTTAAGGAGAGTTCAAATACTAAAAAAAAGTAAAGTAAATGTAAAAAATACTTTTTACAACTAATATTAACTAATTTCATAGTTTCATTCATAGTATAAGCTCTTAGTGTTTAGTTTTTCTGTTGGTTCATTCACAAAATCCGTTAAAGGGATGTTAAGTTTAATCTAATTATTAATACTTTAGTAAAAACCGTGATTTTGCGTACATGAGAACCAAATTCTGGTAAACGGAGAGACCACCTGGGAAAGGAAGATGCAACTAAATAGACTATGTTAATATGGATACGGCAAATATTAACATAATATCGTCATTGTTACTTTTGTTATTAAATTTGTATTTCTTTTTTAATTTTAGGTATTTATTATATGCAGAATAAAGCGTAGAGCTGAAAAAAAGGGTATATTTAATTTATTGGAAGGTTGGCAGAGATAGATCGCAGCGTTTTCCGCCTAAGCTAATCTTCTAGAAATCATTTTATAAAATAACAATAGGACTAACTAAAAGTACTTATAAGAATTCTGGTTTATTGGTATCGAAAATAATTTCTTATGTACTGAGTATAATCGATTTTAATTCGACCTTGCTTTTCTTTTACTGAAACAATAGTTTTACTTGACAAAAAAATTATTCACGTATTCATGTAAAGCCAGTATAATCCTGATTTAGAAAAGTATAAGTTATAAATCGAAAAGAAAAATATAAAAAATTAAAGATTGCGGCTCCAAATAGTACATTTTGCTAGCTAAGCAGACAAAACCTAGTGTTAAGACACTCTCTTACGATTCATTTAATTATATTCAAAAAATTAATATTAAAAATACCAAAAATTACCATATCCGTTTATAAGTTGATCTGCAACACTAAAGGCCACCTACATAACCGTGTAGTATTTCACCCACCTCGGACTAGTGAAAACTATATTATATGAGCAGGTTCGATTCCCAGCCAGTGTCGAGTACCGACTGGTTTTGAGGGAAACAGCGTTTTTTACCTACCTGTTAAGTTTTTAACGTGAATTTTAAACAAAATGCAGATTTTTCGCAAATAAGTTTAGATTATTGATATAATAAGATTTTTTATCGTGGTATAGCATACTGGTCATCATTTCCACGTCTGTGGCAAATTTAAAGAAATCATATTACTTTTTTTCTATACACAGGTTAAGTACCTACCTTTACTTGAAGAAATTGCAACCCTTAACAAACTTTGATGTAACACAGGGATGAATTATATATATTTTTTTGTGGAACATAAACAAAACGCGACGGATGTGGCTTTGATTCTGATACGACAGTTTGATTTATTTTCGCCTCTTAGCGCCACCACTGAAAAAGCAATATCTCGAAAATATAACGAAAAAAGAAATGTCATTAAAACTAGGTACCTAATAGGTTCCCTCTGTCAACCTTTTCCCTTACGTATCAATGCGATGTAATCTTCATTTAATCTGAATTTGTCTAGTCTAGTTCAAATTTATACGATTTAGAAAAAAGTTCAAATTAATTAATTTCATACTTATGAGATTTAGAAAAAATCACAATAACGTAAAACAATGTCACCCCATCATAATATGTCAGGCGCTGTTACCATTCGGAGATATCATACTTATTATACGCTCGAAGGCTCGGCCGCTCTAGTAACATTATAAAGCGCGGCGTTGAACTCCACCACTCAACAAGAGTGTCTTATACAACGTGCAAATATATATTAATTTTAAAAATTATAAACAAAACATATTTTCTGATATCTATTGAAAACATGCGTCAAAGTACCGCAAACTGCTACATTACAGGATTTTCTAACAGGAATCAAATAACAATACTATTACACAACTATTACAAAATCCAAAATAACTTTAACTATAAGTCGGGGTTCAAATAATTAATGATGATTACCGTCAGCCATCCCTTTCGTTTGCACGCGAAAAAAACCGCCCGTCCCTCTCCGGCGAACTTGGAAAATATATAAAGGGGACCAGGTAAACGGGAAGCTCATAACCCTCCGGGATACCGTTGTGATAACACCTGTATTATTATATTAACCAAAAATGGCCGCTGAGACTTACGGACATCGTCTTTTGTATACTGAAAAAGATATTTTTCCAACTGACGTCATGATGGAATACTCTACTGAAGAGTGCTACCTTTCTTGGCCGAGGTCCCCCGATTCGGGACGATCGAGCCTGGAACCAACTTCTTCGATGGATGGAAACCAAGAGTCACCAACACACATCGCCTACAGAGGATTGCCGAATGATCTTCTAGAAGACAGTTCTGATGATCTAGAAGGTTCTGGAAAGAGACGGGGTAGAGCTACAAGTGCAGCAGTGTTGAGAAGACGCCGTTTAGCCGCGAATGCCCGTGAAAGGAGGCGAATGCAGAATCTCAATAAGGCCTTCGACAGACTCCGAGGTCACCTACCATCTCTAGGAGCAGACCGCCAACTTTCAAAATACGAAACTCTCCAAATGGCTCAAACGTATATCTCAGCTTTATATGAACTATTACAATAATGGTGGTAACAGTGATAAATTAGAAAACCAAATTTATATTAGAATTTAGATACAGGGATATTTATTATATTACGTGAAATTAGAAATGCGTTACCATTAGAGCGAAATTAAAATTTGAACTTTAGTTCGACATGTGGCGTTAGTTTTAGTGTTTAGTGAATCCGTCCTGCCGATTTATTTATTGATCCTAGGAATTATAGATCATTTATAGATCATTGATCCACGGTGATTGTGTTAGAGGTAGACTTGCTTTTAAGTTTTTTAAACATCTTGCCGTATAGTATTATGTGAATACAATTTGAATAGATTTTAAGATTGATTAAGAAAAATTGTTTATGTAAAATGTTTTGTAAATAAAAACTGTTTTAATTTATATGTTTACTTTTTATTTATCATTTTATTTGGTAGATATCTTATTTCTATTTTAAGTTATAATAAAAGCCCAAACAAAACTAGTGGCTAAAGTGAAATTTATACATTTTTCAAATTGGTACTATAGTATTTAAATTTATTACATTTTCATTCAAATAAAAAAACCCCTTAAAATTTCGATTTTATAATTACAAATATTCTAATAATGAATACTTTGCAAAGTATGCACATTATACGTTTTATTTAAAGTTTCAGTAACTACGCAAGTTAATATTGGCTCACAAGTAGAAATTAAGTAAAAGCCTACAAAAGTTGCTGAAAATCTTTTGTACAAATTAAAGATATCTATTTGCGCTTTACTTAAGAATAATATATAAACATCAAATGTTTTTTTTAATTTTTCCTAACAAAAGAGTTTTTTTATGTACGAATTTACAGACATACATGCATACTGAAAATAATGTAAAAAAATCTTTTTAAAAAATAAATTAAACAATATTCCTGTACTAACTATACTAAGCAAATACGTTATACTAAGGGTGTAAGTAAAGTAAGTGAGGGGGTGGATTAACCATCTGCAAAATTAACATAAACTGACTGATTGTTCTGTCAGATTGATTTGTCGGTGATGTCGCCGCCTCGTTGTGGGGAGGATATGCAGTTCTTATCCATATATCGGTTTTATAGGATATACTCGTAAGTAAGTAAGCAAATGAAGGGAGTAAACAAAATATATCTTTAGTCAAATTTTTAAGAAACAAGTTTTCTAATGGATAATTTTAGGCTAGTCGTGGCGCAGGGGCAATAGCGTCTGACTATATATGCTACAGGCTATAGGTTCCATTCCCAGGTTCCCTCCATATACCCTGCTATGTACAAGACACAGCGTGAAGGTAATAAACATATAAAAATTGTGAACATAGAATAAGAAAATTAAATTGTCAACGGGATTTGTCCCTGCACTTAAAAATGTTTTTTTTTATTGTGTCGAAAAAATAGATTAAAAATTTATAACTAGCGACCCTGTAAGTAGATATTTGTAGTATTGTTATTGTTTAAACTTTAAAAATTTAAATGTTTAATCTAACTTGGTGAGTATGAGCTGGTGCTGTCACTGCGGTAAGCCCAACTGGGATCCAGGGTGGTCCCAGCTTAATCTAACAGCGAATGAAAGTTAAAATCATTACAACTATCATATTTCTATTGATTGATTTCTTTAGGGTTCAGTACAAAAAAAATGCTTTAGCTGATAAAATTTCTTGATGGACAATAATTATTATAAAATATTAAAAACAATATATAGTTATAAATAATAAAATGAAATATGAAATATTCCAAAATTTGAAATAAAAAATGTAACTAAGCTACAACCCCTAAATTAGAAGAATATAACACTATCATCCCTCTATAATTAAAACGGAATACTTAACCAATGGTTTCTTAATCTAACACTTTACGTCTCAATTCCGCTGCGAATCTGACACTGACAGGACTGACAGCTGTCACTTTTGACATTACTGACAGCTGTCAAATTTGACAAGTATCGCGTACTTGGGCAAATGATAACGTGTTATTAGGGGTGTCTTTGGCTTTATATAAATTTTTTGCATGATTTGTGCATTTCATTGTATCATCATCTTGTTAGCGGAGTCGTACCGGTCAGCTTGATGCGGAAAAAGTAAATGGCATAATGTATTATTAGTGCACGATGGTGGCACAGTTGACGTGTTTAAATGTACGCGATAGTAGTAGGTTCAATAATGAACTCGTTAAGTTACATAAAATTTAATCATCTATATAGCTTCACGCTGTATCTCGAATATATCAGGCAAATTGATACAGTGCCGAAGCACATTGTTCCCCTCGCACCGTCCAATTTCCGAGACATTGCATATCGATTGGCGGCACTGAACGCCGTGCTTTGCCTTGCTGCCCACTTAAGAGTATATACGAAATACAGCGAGAAGCTAAAACAAGCCAGTTCCATTCCAATACAATAAAAACAAAGTTTTGTCTCTACATTTGAATGTTCTCGCTGTTTTCAAGTACAAAATATAAAAAAAAAACCGATGTGTATACCTATTTAATTTCACTTACGCATGCGCACAAGCTATTACGCTATTGGTTAGGTTAGGGCCAATCGCGTAACGCACGTACATACATACCACAGCAATAGAAATAGATAGAGGGGTTACAGTGAAGCTTATTCAATATAATAGCTTACATCAAAGGTCAAGGTTAGTAGGTTCGATTCTGATTATAAACTACTATGAAAAATGTTAGAGAACTCTATTACTAAAATACTGCACTATTTTCTGTATATATTAGTAGTAGTTACGTACTATTTATATTGTGAGATTAATAATGAAAACAGTAATTTATGAATATATTAATTGAAAATAATTTTATTGTTTTTTAAATATCTTTCCTGGTGATCAATACATTTTTTAGATTCCCATTGAAGTATCTCCCAGACGTAGTTTTGTATGTACTTACGTATTTTTTCACAGCCGTACGCTTGTGTCCCTGCTCTACGACTGGCCTCAAAAACGTATGTAATTGATTATATCATCATTAATGTAAAATAAAGTGTTTCCATGCAGATTTACGTAATAGGCAAAAAGAACCTAATGTTAAGACGCTCATTTCTCGACTGTCCACAAAAATTTCGAGACACCGGAAGAAGGAATCGCACCTATAACGATAACATTTACAATCAAGCCGCAAGCAGCCCCACCGGGCCACGACAGATATATGGGGTTAAAACTAGTTAGAAAACGACCAATCCCATAAAGCACGTGTACGTACATACATACATAACGTTAGAAATATATAGAGGGGAGAGCGAAGTACTGTAATGAAGCTTATTGAATTTAATGATGATAGTTTTTATTTAGAGGTCAGGTCAGGTTTGAGTTTTGTCAGTTTTAATACCTACGTTTATTTTTAGCAGCATGCGGCAGAAGCGGCAGGTTGTAGGTTCTATTCCAACTCTAGGATGTGAAGTATTGAATGTTTTCTAACGAAGCAAAGCGCAGCGTTGACTTTCGCCGTTTAAGACGCAACGTCTTCAGAATTCGGTGGAAAATGAGAAGCAGAATCGTCTTAGGTTCCCAGGTTGCCTCTTCTTACTCTGCTATGGACGCAATAGCGTAGCGTACGCGCATGAAAAAACTATTTCTAATTTTACGCTTAAAATTGTTTTTGGTTTGTATAATAAACGTAATGAATTTTGTTAAAGATATGTATGAATACATTTAATATGTTTTTCATTTTTTTTCTTATTTTTTTTCAAACGCTATCCCACTGTGTCATGACCTCATTCCTTAATTTCCTTCATTATCAAACACGTCATAATTAAGTTATAAATACAAAGTCGTGTCAAATTTTTGTAAGAAAGTGTTAATTCGAGTTAATTATAATTGTTTAACTGTTTTAACGTGTCAAGGTTGACAAGGGTTAAGTTTAACGACTAATTTTTATACTAATCCTAATTATAAAAAGAACGATAGTAAAGTATGCCATCTCAACAAATTAAAATATTAAATATTTTATTTCCTCGAGTGGAAATCGAACCCGCAACCTGTCTTTTACAGTCGCTCGTGCCTGCTCCACGACAATATACACTCTTTGTTCAATAAAATCACACGCCCCCGATCGAACTCCCGACTAAATCTATTTGAAAATAATTAATTCCCCCGAATGAGAATCGAACTAACAACCGTCGACACATACACGGTGCCACTGTAGGTACCTAGAATACTTGTTCAATAAAATCACACGCCCCTCAATCGAACTCCCGACCAAATCTAAATTTGACTTCAGTTGAGCCGACAGGGTAATTGCCCCGTCTCCGCTCCGGTGCGATGGCAAGATTAACTTTAATTTGGTAAAGGTAATTGTGCTTGTAATTTCAACGCTAATTCTTACAGTTCAAATGGTTTTTGATCTTTTATTTTGTGTTTGTTTGTGCATCTTGTTAAGGATAGAGGTGGATGTGTGGAATGTTTTAGAGATGGCTTATGTTGGGTAGCGTAATTCAACGCCGCTAACTGGAGCTGGCAAGTTAATTAATACTCCATGAGTGAAAATTAAACTCATAACGGCATAAAACTTAAATTTGACATGTTGCTTGGAGAATGTTAAGGAGCACTAAGAAATGATTCCTAAACTAGTAATTAAAAAAGGGAAGGTAACATTATTTGGAAAAATAGAAATAATATAAAAAACTAAAAAAAACATCCAAAAAAAAATCGGTGGAAATCTAATTTACCATTTATGGATTAAATAACTTTACGAGATGCCCTAAAATTAATTCGTAGAGGGTTGTGGATTTGATTATCGGTGTACCCAAAACCAATGTAAAAAAATTCAATCTCTTAATTTGTTAATGCGAAAGCGTGTGAAAAATTGAGCAATGTAACATTTAGCTTTCAATATCCATCAAAAGAATCCTATGGAAATGGTACTACTTCATACCCCCCGATTAGGAATCGAACCCAACATTGTTACGTCAACAGTCAGACGCTGTGCTACACTAAACCAGCCATATAAATTACCAACGTTAATTAATTTAAAACTACATTCATTTAAGCCCCAAGGAAGTTCCACAATTTAATTTTGCGCTCTCAATCATGCCCTCTTAAGCTCTCTCAGTGAACTTTTTTCAAAAGTTACCTAACTTTTTTAATACTTTTTGGGTTTTTTTATTATAACTTTTTAAGTTTTTTAGTACTTTTTGGTTTGTTTATTAATGTTTTAGACCACGCCTTCGATATTAATTCTAATAATGTTATCATAACTCATTTGGACTACCGTGGTAGGTACCTATGGGTGTTGCTCTAATGTCATTATTTATTTTTTTAATTGATCTTACGAGGTTCGGTTCTGGTTTGCCACCTATGTAGATTGTGTTTGGCACACTTTTTGTGGTAGTTTTGAAAATATGTAATTATTTATTATACTAGATTTTGTATAATCTCTGTTATTAGAGTAGCTTAATTTTTTCAGCTTCACATATACCGCACAAAGCAGGGTAGGCAGAGGTAACCTAGTGTTCAGACACTCCGTTCTCTACTTTTCGTCAAATTCTTGAGGCTTTGCGTGTTGAGTGATGGAACTCAATTCCGCGCTTTGCCTACTTACCAGAGAGAAAAAATTAAAATATTAACTGGAATGGGAATCGAACCTACAATCTGTCGCCTTTACAGTCGCATACTTATCCCCCTCATGTAAGTATTACAATTAATGAAATATAATAAGTATTTTAGTGTGTAATGTTTTGTTTTTTTTTGTTTTCAGTACTTAAGCTCAATAATGGTAAAGTGCAATCGTTTTCAATAAAATGCGTATACTTACTATATTATTTAATGTTTTAATTGTTTTTTGGTTTGGCTCGACAAATTTACGGCAAAGATAAATGGAGAAAGTTGTGTAACACTAAATTTTCTCATTCTCCGCGCGTACACTATAAAAAAAGAAAGGTGCGTGAAGATAAAATACTAATATCAATAGATAATCCTCGATCTCTACTCTCTACGTCATCTGTCAACGCGCTCTATACAAATTGCTCACCGATATCAAACTAAAAATCTATTAAAATGTAATTTATAGCATTTAAAATAAGCATAAAACTTATCTTCATACAAATCTTCGGGAGCTAAAGTGAAACAAATAATAAAACATATGAAACTAGAAAGAGAGACAGAGCAATACAAACGAGAGAGATGAAAGTTCTTCTTCCGGTTGCGCCGGCGCAGGTGACACGAAATTTATTCCGAATTTCAAAACCTCCACATATATTTTATACGAAATGATTCAAACGGCTTTTTAAATATGGACATCCCTTACTCTGTGGTAAAGGTTGACAGTTTTATATTTGTCGACGATAATGCCGGAGAGAAAAAACACTTTGATTTATTTGAAAATAATACAGTGATGATAACCTGCCATAGAGTCTTGTAGAGACGCGGGAGATATCGATTTTGATTGAGGTTACTTGTAAAAAAAATATTTAAATATTATATTTTTTCAATATTTTCAAATTGGTGTTACAGATTTGGGAAATGGAAATGATAAAGAAAACCGTATGAAATATTGCTTAGGCAGTTTCCTTCAACGTTTAAATTTTCATACGTTTTCAAAAAGGCAATTTCATAATATGTCATGTTGTAAGCGCAAACACTATAAAGTAATGAGTGGTGGATTTCAACGCCGCATAAAAATAAATATTCACATTTTCAATAAATAAACACATTTTCATTCAAGTTCTATATATATTAGATATGGGAAACTAATATGGTACACTTTATAATACAAGAAACTTTACTCAACTTTTTGCCAAAGTCCTTTTTCTGTTGCATAATTCATATATTTTTGTGAGAAATAATATCATTATGAAATCAATATTAGATAAGAATATTGTAGGCAGAGAAGGGGAAAAATTATAAATTCAGTGTAGCTTCTGACATATATTAAAGAATAATTCTACTCTAAGGGAAAAAAATGTTTTTTTTTTATTTTCACGCTGTATCCTGTACATAGCGAGGTAGGCTCAAGTCATAGCGAAGTTGACACTAGGTTCTGAGGTTGACTCTGTTCCGATCTTCCGATCCCTATTTTCCCTATTTTGGAAGGAAGTATCGTATAGGAATATTGTCGTAGGTTGATAAACCTACAGTTAAGAGCTAACTTAAATCGTTTGACGGTTTCCAAAAGTTCAAAATGCTAAAAATATTTATAAATCAGTTATAAAATTGAGAACAGAGTGCCTGGGCTCTACATTCTCCACCTATCTAAGAAGCCTATCTAAATGCGTGGTTTAAACCAAAAATTTTGAGAATTTCACTTATTTAAGAGAAGAAATGGTTATATCTCATTATAATGCAAAACATTAACATAATTATGTCGTTCATATCAATTTAGTTACGGCTGACAAATCGAAATCGTTTAATATGAAATACTCCAAGTCTTTTGTAGACTCCCGGATTTTTTGGTTATACCATTTTTATATGAGAATTAAAATCCCATAAATTTGGTATTTAGTGGTATTTAACAGATTAAGTTGTCAGGTGACTGTTGGTTTTCTTATATTTTTTTGTTACACAATAACTTATAAATTGTATAGAAATTAGTATTGATAGCATATAATTATTGCTCTCGCATTTTAGATGGTAGCGTGGTTGGGAGATGTTTTACTGAGTATAAAGATTGCAGGTTCAATTCTTCGGGATTTCTTTAAAATTATAATTTATTTGGAATGAGGAAGAGGCATGATCTCAAGATGCAGTGCTCATTCCCCCGTGTAGATTAAACCCACAACCATTGCGCTTACAGTCCGCTTACACGTTGTCTCTCTACACCACAGTGACGATCAAATGAACAAGTTTAATATTTTTTACCACGGAACCCAGTGTAAAGACACTCCGTTCCCATTAAGACATCTCCGTTCCCCACTTTCCACCGAAGTCATTGAGTGGCAGGACTCAACGTCGTTTGCCTCGTTACAAGAGTCAGGTTCTTTCGATCTACTTTGCATGCGGCAGATGATTCAATATAAATAAAATCGAAATTTTGCTACTGTAAAGTACGAATATATAACTCAGTTAAAAAACTCTTAGTCATGTTTACCAAGAGGATGTGCGTTCACATTTCAACGTCTTATTTTTTTTATTAAAAAATAACAAACCGCTTTACGCTTTTTCACGCACAGCAGGTTAAGCACTGTGAACCTAGTGGTAAAACTCCGTTTCTCATTTTCACTAAATTTTCAACGCATTGCGTGTTGGGTATTGAGCGGAACTCAACGCCGCGTTTTGTCTATTAGAGTTATAACAATAGTTTATTTCCCTGAGTGGGCTTTGAGCCTAATACCATCACGTTTAAAGTTAAAGGCTCGTTTCAATTATATTTATTTGATTTTATCTACTGTTTTATCATATTATACAAAATTTTAAGTAACCATATGAAAAATTTCACAGAAATTTCATACAAAATAATAAAATCAATACACAATATAAGATTAAAATCTTACAAATTGCTCAAGTGTTGCTACTCACCTGTGGGAAATTCTCCCGGAAGCCCAATTTGTCGACTCTACGCCCATCTTATAGCGCGACTTCCGGTTTGAAATAAGTACGATTAAGTGCACAGCGTCCGGTTTGTAATGAATTATATTATAGATGCTGGATTTGAACCTAAGAAGGCAATTTGTCAGAATAATCGAACGAAGATGTATGGGGTTTTTAGTTGCAAATGTATAACTTTAATGTAAGTATATCGATGTCTATAGAAATGTACACAGGCCATGTCTGTCTGAAAACGTGACGGTTGTGATTTCAATTTCGACATGAATTGTTTTCATTTATACGCTCTGGTAGAAAGATAAAGCGCGGCGTTGAGTTCCACCACTCAACATGCAATTTATCGAAAATTTTCCATTTTCTGGAAAACGGATCTTAAAAGTCTACTAGCCACATTTTTCACAATATTTTCGAGATACGTACATTTCTTATATTCTTACCAAGGCAGAGCAAGGAAAAATAAAAAAATCATACTCACAAAGTTAGCTAGTACAGCATTTTAATATTAAGCCAGTTGTTATATTCTTGCAATGGAATGGGATTTAAATAAAAATAAAAAAGAAGTATAATCTATTTAGCAAAAATTGGCACATTAAATGAAATCAATCAAATTGGTAGCAAAATAAACTAAGGCTACAATACAAAGGATGCCGATTAGCCATTGATATAAGCCGATCAATTTTAAAACACGCGTGAACCCTGGACTTCGTGGAATTGCAACGGTATATCTAATTTTGGCGGGTGCGCTTGTCGCTTAAAGGTGAATTTGGTAACGTACAGAGTAATGTTTGTAAATATTTTCCTTTAATTTTACTAAAAATTATAATTGTTAGTTGACTTAAAAAGCAGCTTCATGTTTTCATTCATAAAATTAATTTCCTTTCACTTCCACCTTTCGATAGCGTGGTAGCGTATTGAGAACGCAAGATACTTGTGATTAAAATTAAAATAAATAAAAAACTAGCAGCAGCTCCACGCTGGCATATCAGCAGGCAGCAGTGCCCTGGTGCAGGGTAGGCAGAGGGAATAGGGGAATAGTGTTAAGACACTCCGTTCCCCACTTTCTGCTGAATTCTGGAAGCATTGCGTGTTGAGTGGTAGAACTCAATGCGGTATGAGCACATCAACGACTTTGATCACAACTGACCTCAAAATTCAATTTAAAACAATATTCCCGAACATTTTCACCTACTCTGTGCCTACTAAGTAGTCACTCGACACGCGTCCGCTAGCGCCCCGCGCCGCTCACGCCATGCTCCACCGTCTATCAAAGCTACCAGATGCCTAAACGTGTTAAATTAGATAACAAGGTGATTTCGTGTGAAAATATCTTTTTTTTATAAATCAAATCAGCTTCACGCTGTATCCCGCACACAGTAAGGTAGGCAGAGGCTGACTGGCTGCTGACTGCGCGACAATGAAATAACTCCATTTTCTTCGCTCTGGTGTCGAGGCAAAACGCAGCGTTGAGTTCTACGACTCAACATGTATTGTCTCCAGGATCCGGCGGGAAACGGAGTGTCTTACTCTTAACACCAGGTTCCCTCTGCCTTTGAAATGTTTTCATATCCTTGTAGACTAAGTACGGCGTTGAGTTCCAACGCTGAATATGTCTCAATATTTTGATAGAAAGTGAGGTAGGATTGTCTTAATGCTAGGTTCTCAGCTTACTCTACTTTGCAGGAAAAGGGTGAAGGTAAAAAGGTGAAAGATTTATAACAATTTTGACAACTAAATGAGTATGAGCGAGTATGTATCATGGTAGTGGAATTGATTCCACCGCTGTTCCACTAAGCAAAATGTTTATTTGCATGTTGTAAATATTTTCTCGGTATGCTCAGGCAAGCGTAGGACGCTCTGCAGCATAATGGACAGATAATTTAAAGAAGGTGGCTGGCACCGGATGGATGCGAGAAGCCCAAGACCGGGATGGTTGGCATTTGATGAGGGAGGCCTACGTTCAGCAGTGGACGGCGATAGGCTGATTAATAATGCTCAGGCAAAGCGCAGCGTTGGGTACCAAGACCGATTTTTTTTAAACCTACTTAATATAAAATATGGTACAGTTAATATTAGGCTCTAAAAATAATTCCTCGACAAATATAAATATCAAAAAATACGCACACAGAGGTTTTATAGTCTATATTTTAAATTTCAATACAAATATAACATTACATATACTGAAATAAAGGTAAGTATATCAATATTATTATAATATTTCCTGGCCTCGACTCTACCTCTATAGTAACGTAGAAACCGCAGTTCTCCGTGACAGTAATGTATATAATTACATGCATGAAATAACTATACCAATTTATATTTTATTATATTCTGAACATCTGTATATACCCTTTACAAGTATTTTATTGTTAGTATATGTAAGGAATTATACTAAAAAAAATATTAAAATATTTTTTCTAGTAATATTAAAATATTTTGTGATTGTAAGCGCAACGATTGTGGGTTTGATTTTCACTCAGGGTTGAAATAATTTAATTTCCCCGCTCTAGTGACAAGACTAACCGCGACGTTGAAGAATGAAGTGTCTTAACACTAAGTTTATACAGCGTGAAGCCTAAAAAGAAATGAAATACAAATTTTTAAACCTTTCACAACTACTGTCACGGTTCTTAACAAAACCACAAATAAACAAACCCATATTTAGATGATTCTTATACAGCTTTTAAGAGTTTTCACGAAGTTTAAAGTAAGTTTTAAAATTACATTCAGCACAATATGCTTCCGGCGAGCACAATGGACTAATTGAGATGAGCTACTCAAGATAATCGCGAGCAATGCATAAGAAATCGTACGCTCAAGTAAAAGAACTGGACTGGACTCAATTATACTCGAATGGAAAGTTTCAGAAAGCTTTCTAAAGGTTTATTATTTTAATAATTTATATTATTTTCGGTTAGATGTATTGTTTTTTTTATTTAAAAGAATGTTACTATGCATGTATGAAGTTGATGACGGACGAGGCGAATGATAACCAGAGATTGTGGTTGGTGATTGTGATTGTTTGTGGGAAAATAATTCAAATTTCCCAGCTACGCTTAACTAATATGTAGCAATTAGATTACTAACTACATAATAACTTATATTGTAAAGCTGAATAGTTTATTATTATTGTTTATAAAAGTTAATTTGGTTGAACGCTTCTAATCTCAGGAGCTACTGATACGAGTTGATTTTTTAAATGGTTTGTCTATTTATCCAGAAATCCATTTGTGTATTGTTCTCAGGGGCGAAGTCGCAGATGAAAGCTACAAAATATACCTAGATTAATAAAAAAAGTCGTTACATCAAATAATCTAGATATATTCTAGGTCAATTAGCGTAATGCCTAATCTCACTCCGTATCCCAGGTGTGGCGCACAAAGCGGAACTGGCACCTGCGCACGCGCACGTTAGGGATGCGCGCGAGCACACGATGATCTATGTACGATTCAGAGATAACATTTTTAACCGTTATGACTTAGTGGTTAGTTTGGTGATAGTGATAGGGTTATGGGTTCTTATTCCGCGTATATTGTACACTGAAGAACGGTATGGTTACGTAGTGTAAGAAATTACCATTTTTCATAACTTTACTAAATCACTATAGAAATGAAAATAATTTTCCTTCAAATAGAGATTGAGCCATTGTTATCTCATAAGCATAGAACAATACTATATGTATTCTTCATTACAGGTTTAATTTCCTATAAGAATTACGTGTATTAAACATACAAATATGTAGGAACAGCGGCCTTAAAGTTATTTTAAATAGAATCTAATATCAAGACACTCCGTTTTCCAAATTTCTTCCAAAATAATAAAGTTTGATATGTAACTGTAATAAAGCTCCGTAATGTTTAATAATAATAACAAAAAAACCACTACAATTATATGTATAAGATAAAAATATAAAGAAAATTACTTTATATTATAATTTACTTTTAATTAATTTTTTAACTTGTAAGATTCTATTATATCATAATCTGCCATCTCCCAGGTGTGGAAGAAGGGAGCAGAGCGGAACGATGGGTCACCTGCGCAAGCGCACGAGCCTAACATGACAGTTGTAATAAAAAGGCATATCTACAAGCAAAATTTAGCTTATTTATTATTTGCGTGGTTAAGAATAATAATATACAGACACTATGTTCTGCACTTTCTAACTAACTTTTGTAACCAATGCGTCGTGCCCCACGAAGATTTCTAAGATGAATGTAAAGAATGTTAGATATAACTCGGTACAAACCGGAAAACGGAGAATGGAAAATATCGACGCTAGGCTCCCTCTTCTAGAGTGCTATATGGGAATGGCTTGAAAAATAAAAAAAAATAAGTCGTCAAGAGTAACAAGAACAGACAGAGACAGAGACAGAACAGAACAGAGTAATCAAGTGATTACTCTGTTCTCTTTTTTTCCTTCAAATGCTTTATTTAACTAACATAAATTAATTGAGTTACGTGATGTTATGGCTAATAACCTAGCCTAACTGAATTTTATTACTTTAAAAAAAAATAAGTACCTATCGATAAGAATATTACATCACTAAACAACTCTATGATCGTAAGGGAAGATACCCCGTACTTGCGTACAAGGAGACGCGTGCCACCTTTTTTCTTTATACGTACATCATTTAGCCGAATGGACTAAATTTTAATTATCAAAAACATCCAAAATCAACCCTATTGTCTTATAATAAAATTCAATTTTAAATACCTAAAAGGGCAATAGGGTGTCTTCGCGATAGTAATAATTGTTTGGAACACACTGTACTGCTTTTGTTAATTTGAATATAAGGGTGTATTTTTTTATTTTATTTTCGTAGGGGTGAGGGTCGTTTTCACTTGCGCACGCGCCGTTAAGAGGTTAATTATTCAGAACTAATACACGGTTGTTGGATTCCGTTGTTTCCGAACAGTCCGAGCGTTGAAATTTATTGAATTGATGGACCCTGACTCGATATTGACTGTTGATTGATATGGTATTGGTTTTTGTTTATAATAGATATTATTTGTATATCTTTCTTTCTTGTAGGCACTTTGTTGAAATGGAAGTCAAATAACAGATTAAATTTCTCAAAATAGAAGAAAGTAAGAATAATATGGTGCAATGGACGAGTGTCTGTGTATCTGTATATCAGTTTGTGGCATAGTAGCTCCCACACCCACTTGAACAGTATTATTGAGAAGTACTATAAGCATCGTTAATTTAAAGGATTTTTTTTGTTCATGAAAGGATGTAATGTAATCAATTTCCACGGTCCTGATCGATTCCATGTTTCATGTCTTATCATTTTAATCAACAGTAGAGGTAACAGAGGTCATTTAGTTTTATATAATGTTTCCATTAACCCTCTTCTGCATAATTTTCAAGACATTGTTTGTTGAGTGGTGGTACCCAAGGCCTCGGGGAAAAGCAAAGTCCTGGAACGGAGAAGTAAAAATAATTCATTTCCCCGAGTTATTTGAACCGACAACTGTCGAGTTTACAGTTGAAAAACTAACGGTAAGTGAAGACAGATATTCAATATAATAATATATATTGTATAAGGGATGCCACCCTTACCCTTTACCCTTCGCCAATGAGGCGACACTAATATCTTGTCGACGTAAATATTGATTATATTTTTTATAATATATAATTTATATCGGTTTTAATGTAAAATGTAATTACTTGTATGGTTAGCAGCGTTTATATAAATGGTCACGAGTTCATTTCCTGTTTGAGTTTAGTTTTCTTTACAGTTCTGACTATAAAGACAATTTAAATGTCATGTTATTGTGGATTCAATTCCCACTTGAGGGAAATTATTATTATTTTCTTGCACTTGTAAAAAACCAATGCGTGACGTCGAGTTCAGTACGTAATGCTTCGAAAATTAAACGGAAAGTGGAGAACGGAGTATCTTAATACTAGTTCCTCTCTACCTACCATGCTATGCGTGTAAGACCGAATGTTTTTATTATATTGTCAACTGAAAAGTACTTCCTAAGCCCTACCTAGTAGCCCCATTAGCCCTTCCTAGTCCTATTTTCGTAAGAAAAAATAAATCAACATATTTGATAAAATTATTGAAGAAAATTTTAAGTAACGATGCTGTCCCATTGCGCCATAATACTGTATTAGAATTATTTTTTTTTTTTCAATAAAACACAGAAAATTCTTAAAAAATATATATATTAAAATTCTTTCCATTTCATCCAAATCCATTATTTGCAATCATGTACTTCCAAAAATATTATAATAATATAGAAATAGCACCTTACTACAACTTTCATCCACAATAATTAGGTTCATTTCAAAAAAAAATAAAATAAAAAACACAATCAAACATACTAAATTAGTATAATATAGGTAAGTATTCATTCCAAATGAAATACTCATCCCCCGCACGCGTATCGAACCCCCGACCCATTATTTTGTGTCACGCGATTATTCTGTAATAGCCCTCATCTGGCGTATGGAAGCTAATTTACTATAGCTTATTGATTATATGTACATTTATTATAATTGAGGACGTAGTGGCGCAGTAGGTCAGGGTCTCAGGGGGTAGATGTGTGTTCAATTCCCTCTTGGGGACATTGTATTTAATTTTTTACATTCTGGTCGACATATTGAAGCGTTAAGTCTTGGAGGTCATTTTGAAATATGTTCAAAAATGGACGACAATTGAGGAAGAGAGTGTCTTGACACTATGTGCTACTCTGCTGTCGGTAAAAACGGATAACTTTTTTATTATACGACGCAGACTCAAACTCAAAAAACGAACCCGTTATGGTACAGCGCCGACCGTTAACGCGTTCAATTTCTATTCGAAGGATCTATTTCTTTTTCTTTCTTTTTCTAGTTTCAATAACAAAATAAATCGCGGCGTTGAGTTCCACAATCCAACACACAAATTCTCGAAAATTGGGCGGAAGGTTCCCTCTACTTACCCCGTTATATGCGGAATATAGCATGAAATTTAAAAAAAAATCAGCATTATCCTAAAAAAAAAATATTTCCACCTTAACAAGATCCATATGGGTCTATTGGGATATCTAAATATTTC
The DNA here is from genome assembly GCA_000313835.2 of Heliconius melpomene melpomene. Lineage (NCBI taxonomy): Eukaryota > Metazoa > Arthropoda > Insecta > Lepidoptera > Nymphalidae > Heliconius > Heliconius melpomene. The sequence goes on along the minus strand of HE671619.1, from coordinate 142,034 downwards.
ATGATACGATTAACCCCACATTGTAGTACGAGATACAATGCTGTAAGAGGGGATGATAGATGTTTATATAAGCCAATTAGGGGTATGAAACCTGAATAGGGGTTGAACCTTTGGTATACTTTTATATTTTTTGGATTTTATATTATAAATGAATGAGTAACTCTGTCAGTCTGTCTGTTTGTTACGCTATCACGCCTTAACTACCGGTCCAATTTTAATATTTGGTACAGAGATAGAGGTGACTCCGAGAAAAAACAAAGTTTATTTTTAATCACAAGACTTTTATAGGAAGTAGGTATTTGTAGGAAGACACCGCGGTGTTCAGTTCTGTCCCTCAATACTAAATGACTCGAAAACTAGGCGTCGTCGGGGTATTTTAACACTAGGTTCTCTCTGCCTACCTCCCTCTAGGAGGAAAAAGAAGCCAATTTCGCAATTCACGTAATATGTGACTGTTATAAAATGTTGACCGCCACTGTCCGTCGCGATAAACAGAGCGCTGATCAAACACGGTATGATCCGCTGAAAATATAAACAGCGGGTTTAAGGGCAGTATTAAACTTTAATTTATTTTGTTTTATAAAATAATTCGATAATTTTTAAGTGATATTTGAGATGTTTTGGATATCGGAAGAACATAGTGTTAAGTTACTCCATTACTCATAATCCGCCGCTCAAATCCGCTGAGTAACGAAACTCAACGCAGCAGTTTCTCTCGTTATCATAGGGGGGAAATTAAAATATTAAATATTTCATTTCCTCAAATGAACCACGCTTACGGGACGCTTAACTCCTGCACCGGCACTGGCTTCCATTAATACAAATACTTACAAGTTTTTTTTTTATATTGTTTGAAATAATGACCATAGAGGTTATATAAGAACGGCTCTAATTACTGGCTGGTACTTTTATGGGCTGTCAACGGCGACCGAAAGGAAAAGATCGCTAACGTCACTCTGCTCGATGAATTCTTTAGAACCAGAGATTGTTATTAGACTGCTAGATAATTCCCTTTGGTTGCTTAATAATTATTCGAAGCCTTGTTTTAATTCATTACCTTTCCCACTTTATTTAATATTTCCAATAGTTTCTTACAATATATATATTTTTTACATTAGCTACTCGCTTGTTACTCTGCCCCTTAACTCGTGAAGCGGACGTTGGACAAACAAACAGTACACCGGGATCTCGTTTGTCGTGTCATCAGTTCTGCCAACAAGCCTTTATATGGAGAGCGCAAAATGGACTTTGTTTTTTTTATGCTGACCCAAATTGAAATTATTTGATTAGAGAAAAGTGACAGGTGAAAATGTACATCAAATCCATTATATTATAATTAATTATCTATTTATATAGAAAACACAGTAAACATTTTTAAAAATGATATCGAAAAAGGCAAATATATTTCACAATAAAAAAATCTCTTGCAAAGTTGGGACAAGGGTCCGGGCCTTCGGTGGTAAGAGCTGCAGAGTGAGGAACCTCTTCGCAATACGTACCGTCTTAATACGCCTCCAGTATTAGGCGGATAGCCTTACTAGACGATTATTAAAGACGAATATTACATATTTCATTGTTCGAGTTCGAGTGGGAAATCAGAATCGATCCCTCAACCGTCGTGGATACAATGGCACGTTTGTGCCAATGCGTACTTAATGTTTTATTATCCCTAAAAATATTTTTTCAAAACTATAAATAAGCAAATAACAACTATAAGAAAACAAAAGTAAAAACTTTTACATATTGACATATTGGCGTTAATCTACGCACATAAATATAAGTGTGCACTTAAAACACTAAAATCACAATAAATAACTTCCCAGTAAGAACAAACGTCAAATCACATGTGACTCGGGCAGGCATCGAACCTGTAGTTATTACCGTCAGTTTATAACAATAATCGTAATATTCATAATATCGCGCCGCGGCAAAGTCAACACGCTAACGAGGCTTGCTCAATTTGTATACAGGCTGTACATTTTTTAATTTGGAAAAGTTTTCATTTCAGGGTTTTAAAGGAGAGAGCAACCCTGAAATTGGAAATGTAGTTTCCTTTGGTAATGTACGAAAAGTAGTGTAAATATTATTTGGTTGAATGCATTAATCTCAAGAACTATTGCTTCCATTTGAATAATGATTTTTGTTTAGAATGATTCATTTATCGAAGAAGTTAATGTGACATCAAGTTTATCGTTACGACATAACCTACAGCAGTAAGTTAACTCGGGCACTTAAAACTTGTCATATGCTATACAACTTTTATGTTATGACCATGCAGGCTGGACCGCCCTAGAAGGTATTCTAAATACATAAAAAAATTACAAAAAAAGAGCACCCTATACATAAATTAGCAAATCACCGCCGAAAGTGCGAATGACTTACGCTTCACACGTCCATAATTATTTGTGAGGAAGTCGCGTGCTGTACTAAACACAGGTTACCATGGCAACGCTGTCCTCTCCAGTAACACTTATGAAATATTAACGCAATTGATGGAAAAACGAGAGAAAATTAAACGCCATATTCGTCGAGACATTTACTATGTTATTATGGAGAGCCTCGTGCCAGGGTTTTTAAGTGTAGAGTAACATATTGTAAATTTGAGGTAAGTCCAAATTTTTTAAACAATATTGCCTTATTTTATTAGTTTTAAAATGATAAATAATGTTAATTAGTTATGGTAACACTGTTTCGTTTGACTAATGACAGCACTTTTTGTAAGAAAATTGTGTAAAAAGTGATATTTTTTCATTTGTGAAGCCATGAAGCCTAGAATCTCTAGTCACAGGCACTATTTCGAAACACATACTTTTAAATTTTTTGTCCTCTTTTTTTAAAAATTTGTTAAAAATAACTAAAACTCCCAAAAAATCTTATTTTTTAGTTAAAAAATGAGGTGTCGACTGTTTAATTAAGTTAAGTATGGTTTTAGGCGACAGTTCGTTTACTTGCTGTTACAACTACTTGTGTTTTACACACAAAAGTCGATAATTTCATTTAGTAGAGACAAATGTGCTGGCTTGAGGCTTGCGTGCATAACAATCACGACATTTTTGTCCTTCTGCTCAAATTCCTTAGAGGAACTATTAAAATACTTACCGTGGCTAAATATTTTTAAGATGACAACATTAGACAGGAGAAAAGGATGTTTTTAATGTTAAAAAAATGCAATACCGTGGAAGTCGTATTAGAGGCAATTTTGGCATAGCGATTGACTGTAAAATGCGATAGTTCTGGGTTCGTTTCTCACTCGTGGTAATGAGTTATATTCGGTTCCTTGTAACTTCTCCTCTCTCGTAAATATCTCGAAAATAGACCGAGGTATAAGAAACGGAGTGTGTTAACACTAGTTTCCCTCTGCCCCACTATGTGAGATTCAACGTAACGCTGTAGAGTTATTTCGCAATTATCATATTTCTGAGTTAATATTTCAAATCTATGCAACTCAAGCTCCCCCCCGCAGTGATCCCACAGTCAAAAATCACTAAAGCATGCATTTATTGATCCTTTCCCCAAAGGTCTGCACCAAATTAATATGTTTTGGTGAAATATTTGTATCGCTCATAAATTTTATTGTTATTATTGTTCCTTGGTTTTTGGGAGGTCCTCATTTTTATGGCAACATTATTTATAGACCATCGCCTCGGCTTTAGTCACTTCTACTGAATATGTTTTTTTTTCACGCTTTATCCCGTAAAGCAGGGTAGAGAGTGCAGAAACTTAGTGTTATTTATTTTTCTCCGTTTTCCAAAATTCTAGGCAGGACTCAACACAGTGATGTGTCTTAATGGGGCGAATTAAAATTAATTTGTAGTCCCTATTGAGTATTGTATTTATAACCATTGCGTTACAAGACGCGGACCCACTGCCCCAAGATGGACACGCAATACTTCTAATATGAAAAGAAAACAGAGACATAAAGATTTAACACTAGATTATCTCTGCCTATTTTGATAAGTATAAAAAGTAGTTTCGTGGTTCTTCCAGGGTAGACAGAGGAAGTTACTCCGACAGGTGAGATCACATTTCGTTCTCTACTTACAATCCAACTTACACGACATTGTGTGTTGAGTGGCGGAGCTTAACGCTGCGCTTTACCAGAGCCAGTGCCAATCCACCGAATCGAACTCATAACGATCGCATTTGCCGGAAAATTTGATCACTATAAAATGGTAAAACAAAGCTAAAAAACCATTAGACACCCATTATACCACGTGCTACCACATATGGGGCGACACCATGAAAAAACACCGTCATGTGGTAAGAGAGACGAAACGGAAGTGATTCTTACGTAGAGCCTTAAAATTGTTTTTTATGTTGAGGATGTTTATATTAATTTATGTAATTGTTCAATCCTTTTATGTTGTTTCACCATATGTTTATGTTTGTATCGCTGATTAACTCTCATTGATGTCTGAGGGTGGTTTCCGTTTAATTTCGAATTTATTTTTGATCACCCCTGTTTCCTACATACATCCGTTTTGATGTTTTCCTATATTATTTTCTGAAATTAAGTAGTTTTATGATGTATTTGATTTAATGTTTTTTTTTATATACAATTATTGTTAAAAAAAGAGTGGAAAAAGTTATATCTAAATATCTAGTGCATTCTTTTTAAATTTCCGCATCTTTTATCATTATAATATTGTTTAAATTTAGTTTTCTATTTCTTATATATCCATACCTATATTATAAATTCGAAAGTAACTCTGTCTGTCTGTCCTTTACGCAATCAGGGCCAAACCGCTAATTTAATTGTGATAAAATACTCATATAGAGATACTTGAGGGTCCCGGGATGAACATAGGATACTTTTTTTTTCTCATATTTGTAATATTTTCGATATATACCAAAATATTAAAATAATTAATTTGACAAGCAATTTATTCCGCCATGTTAATAACAATCGTCGCTACGCGTTGCTAAGCAACGGCTTGCAAAGTTTGCTGTTTTAAGAAAACGTCACCCAAAGTGAGTTTGCTTAATGCATAAATGACGCGCGCCGATATAGATTTGTATACATTAACAAAAATTAGATGATTTCTATAATTTGATATTCATCCTTATGAAAATAAATATAATAGTCACTTTTAACATTTCATCTTGATGGAAATTATAGTTTACTGTATAACATTCTAATAAATAATTAAGATGTCACTGATTCCAAATGACCTAGCCTACGAGTGGTATAGTATGACCGACGCGAACGGGCAGACTTTGATGATTTTGTAAATTTTTATATATTTTCGAATTACTATTATTTTTTATGTAATTATTTGCTGCTTATAATTAATTTATCTCAGTTAGGTTATCCATACCGATGTTATACACTTAAAATATCGTAATTTTAATCATTTGAGATTTTATTTAATATTGTTCGCAAAAATGAATAATTATTTAATATAGAAAAATGTTTACTACGCGCGCACGGCAAACTTTAGGTACTTTTTCTAATATTAAGAATTTCCTTTAGTTACTTTTACTTCTTTTGTTTGTTCATTTCGGTTACTCAGATATTTTTTCAATAATAAATCTCCACTTATTATTTTTTTTTAACTTATTTTAATTATTTAGGCTTATATTTTCGCGGGCGTAGCCGCGTCCGGGCCCACTAGTATGTATATATATTTACAAAATTGCATACGATTCTAACTAAGCCGAGAAAATAATGAAATTTTAAATAAGGATCGCGTCTATCAAAATACGTTCGTTCATTATATTTTTCGTTTTTCGCTGTCGTGCTTTATCCCTCTGTCGATCCTGTTATGCGGGAAAAAGCTTAAAGTTGCATTTTTATGTACAGATTACATTTAGATTAAGGATTTTTTTGAGAATAAACTTTAATTTTAAACGCAAAGTTTTTTTTCGTTTCTCACAAAAGCTCAATCAAACACTCCACACTATTATATTGTTTGTCAAACCGGAAGAAGAATGAAGAAAAGATAGTATATCAAAATTTAAAAAATAAAGAGACCGCCTTCATCACCGTGTGAAAACAATGCTATTTTTTAATTCACGCCTAGGCATATCTCAGCGGGGAACTAAAAAAGTTGAAAAAAAAATTACAAAATTCAATAGGATTTTATATGAGCGAAATGATAATTTTGTATTTTTTGTATTATAATATAAAAGTCTTTGTTACACCCCTTTTGTGTTATAAGCGAATTGTATTTTTGGTGATTGTTTGTGAATTTGTATGGAAAATAGATGATTTCATGGTTGTATTGAGAGATTTAATCAATTTACTTTTGTATTGTGTTTTAAAAATAGATTTGAGAACAGTTTTCCGCTATTTGCTACTAATAAAAAAAAATACAGTATGTAAACGCTTACTAAGCAGTTTATTCTTCTAAAGTCCTAAATTCACATTGTAAAGATAGAAATTTCAATATAAAATGTTTTATAGAGAGAGGTGGTTTTAGACTGTAAATGAAAACTTATAATCTTACATACGTAGGTACTTTTTTTAATATACGATTATTATACTTTCAACTAGATTTTCGATAAACAAATATATCGAAAACCAAAAAAATATCCTAAAACATTATCAAAATAGGAAACAGCATTTTTTCTAAAAAAACAATTTCGAGATATTTGACTTGTATTTATAATTAATTAAAATGTTAAACTTAACTCGTGTTAGAGAAACACTTGAGTTTTACAAGTATTTATTTTCGCTACCGACTTCTTCCACTTCAAGTTTCTAAGCATTTTTTTATAAAATTCTCACACTTTTAAAAATAACAACATAAAAAAAATTCACCTAATTCATGCATCTCATGTAGTAAAGTAGTAGTGATAAATTAAAGTAACACTATGGTATATTAAAATGTACTGTATTTTCACGCTTTATCCCGCAAAATAGAGTAGGCACTCTACTAGGAAACTTAACAACGCTGAATATCTTTTTAAAAAACTTAAATGGGGTGAAAATCTAAGAATATTGTTTAAATACAAATTTACCTTTATTGCATAGAGGTGTGAAAATAAAAAAAATATATAAATTTCATTCGCGAAGTCAATACCATCAGAATTGATCCATCAGGTAGCCTCGTTACACGTCACATCTTTTTTATATTTTTTAACAAGTGTTTTTTTCGATGGTGAGAACCCACTGTATTTTTATTGATATTACTTGCAAGTCACTGTCGGTTTTATAAAGAGGCTTCCTTCCTTATAAGATTGGGGGTCCTTGTGGTATATAAATTTGTAAACTTTAATTTTTACTTCAAAGATTTTGGTGGCCAATCTGAACTCACTCGTTGAGTTCTGCCACTCAACACGCAATGACTCCAGAATTCCACAGAAAGTGGGGAATTAACACTAGGTTCCCTTTGCTGTGTGCGGGATACAGCGTGAACTTAATTAAATTTTATTTTTTTAACCCAAAAAATATTATTTAAATTGGCACTAATAATTTTTGAGATGTAATCAATGAAATTCCTCAGTAATACAACATTATAGAATAGATTTTTACTATACAGAACCAATTATTAGTTCTACTGTTGTAACTTAACTATTTTTTACAAATATGGGTGGCCGACGTTTGGCATTTTTAATTTACGCGTACACTTTTTATTTATCCACTAAAAATATATAGATGTGAAAATTTCAAATTTATTGATTTCTTAACCGAACTCTTCATAACTTAATAATGTCCATCGAACGGGTGTTAAAGAGGTTTTTTTTATATTAATAATCTACCGTGACAAAGGCTAGTGGCCATTTATGGCAAAAATTGCACTTATTAATAAAGTCTCACGTCGTTTTTTTATTTTATTATAGGTAACTAAAAAATTAAATTATTAGTAACACTAAATTAGTAACACTAATAATTTAATTTTTTAGTTCACGTTGGCCCTGGTTTTTTTGAGGAAATCGGTTAGTGTTAAGTTTTTAATTGTCTTTGAATAATTATTTTCTAATAATGATGCTATTGGTTAAGAGAGCAAATTTAACTGGGAATAATAATGAGATATTTATAAAACAACTAAAATGTACAAAAATTTGAACGACACACATGAACCCGCACTTTTTAGAAACCATCCAAAGGCTCTGAGCACTAAGCCATTAGTTCTTATCAAGTTACGTTCAGCGTCATTGAATAACTTTCATGGGATATAAGAGAAACTAGGAACTGTAACCTATAAATTATATTTGATCTAAATCTATTTATACTTGCTATAGCTGTGATAGTAGCAATTAGGTAAGAAAAAAGCTTTATTCATCACATTCTAAGAAAATGAACGGATGATGTCGATCCTTGATTCGGTACACATCGTTACCGACAGGTATCTTATAAGGGTCGAGGTACACTGAGTGTATTTCAATAAAAGGTATTAAGGTATACCTTCTGTAACTACACTGACGACTTTGAAGAGGTGCGAGCTCGAGTTCAGTTATTTCAATATTATTTTTATTTTGTACTTTGTATAATGTGTGAACAACACTTTACGAAAAGATTGTAAACACCCACTTTTATAGTTCCAAATCTACGTTAAATAACGTAGAAAAGGGATTTTACTTTATTATTAATGGACAGACGTGGCGTAGGGACACAAGGGAAAGACTGTAAATGCAAAAAGGTATGGGTTCGATTCACAATCGAGGAAATGAAATATTTTCCATTCTTCACTCTGGTTACGAATCAAAAATGGAGTGTCTCAACACTAGGTCCCTTCTACCCACATGCGGAATACTATATGAAGTTATAACAAAATAAAATTTTGATCTAAATATACCACAAACCTAAACACCGGATGCTGGCAGGAACTCTTCCGTTTCTATAATATATTATAGTAATTACAAGTTTTTATCTGAATAAAAAGTGTTTCTCACGGGACGGTGGCGTGATTGTGGCTGTAAAAGGTATAACTTTCATAATATAAAAAAATATTAAAGGGGCCGTCGTCGTGCAGCTCCTCTACGGCTGACTGTAAAACATGACGGTTGAGGATTCGATTTCCACTTGAGAGAATGGATTATTTTTATTTCCTGGTTATGGTCACAAGACCAAGCGCGACATTGAGTTTTGCTAATCAACGCGCCATGTGTCGTAAGGTGGGCAAGCAGAGCATTTTAACATTAAGTTCCCTCTGTCCTGCGACTCATCTCACCAGAACTGTCCTGGGCCTTCCCGGGGAGCCTTTCTGCTTGAAGGAGAAGGCCTGTCTTTGTTTTTATTAAAAAGTATTTGTTTTCTAATTTTTCAAGCTCAATCGTTTGTTGATAAGAATTCTGGAGTGGACATCAGGCTATTTTGGAGTAGGCATGCACCACCAGTCTTCCTCTTTATTCCTATGCCTAAACGATTAAATTTTAAATAATTTGTTTTTTTTTCATGTTAAAGCATAATGCCCTTAACATAGTTTTCAAAACGAAGAGAAAAATATTCTGCAATTTTGAGTTACATCTAAATCGAATCTACTCCTAGCATAAGCCATAAAACTAGACACTTGGACCATCCACTCAGCCGGCTTTAATAGAGGCCAATATATGAAACGAATGAAAAAATATTTTTTCACCCATTGTGCGGACGCCGCGGTCAAACACCATATGTGCCACGTGGATATTGCAAAAAGTTTGTTATAGCTACGAAAAACTAGTTTGTTTAGCTTATACTAACATAACCTGCAACGGTTCTAGTTCATTTTACTAGAAAAATTGTGTATACCGACTGCGCGACGCAGGAGGGTAATGTGTTACCGTCTAATTATGTATAAATGTTCGTCCTTATGTGGCGTTGCAGAGACTTAACGGGTTATTCTTTTAAATTTTATTGAAGTTGAAAAAAGTGATATACACTGTACCATAGGGCATAGGCATTGTATCATATCCATTCCTGAGAAAGATTTCATTCATTTTATCTGGTTAAGCCTAAAAAACCTCTTCAATTTCGAAGGCAAAGCGTGGCGTTGAGTTCTGCCACTCAAAATACAATGCTTCCAGCGTGAAGCCAGAAAAGAAAACTCTATATTTCCCAAAAACTTAGAAGTCAAATTTCAACGCTGTACGCCGTGAAGTATCGAGTGTCTGTTTACTGTCAGTTCATTAAGGAATAGTTTTGTTTAGTAAATTTCCATTTTTCTAATATAGAAGGAGAAGGCTCCAAGTAACTTCCAATATTCATCGTACAATGCCAAAAGTTAATAAAAATTAAGCAAATTTTATTATACGTATATTATATTCATGAAATAAGAGAGACAAAGAAAAACAACGAAAAAACTTCATCTAATATCCAAACTTTCACTGTCTACAACCTTTTATTTATATTAAAACACCTAAAAACAAAACGAACCTAGGCCCAACAAAAACTTATAGTCCAAGGTTAGGTCTATTATGACAGCTGACTGTAAGCAGAGTACGGCAGTAGGCCAGTGGGTGGACTTGATAGGCTTCGCGATTATACACCTCGTTAGCCTTGCTTTTGGTAACGTGATTTTTATGTTTTTTTTTTAGTTTAGATTTTTAACAATCTAAAAGTTGAGTTAGGTTATAAATGTTATGTTGGAAATTAGATATTTGTATATGTTCCGTATTTTCTAAATATACCTACATGTTTAAATCACTAATTCGGTGCAACAGTGACGCAGTTATTGAGGCCGTCTGTGCCGCAGAGGCACTACAATGCGACAGTAAATGCGCTGTTTTGGACTTAACACCAGGTTCTCTCTGCTTACTCTGCTATGTGCGGGATATAGAGTGAATCTATAACAAAATAAGCGAAAACATGTTGTCAGGTTGTACTTACTACTACCTACTAAAAGTAATTATTATGTATGTATAGCAGAGTAAACAGAGCCTAATGTTATAACACTCTATTTCCCACCTCCTGTCCAATTTTTCAGACATAGTGTGTTGAGTAACAGAACTCAAAACCGCGGTTTGTTTTATTATTAGAGCAAGTAAGAATTGAACGCACAACCATCATGTTTACAAAATTATAATAATCTTTAATTAATTGCTTAATCTTCGCAATTCCAAAAATCTGATACAACTTATGAGAAAATAACTGTCACAGATTCTCACACTAACCTACATCTGTCAATGTTCACACGTAGCGCTCGTTATCCACTTAATTGACCGTTCACGTGAAGATTAACCGAGATTTTGTCGTAAAAACTAACATTTTGATATTAAAAAATGAAGATTTTAATAAAAAAAAGTGTTAAAAAATTACAGCATCTGTTTTAGTATTGTGGAATATTCAGAAGACAGTTGCTACAACGATATTGCAAGGCTTCTCCTAAGATGCGCAGGCGCAGGCGTAAGCAGATGGTTTGCAATTGCCAGTTTTTATGCATAACAGTAGGTGAGTTAAGAATCATAATATTAAATAGTGTTTATATGAACTAAAATATTGATTACTATCTGTAAAATACAGGAAATAAGTAAAAATAGTTTTTTTGTAGGTTTTGTTTGCTTTTCTCATCCAAGTTGTTAAAATATTATAATTTTTCAAATCCGACTTGTTTGTATGACCTTATCTGGGGAACTACCTAGTTCCCCAGATAAGGTCATACAAACAAACTCTTCGACTTTCGGCTTTATTATACTGCGTATATTTTTTTTTGCTTTACGCTGTATCATCTATATAACAGGATAGGCACAAGAAATTAAGACACTCTGTTCATTTGAATGATGAAATGAAAATAATTTGTTTCAACGTCCTGGAATTGAACCTACGGCCGTTATGTTTTCGGTCAAACGCTGCTAACACGTCAAAGAACTTATAATCAAGTTATAGAGTAACATTGATCTACCTGTCACTGTACCTACAAAAACCTTTCTTTAAATGTAGTCTTCTCAAGCCATATGAGACATCGCTAGAGGCACTCAGTTATGACCGTTTTTTAATTTGCAGCAAAACCATGACAAAATTATAGATTTTTTACAAATTAAAAAAACCTAATTTTGGCGCTTCAAGCGATTCATAAAGTATAAATAAAGTCATAAATGTTATACGGTAAATCGAACTCGCTGTCTAATTTAGTTTTAATGTAACGTTATAACCATTCGATTTGTTCTGCAAAATCCCTTTTTACCTGGATCTTGGATTTTTTGATGGTGACTTTTGACGCTTGAGGCGTTATCGTGTAGAATGTTATTCTTAAATTCTGTAGCCAAATCAAAGATTATATTTTCTTTGTTAAATATTTTGACTCGTATATTTATATGTCTTTATTATCACAATTATCACCACAGAAAAAGAACCCAGTTCCTCTGCCTGAGAGGTAACCACTAAGACCTCAGGTCTAATAATATTTATAAAGATGATGAACAATTGTGACACGTGTACACTTGAGTTTACATAACGTTTTTTTATACAATTACTTATGAATAGATATTTAAAATGACAAATTTTCAAGGGCTTTTGCAGGAATATTCTAAAGTAATGTTTATTATATACGATTAAGGGTATATTTTGCGATGAATGTTTAACTAATTATGGTTAGTTCCGTACAAAAGTGCAATGATGCGCGAAAAATGGACTGGAAGTCCAGAGATCTGACCATGCACTTCAATCTTTTAGTTTTGATACTTTAATACAAAAATATTACATTTGTTTCAAAATTTAGATTACGCCAAATAATATGTTATGTATTTTTAGGAAACTTATAAAACAAGGGAATAAGAATTTCGACGTCCTTGATGTGAACGTATCGCTTGTACGTTTAGTGATGACGTTTGAGCGTGTAGTGATCAATGCGCTTGAACGGTTTCTAGGAGGTGCGGATACTAACGCTGCGTTAATTTTTTTATGTTTCCTAAAAAACCTATGTTTCTTATCCAATGTTTCTTCAAAATTTAAAGAATATGTGGTCTGTAGTGTTTAATTAATAAACTTTCAAAGTGAAAAATAGCGAATATAAACCATATTTGTCTACCGAAGCGGGGAAAAGCAAATAATTTATTCCCTTAATTGGAGATCAAATTCACGCCCATCGCGTTTATAGTCAAAAGCTATATCACTATATCTGTTATAACATATAATTCAATTTTTTTATATATCACACCTAATATCAAGACTATTCGATCAAGTAAAAAAAACGACATTATTGGCTATTAAACGGAAGTGCGATATCTTACAAATTCTGCCTACTTCCGTTGAAACCTTTTCGGGGGATTAAAGTCTCTTTAGTTCCTCAAATTATCGGCACACCCCTCTTTCGTCCCCTTTCAACCCCCTTACATGGAAACGCTAACATGATGTAATTAGAACTTAAATTATCCTGACTCAGAAATATCCTGGAATTTTAAAGTTAAAAGAATGTATGAAAGTTATTTTTTGTCACAAAATTATAATTAAATTTAAAAAGTTGGAGAGCATTTTTTTTCATTAAAGATGTATCTAACTCTCTAATACAAAACTATATTTCTAAATATAAAAGCCATAGAAAAATACGCATGAGGCCTTCGTGGCGCTGTGACAGAGTGTACAAGTTCCGTCACTTAACACGAAATATCTCGATAATTCGGCGGACAGTGTGTCCTATGATCGTCTCTATATGTGCCCTCTATCTACCACGGGATACCGTGTATATCTAAAAATATATAAATGATTCATATTATATTTATCAAATATTACATTCCATTATTTATTTTTATAGCTTTACGCTGAATTTTGCACATAGGAGAATAGTTAAAGGGAACCTGGGAACCTAGTGTTAGGACACACACCGTTCCCTTCAACGTCACGCTTTGCCTCGTTACCAGAGCGAGGTTATGAAAATATTAAATATTTCGTTACGTTTACAGTTGCACCACTGGACCACAACGGTTTCGTTTAATTGAACTACCCATTTCGTCTCATCACTCATCACTTATATATAAGACTAGAGAGTCAACCAGTATCTTATATTTCTAAATATAAAAAAAATGTTTCTTCATCTTATTTAGATAATAATAGCAATTATTCGGACAAATTACGGCAAAGTGGCTGAAATTGGTCACTAAGCAGGTAATTTGGTGCCAACGGCCAATGCTTGCGAATCCCTAATTGAATTAGATGGCACCGGATATCATTTTGAAAGAAATGAGTGATGATTTATTATGTAATTGTTAATTTAGTGGTCAGAATGGTACTTGTGGTTTTCTGGCCGTTATTTGATTGTGTTGTTGCTTAAGAAGTGGGAGTTTAAATCGTAATAAATTAAGCTTTTAATAATATAAAGTTCCTCCAAGTTCGAGTTATCGCAACGGTTGTAGATTCGATATTCACTCGGGGAAATTAATTATCTTATTTTTCACTTCTTTGTAACAAGATAAGGCGGCGTTCAATTCTGCCACTCAATACGCAATGTCTCGAAAATTCTGTCGAGTGAGGAATGAAGTTACTTACCACTAGGTACCCTTTGTCTACTTTTTTTTTCAGTAAATAACAAATATACTACACTATTTTTTTTTCTCGCTCATTTTTTTATCCCGCTTTCATCTGTATCGTGTCAAATGATACTTTGATGACATCTCGTTTATATTTTTTATTTGCAAAACCGCACACGTCCACTAATAGAATGTAATAACCGTCTAACAAGAGTAATTTATAATTGAGGTACTTTTTTTTATTTTGGTCTCGTAATAATTTGTTTTTTTTTATCTTCATGAATAGATATTGGTAATGGCCGTGGTGGCGCAGAAGCACAGCTATTGGCTTTAAACGCGACGGATGTGGATTCGACTTCCTCAGCTGGTAATAATACAAAACACGGCATTGAGGTACGCTGCTTAACAAGTAATGTCATAAAATTGGGCGGATAGTGAAAATCGGAGTGTTTTAACACTAGTTTCACTCTGTCCTCTTTACCTTATACCCTGTTATATACGGGATACAACGTGTAGCTGTAAAAAGAGCAAAAATACAGCAAAATAAATTATCCAATTGGACAATACCCTATCAATATTGAAATATATATATATATAAGTACAAGCAAAGGAAAAAATACTATTCAATTTCATACCACACTACACTACGGTCGATGAGTTGTGGCCTGAAGTTATGCTACGCAGATTTAGTTCTAGAATTTTTTCTTACTTTTCAAGCATACATTGCAAGCAAGCTGACATTCCAAAATTTAGCAAGCCTAACTTCAAAGCGGCCACAACTTGTCAAAAGTACTGTAACTACTTATATTATACGGTCAAGCCTCTGTTATACAGTCATAAATCGTACACCACGCCCGCGCATACCGACGTCATAACTTGTGATTTTTTCACATCTACCTCCGAAACCTCTCGCTACTACAGAATTTATGATTTTATTTAGAAACGCGTGAGGCAAAAAGTTAATCGATTGATCTTACTGTTTTTTGTTTGATGCTGCCGTGGCCAGGGGTTGAGGACTTGGTCAGTTTTGAATAAAGTTGCTTTCTATGCTGTATTTAGACTAACATTTGAACTAGCGGAACTCGAATTCACGGAATTCAGAAACCATTCAAGCACTTTTGCCGATTTAGCCAAAATTAACCTTAAACCCTTATTTTTCTTTTAAAAATTTGTCTTTTTTAAGAATGATACATTTTTATAACTTCAAGCTCTTTATCCGCAGAGTAGCGTAGGCAGAGGGAACCTAGAGTTAAGACACTCCGTTTGACAAGCGAGGAAAATTAAATATTTGAATTTCCTTGAGTGAGAATTGAACGCAGAACCTCTCGCATTTACAGTCGCTCGCTTATGCCCGTACTCCATGGCTGGCCTTACAAATATTTAAGGCCTTTTAATAGATTATGTTACAAAAGCATAAGTTACAGCAAAAAACAATATTTTACTTAATTATACAAGATTAAAAGTCGAATTTACCCGCCACCCATTGTACAAAATGAAAATAGATCTTCGCCCGCCCGCCCTCGGTCCACGCGACCGCCCACTTAAAGCTTCATTCCAAAGATATATTTTGATACTTTGCAACCATTTAATAACTGGTTGCAGAACGGTGAAGTAGCAATTAAAAGTATATTTAGTCAGTCATATCAATAGAATCATCGATTATAGTTTTTTCTATGCAATTTTGTATGGACATCTCAAATCCAAAAGGTAGTATATGTGAAAATATTTTTTTTGCTTAAAAAAATATATGAGAAACGTCCATTTTTGCAAAAAATGCTAGTGGGCTCGATAAATCGTTTGTACTAAAAGCGTGTCTAATATCGTAATTATTGGTTATTAAATATAACGTTTAATGTAAATGAATTCAAACCGCTAATATTGTGTCATTCTGTCAATCAATCATTTTGCAAATTTTAGTATAAATTAGATTCTATAGTGGCGCAGTGGGGCAGACTCTGGCTGTATACGCGATGGGTGGGCATTCGATCTTCTTTGGGAGCAATTTTTTGTATTTAATTTATTAGATTCACGAAAATAACCTGAATAACCGTATCCTGCTTATAGTAGGATGAAGGAACCTGGTGTTGAGACACTTTGTTCCCCATGCTCTGGTTCTAGATTTTACGTGTTGAGTGGCATTACTTAGCGCTGCGCTTTATTTTATTACATGAACTAGAATATATTATATATAATTCAGGGATCATTCTAAATAATTATAATTTTCCTGTTTTCACTAAAAAGAGAAAGTTAAAAATGTACAAAATCAGATCCTTATGATCTGAGAGGAGCTACAAAATTTACTTCACACATATTTCAGTAAAATAATTTTGTATTTAAATTAAAAAAAAAGATAATCTACGGTGATTGCATTACACGTACATTAAAAAAAACTCAACTACGGACTTGCAACCAAAATTGAAATAACTCTTAAACTTTATGATAATTTGCCTATTTCTTGCCCATCTCCTGTCACTCGTTATCTTAAGCTTTCTTTTATCTTTGACTATACGTAAAAGCTCCTACATGAAAGTTGACGCTAAATTAAGTAGTTAGAAGCTCATTGTCACCCGTCCACCGGTCAAATGGGCAATAAAACTTAATTTATTGTGTCCACGCGCCTATAAATGCTTTACAAAAGGTAAAGGCGTTTTTGTTTGACAATTGTCATCCCTTTACTTTTATTTGTTTGGAAAATGGACTTTAAAGTATAAAAAACTGTTGTATTTTTAAAAAGTTATTGTGAGCGGCGTCGTGGTTCAGTGGAATAGTTTCTGACTGCAAGCGACATGTTTGTGGATTCGCTACCTACTCGGAGGGATTGTATTTTAATAATTTTCATTTCCTCACTCTGGTTGACAATGCGCGGTAATAAGTCAAAATGTAATGTCTGTCTTTACACTAGTGTCAGATATTATAGATGTGTGTTACACGGTGGTTCATTTCCCATCCTCGTGAGATAAAACACAGCGTTGAATTCCGCTTTTTAATAAGTATTTTGTCAAATTCGAATTCGGGAAGTAGAGAATTATATATAGGCGAGAGCGTTTCGAGCTATAAGTGTGTAGCGGCAAAAAACATATACTTAGTTTTTTCCACTTTCCGCGAAAATACTCAATATTTCATTTCCTCGAATAGAAATCGAACCCACAACCTGTCGCGTCTACACCGCAACCGTCCTTGTGAAGGCAAGAAATTTTTAAATTCTGTGTTCATAAAGATGCATCTCATCAAATGTTATTTAATCTTAAACTAAGTAACTTTCTTAAGCACCACATTTCTTACGTATAAGGCAGGTTAATCTCCTCTGTCTGAATTCAGCACTGTATTTTAAGTGGATTTCGAATGGCAGAATGGGAAAATATAAATAGTTCTGTCCAATGAGTGAGAAACAAATCCACGACCATCGTGGTCGCGGTCTTCCACTGCACCTCGAAGGCCTCAAAATTACATATCTAAATAGCATCACCGTACTGTTTTGCTACCAACATTTAGATCCAAAGATAATAACAAATTTTATTGCTTAGGAAACCAATAAATTTCACAGTTTTTTCAACTTGTAACACTAATTTGTTTTAATAATGCATAAAATTTTGGCAAAAAAAATTAACCTAAATGGTTCCGCTTCCTCCGACTGTCGCTAAAGTGGTTTATGACTTTTGGCTTTTTAGGCGAAGTCGTAAAAATTAGATCGTTTGAGAAAAAAATTGACGCCATCGCCATGAATAGAACGCATAGAATGTTATGGTAGTGGTTGTAAGTTCAAATTTCTTTAAGATTATTTTGAAACTATAAAAGTATTTATATAACAGTTGTGCTCCGGTTAAGCAAATTGATCATTAATAAATGGAAAACATTAATTTCATGCCTGTATATGTTAAAATAAAAGTTATATCTGATGAATATTTTATTTGAAAAAATATAACTTTTTTTTAATTTATACTTTTGATGAGAAAAATCTCAATCATAGTAATATTAAGCATTAGAAATTTTCTAGCCAAACGTTATATCTACACATAGCAGAGTGAAATGTAGTATTAAAACACTCCGTTCCTATTAAGCCACTTCTGTTTCCGCAGAATTTTTAAGATTTAGCCTGCTAAGTGACGAAATCTAACGCTGCGATTTGCGTCGTTACCAGAGCGGGGATATGAAAATAATTTATATTCCCCGGAGTGGGCACTAAACCCGCAATCATCTCGTTTGCAGTCGCACACCTCTGCAATTGCGCCATAACGGCTCTTTTCTATATGACAGAAAAGAATATATGGGACCACACATGCAAGCCGTAAAGGCAGCGAACAAATAAAGGCGGAGCACTAGTTATTCTGGAAAAATAATTTATGTACGGTATTATAACAAGGCTGTGTAATAATGTCGTAAATGTCTATTTAAATGATTCACACAAAAATCTTGATTCTTCTTCTTCAGTCGTGGCGCAGGGGTACAAAACGTGACTGTAAACGCGACTGGTTGTGGGTTCGATCCCCACTCACGGAAATTAGATTTAAATTTGTATTACCTATTCTTCGCTCTGGTATCGAGGCAGAGCGCGGCGTTGAGTTAAGATGATTCGAGGGAAAGTGGAGAACGGAGTCTCTTAACACTAGGTTCCCTTTTCTACCCTGCTGTGTGCTGAAGCTGATTTAATTTAAGTTTTGTTTTTATTTAAAAATCTATACATAGACTAAAATTCTATTGGCGAATAATAGAAACACTAAAATTAATCTGGATTTTACTACAGCTGGATGGGAAGAGCTGATAATCAAGCTCAGTCGCATGCCATTGGAGAAGCCTATGTCCAACAGTAGACGAGGACAGGCTGATGATGATGATGATGACATCTCGATCTGTATCTATTACTTGTATTCATGTGTAAAGCAGATACAAGGTGTACCTGCTGTACACCTACGGCCAAATACTACTAACTAAGAGTTGTGTATGACACATTCTAAGTGCCCGAAGTAATTACAGCGGCCATCGAATTGATTAAGCTGATGTAATTTACCCTATATCCTTCCTCAATAAATGGATTATCCAAGAAGAAGTTTTTCAATTTGAATTAATTCAGCGGTTTCTGATATAAGCGCGTTCAACCAGACACACTCTTCAGCTTAATAATATTAGTTATTTTTTTACCTTCAGGCAGGCACACAGGCAGAGGGAACCTGGGAATACATAAGCTGCTTTCGTCGTTTATAGCCGCATCCTTATACCCTTGGACCACGACTGGCCTCAATTGGTGTGAAAAGCATAACAAAAATTATTGATAGGAAAATATTAATTCTAAGCCGAGCTTGAACCTGCTACCTCCTCAATAACAACATATGCTCCACACTTTACAATTCACTTTTTATATATACAAGTTGTTTACGTATTTAAGTTTAAAACGCTCAGGTGCTCGTCGGGATGTCAAAGGGATGCGCACGAGTCGCCCATATGTCGCCATATTGGGGTCGAGCCCTTGGGGTGGTTTGATTGTGTATTTATTATAAATATGTATATTATATGGTTCAAATATTATATATATATGAATATTGTATATATTGTATATATTTGACGATGTCGTGGGTTGTGGGTACGATTCCCACTCGAAGAAATTAAATATTTTATATTTTTATTTCTACGCTCTGATAACGAGGCAAAGGGCGGCGATGACTTTTGTCACTCAACAGGCAATGCCTCCAGAATTTGTCGGAAAGTAAAGAACTGAAGTATTTAAATGGAAACGGAAAATGGTTTTTAACTGCCTAAGGCTTTTGGCAAAATGTTGGGGTTTCCTACAATATATTCTGAAATAACCAAATATACGCGATTGATCAACTTAACATAATTATATTTAAAATGTCTAGTTAACTAGAGGCCGCAGCCGCGCAGCGGCATAGAACTCGAAAGAATAAATTATTTCCATTTCGTTGCTCTGGTAACAAAACAAATCGCGGTGTTGAGTTCCACCAGCCAATACGCAATGCTTTAAACACTGGTGCGTAGGAAACAGTGTCTTAATACTAAGTTCCCTCTATCAACCTTGCTTTATTGCGATATTCTAGTACAGCGTGGAGTTAAAAAAGTATAGGCAAACTTTTCCCCGAGTGGAAATTGAATCCACAATTATCGAGTGCACTCAAACACCTCACTCTTCCATCATTACACATACCCACAATTAAATTATAATAAATAGACATGAGACACGAAATGAAACGTAAAAATTGGCATCTTTCTTTCAACCGTAATTCTCCAACCTCAACAACATATGGTAGTGGCAGACGCCAAGCCAACTGTTACATATGCCCTCTCTTTCAACCAAAACTGAAAACTAAAACGCTAGAAAAGGACAAAATATTCATTAGTTAACAAACTATTATTTGAAATTTTCGTATTGCAAAAAAGGGCATTGTTTGTGCGCGTGCGCATGTCACGTGGTAGCGAAGCCTATCCGGTTGTACAGAGTTTCATCAATTTCGAACAGGATATTGAAACGATACGATAGATCCTGCTTTTTTTCAATCTTTTGTATGGCATATGGATTAATGTTTAACGTTATTCATAATACATTGTAACCGATGAAAATAAATTATATGGCTAAGTTATTTTGGAAAGTTATTGAGTTGTGGAAATTATATGAATTTTAAGCTATAATCAGTTTAGTGCTCAAAGAAAGAAAGAAGCATGTTGACTCGAATCCGAAATTGCCGAAACAAAGAGGTTGATGACAGTGAGGAGACGAGGCTAAAGAGTTATCCAGACTGTAGAGTTTAGCTCTCTGTTAGTCTAGTTATATAGTTATTTTCATTTCTTCTGGCTGTTATGCGAATCACAGCTAAAGAAAAATTAAAGATTTTAATCTACACCAACCAACCAACTAAAAACCAATAAAAATGCAATCAAAATCCTGCTCTAGTTAAAACCTATTCTAATATTTCAAGAAAATCTTTTCTAATGGCAATAAATTAGAAAGCATCATCATTTACTAAGTCTTTAGGTTGACTTAAAGAGTTTTTTTTATTAAAAAAACCCCATATGGCTCAATCAATTCAACCCTTTATTTGCGAGGTATCGTTTAGACCCCAATTATAATATAAATGCTAAACAAACATGGGCTTTTACCGAAATGACTCTATCAAAATACCAGTGCCGCTTGAGAAAATATATTTCTGATTTTATGGTACAGATGATGTGGTAGAGTACGTAAAGAAATACAAATAGATTTACAAATTTACATTTTTTTATACAATTTTATTTAACAATTTAACAAAATCATAAAATAAAAATATTGAAACTGTTTCACTAAAGCTAATATCCCGAATTTAAATATGAATGACAATAACAATTATTTAGATTATTTAGATTGAAACAATTTAACTTGACAATTTTTAACAGAATATTAAACAAATATTATTTTGGTCGCATGTTAAGACACTCCGTTCCCATTAAGACACTTTCATTTCACACTTTCCTCATAATTCTTGAGGCATTGCATTTTGTTTGGCGGAACTGTCATTAATAATAGATACATATTACAACACCCAAAGAATGTAAAGATATATCTGCGTGGCGTTGAGTACCGTAAGGGTTTTACGGTTAATTAAATAGAAAAGACAAGACAAGTGGGACAGTATGTATTAACACTAGGTTTTCTCTCCCTATCCTGTTATATGCGGGATACCGCATAAAGCAAACAAAAATAGAAGACTTAAACGGTCGTTTAAACCACTATACTTAGTTCGCGCATAGATTTATGTAAATTAGCATTTTGTTACCGGACCCCTTTTTTTAGTAACAAAATTATGTAAGAAAGTTGATGATATTTTAATTTCGTTAAGTCCTTATATTTGTTTAAGGGTTATAAGTGGAGGCTATTAGGTCAAATGACTGGAATTTTAAAACGAAGCCTACTTCAAAATGTGAGAAAATATTATAAAGTAAGTAAATTTAAAGCTGTAATTAGAGTTAAATTTAACTGAAGCTGAAATTAGACTGAAATAAATGAACTTTTAAAGTATTTCATGTTTAATGATGATTCTTTTTAGTATTTGTTTAGTTATTATTTCCTTTAGCTTCACGCTGTATTCGAAATATAGCAGAATAGGCGGAGACTTGTGATAAGATACTTCGTTCTCCATTTTTTTACCAATTTTCAAGACATTGTATTAAGTTGAGTGGCGGAATTCAAACCCGCGCTTTGCCTTTTTACCACAGCGACAACGACCCCAATACTAACAATATAAATGAATTATTTTTAATTTTGTATATTTATAATATTTTAGGACATTGTAAAAAATATACAAGTAGGAATCAATCAAAAAATTTGCAGTCGATATTGACCTGCATCAAGGTGTCAAAACTCAAAAAGGAATAAAAAAAATGCTAATTCTATTAACCACTGGTAGCGCTAGCGACCCCCGCGGTGACAGCTACTGGACATGGGAAAGTGAGAAAATTGATCGATTTTGTAATAACTTTCGCTGATTTTTTTTACCTTGAATAGAAGCTTTTATTATAGGTGGAATGCAGATTTTTTTTAATGATTTTAACATAACATAAAAACTCTTTATTTCACACCACAAAATTACATAATCAACAAATAAATTCTTACAAAAAAAATGTGAAAAGGTCCTATCACTAAAAGTGAATACACAATTTGTTTTACATTGTATTTAAAATTTTGGCTATCACGCACTACCACGCATTTGCACGCAAGTGCACCATTATCCCTATAAGATATGTTTCATCGAAATAATGCTGGTCATCGCACAGGATGTGGTGGAGCTATCAATGATAGACATAACGACTTCATTATAACGATAAGAAGTTATAGTGAATTTAGCTTAGTTGCCACATTTTGGCAGAAAATGGGGAACGGAGTGTTTTAGCACTACGTTACCTTTGCCTACCTTCTGTGTGCGGGATACAGCGTGAAGCTGATTTTTTTTTATTTTTTTAACTTGGTTATTTTAATGCTGTAATAATCTCCAGTGATGAACAGCCTTTTGTCCCTAATCCATTTACATTTGTTGTATGATCTTATTTATAAAATGCGGAACAGAGTGTCTTAACTCTATGTTCCCTATGCCTACTCTACTATGCGCAGGATACAGCGTGAAGCTGTTTTTGTTTTAGTCGTAAAGTTTATATCGATCGAAAATTTTTAATAATATAAAAAAATTCAAATGAAAATATTGACGTTAACACATCGAATTTAAGTATTCATGATAATAATAATTGAAGACAATTTGAACTATATAATTAAAAATTCATAAAAAATGTATGTTTCTTCAATCTTAGATCAAACTCTATTAAATAACTTATCTATATTCAAAAAAAGCACAGATAAAAAACATTTCAAATCAATTGACAATAAAAACTTTTTCATTTGAGCACCCGCGAATAATAAAACGGCGGGACGTCTGCGTTCCAAATTCAAATTGTATACGAACAATGGCGTCCGACAGTTCGCGCCTTTTTACACAGACCACACAAAATGACACAAAGAATAACGTAGATTATAAAAAGTCATATGATCTAAAACATTCCGCCACGGGCTACCGAATTAACAAATTAATTGTATTAATTTAATTAAAATTGTCGGTCAGGTGTGACGATTTTTTTTATTACGTTGTTGTTCTTGACGTCATATTGAAAAAAGCATTATAAATCATATGAAGTCAATAATATTATAAATATTCATAATATCTATATTTAATATTAAATAGTAAATGAAAAAATTTTCTTAAAATAACACTAAGTAATACTTAATGAGAACTCGCTATAAGCTTGTATTAAAATAAAAAAGAAATACTTTTGACAAGTCAATCATGGTTCTTATAGGACGAAATGACAAGATTGGGTCAAAAAAGGTATAAAAAAATGAAAGAGTGAATTTAGCAAGAAAAAATATGAAGTAGTGAATTTCGTAGCAACATTCCTAACCGTGTCTTCGTAAGACGCGTGTTATACAGGTGGGAGCTATTCAGTTAAAATTCAACTATTCTATAGTTTATATTCTTTTCCTTTTTTTTCTTTTTTATTTCTATGGTATACTAATATATATTCTTTTAGAAAAATGACTACACCACCTAGAGAACATGTCCAAGATTCCATAGATTCGTCCCCGCCTAATATTCTCCACAAGTATTCTCCAGGAACTATGAGTCCAGCACAGGTGACATGACCTTTTATTTTTAGCTTTTTTGGTCTTATTCAAGTTTTTTTTCATTTCCTCGCTCTAGTACAGACATGGCGCAACGTTGAGTTTCGTTATTTAACGACAACCTATCTTAAGACTAGTTTCCGTCTGCTTACTCTTCGTTCTTTTTAGAAAATGCACTGCATATTCTTAGCAAAATGCAATTTCATTTTATTTTAGAAAAAAATTAAATATATCACTAGTTATGTGAAGAAAGACTATTTATATATTCTGATTTGATCTTCTATATCTTGTATTCATTCACCATGTCAAATAAGCTGAACTTTTCTTTATGTAGATTAGTCCACAAAATTCGTCTTCATACACTCTAGCGAATGACCAAAGTCTGTTCAGTCGAGATGTGGACCACTGGATGAGAGGGTATAGTTCTCCTACAGAATCTACGGGAGTGCAGGGGAGCAGGTATACCTACTTCCATCCTTCTAATATCATAAACTTGAAAGTTTGTGATGATGAATGTTTCTCCAGGGAAAAACTACTGAATATAATTTGCTTATATATAATAATTTTACCTTCTCGCTATTTTACCTACATAGGCCTATATGCAAACGCAATAGTTGTGGGTTCGATCCCTGAAGAAAGATTATATTTAAAATATTTTCATTTCCCCGCTTTGGTACACAAAGCGCTACTAAGAGTTGAGTTTTGTTAAAGTTTCACATTGTAACTCGCTTATAGCAGAGGAGGCAGTAGGAACCTACTGTTAGGACATTTAATTTTCGCCCGATGTTCAACACATTACATGGTGGGCGGTGGTTGAATCTAACACCAATTTAAAAGAGAGAGATTCGAAATATTGTATTATTTTATTAGTACTTTTTTCTCATTCCTTTCATGTTCTCATTTCCTTCTTTAAGGTTAGCAACTGTCCAAAGATCGACGCTAGTGAACTCTCCAACTGATTCATCGGGGTTTTGGTACATGCTTGCTGTAATTTTACCACTTTTCAATGCCAATCGAGGGCCATGGAGATGTACTCCTAGGTAACAAGTGCAAATTTATACATAAAAGTAATGTTCTGTAATATAATAGTAGATATGATAATGCAAAATACAGCGTTGAACTCCGCTTTTGATCATGCAATGCCTTGAAATTTTTAATTAGGTGTAGTTTCTTAATGATTTCCTGTATCTACTCTGTTTTGCGAAATAAAGCGTGAAGCTGTTTTATTCAATTGTTACCAAGTCTAATTTCTTGTATTTAATTACATCTAGCGCCATCTATTAGGTAAAAGTCAAACAATTACTGAACTAAATTTTCATTCTCAATAAGAATTTTGCGGAATACCTTTAAATGTTGTTTTGTTTCTATACAACACACAATATCTCGATACAAAGTGTCTTAACACTGCATTTGGGATACAATATTAAATAGAAAAAAAAAAGTTTCCCAAGTTCCCGTTACAGAGCCATCTTTCGGATGTTTTACAAGTTACAATCACACTCATACAGTATCAATTGAGTTTGATAGATGTCTCATTATATCGTTTAGAAAAGACAATTTAGCGTTTATGTAGCTATGAATATTATTTCTACATACATATGATTATAAATTGGTTTTTTCGCCAGTCCGCTCAACAGCCGCAAGCCGAGGTTCTCGTCCCACACAGGGCCGCTCTTACAGTCGTCCACTTCCTCACAGCCACTTAGTGCTTGCATTTCTTCAGGGACAGAGTACCCTCTTCCCTACCCAACCGGTGTCGTGTAAAAGCCAATAGGGCTAACAGCATTAACCTCATGTTAGAAAAAAAAATGATTTTTCAACGTCACCTTAAGAAATTCTCACTTTTTCAATAAAAGGTTGCCTCTTGGACCGTATACGAGCGGCCGTATACATTTTTTTGTATCCAAAGTATGAAGTAACAATAAAGAAATGTTTTACAATTTTACTCTTTTTTTATGTTTCAGTACAATTCTATACACGGTGGAGGTATGTCTATTGAAATTTGGCAGGATGTGCAGTCTCCTCGGTCACCAGCTACGACGAGTCGCGAATAACGAATTTTCAAGAGAGATATTCGCTACCGTTATGGACTTTGTCCTTGTCGTGTACGCCATAGGCTTTTTAATACTCTCAATGTATCAAAATTCTCTTGTCGCAGAACAAAATTAATAGAAAGTTACGAGTGTTTAACGCCGGAATGTAGGTTTTTAATAATAATCGAAACAATCGGATATCCGTAATAAATAACTATCCGTAATTGTAACCTAATCCGTTATTTAACTTTTGGGTAATTTCTAACATTGGCGGAGTCCAAATGGCGCTTTTTACGCCACATTTTTTTTTCTTTAAAGTGTAGTTTCTACTGTACTTGTCAATTAGCATTTGATTGGTATTAAATTGATAAATATTTTTTTTTTGTGAATTTAATACCTGTTCATGAACTAATTGATGTTGTTGAGTGTGGCTATAAAAGCAAAATATTTTAGTTTATATACTGTGGTGATAAAGAATTATGTTTTCTTAAATTATTCAATATTTTTGGTATCAGCCGTTTCAAATCTTAATTTTAGTTCGTTGGAAAAGATATTGTAATTTTGGTTTCTTATATCTCTTTAAATTTCAATCAAAATGTAGTAAAATAAGTAATAAATCCGATTTATCACAATTTTGTTTTTTTTTCATTAATAGCGGCTTGTCCTGTATTTCAACGAGACAATTAAAGAAAGCTTGGTTTTTTGTCGTGAGCAAACTCTTTTACATGTACTCCGCCCGGGTGGGGACCCGAGAGGGTTATATGAGACTCGTGGACCGGCAGATGTAGACCATCCACTCTACCCACTAAGCTCACGGTGCTCCTCCTCTACCACCACAGGCCGGAGCAACAGGAGCCAAGCTATTCTTCCATAACACCGGCGGAAATTAAAGGAAGCCTAATATTACATACAAATTTCTTTATCCAGTTTTTCCAATATTAAACAAATTTCAGGATGAGAATCAAAACTTATTATTCTATATACGAAGAAAATATTATAATATGGAATTTCAGAAGCAGTTCCACTGCGTCAGTACGGTGTAGTACTTGTTGAAGTACCCACGTCCTTATGAAAGATATCAATGAAGCGGAACACTTTAAATTTTATTAATAAATATTAATTGTTAATATCTCATTTCCTTATTGTTGTTATTCAATTCAAAACTAAGTATATTCTTTAGAGATACTTGAAAATAATCTTTTAATTCCGTACTTACGTAATTACGGTTTTAGGAATCAAACTCGAATCAAATTCTACTATTTTTTTTGAAAAGCCGTTTCTAAGATCAGCGTGAACAAACGCACAGATAGACACACATTTTAAAAATAATTGTTTTATTATTACTATAGTACTATATATTTATTATTATTAATAAAGGCCCCTAATATTTTTTTCTCTTATTTATCTTTCATGAACTGACACCGATACGTTACGATTTTATTATAAGTATAGATGTAGATGTTGTATCTCAAAAGATTAATTGTCTAAGTATAAATAAGGTAAATAATAAAATAATTATATAGAATTACGTACATTTCATTCGAAGGGCTGTAGTTATCGGGCGTGGCTTCTGCATATTCATAGAAAAAAATACTTTTTGCTAGGCATTCAGTTTCACCTGTATGGAATATTTTAATATTATTTTTGTAACTTCTTGTCGTATCCTGCACAGAGCTGGATAGCCAGAGGGAACCTAGTGTTAAGACATTCAGTTTCAGACAATCTATTTTCGAGACATTATGTGTAGAGTGGTGGAGTTCAACGTCGCGGTTTGTCTACTAGAGCGGGGATAAGAAATATTAAAGTAAAATCAAAATCGCTTTAACTCTACGACTGTATCATTTTCTTTTATATACATTTGTATTTATAATAGATTAAGCCTTCACTTAAATGGTGATAAGAAAATTACAGTAATTTCATGCTTAGTTTCTGATCTCAATTTAATATTAAACTAGTAATTTTAAAATTAATAAATGTATCAGATATATAATTTTAACAAATTTAAATATCTTTATTTAAAAGTACATTTTAAAAGAATTCCATACCCCGTCTTTGTCCGCGGAGGTTGGATTCCCGCTCCGAAAAAAAAAAAATTACATTTCCTCGCTCTGGTAATGAAGTAAAACGCAGCGTTGAGTTCCGCCACTTACTACTTACTACTCCAGAATGCAGAGGAAAGTGTGTACTAGGTACTGCACGTTTGGCCCTACACAATTAAGTGTTGGTACCGACGCAATTATACGACAGCGAAATGTGGGTATCACAAAAAAGAATGAAAGAAAGATGAATGCCGTGGAGATGCGATCTCTTTGTAGGAGTCAGCTTAGCTGATCGAATCAGCAATGAGGAGACACACAGAATGGCAGATACTAGCGAGGATGTAACGGTGAGAATGAAGAAGACGTGCTCAGATCGTTTGGGCACGTCGAACGAATGAGTGATGAAAGAATGGCAAAAAAGATTTATGATAGAAAAGTGAGCGGTAAGAGAGGTAGGGGAGCTTAACCAAACAAACTCTTCACCTTTATTCTATTAATAGTACCTATAGGTAGATAGGTTACTCGATGAATAGACGATTGTTTATTCTAACATTCCTTGCATAACTCTTAAGGTCCTGATGAAGATCGATCAATGCGCTGTCGAGATTATCCTAACACCTACATTTTTAAAGAATATAGGCCACTAGTACAGATTTTGTTTAAAAATATATGTTGTACTTTAGAATTAGATTGTTTTTATAGTTACTAGTAGTTCCTGAGATAAGAGTGTTCATTCAAACAAACCATTTAGTTTTACAATATAAGTGAGTATTGTATAGATAAATTATGTATTGTTTTATTTTTCTGAACGCATTTTAGTCAAAACAAAGTGTTCAAACTCTTATTATTTTTCTAAGCATTTGACTTTTTAACCGACTTCTGTAAGAAAAGGAGGTTATCAATTCGACTGTATTTTTTTTTTTTTTTTATGTTTGTTACCTCATAACTTTTAACTGGGTGGACCGATTTTGATAATTTTTTTTTTATTTGAAAGGTATAGCTTCCCGAATGGTCCCATTTTTTTTTGGTCCATGTCTGACAATGGTATCCATGAGAAAATCACATAAGTCTTAAATTTGCATTATGCATGTGCGCGACTAATAGCCGATTAACTCAATGTCGCGCCAACCGATTTTGATGATTCTTTTTTTATTTGAAAGGATACACTTTAAGGATAATTTGGTGAAAGTTTGGTTAGGTTTCGATTATGGAATCCGGAGAAAATTGAGAAAGTTTGTTTTTTTTGGTCGAAATTAATTATACTGTAATAGTTACAAGCAAAAACTTGTTAAATTGATGTCAGAAGTGAGATTCCTGATCGTTGCATTTCTTTTCAACCAATCTCAAAAAAGAGGATGTTCTCATTTTCAACCAACTTCAAAAAAGGGAGATTCCGAATTCACCCGAATACTTTTTATGTTTGTTCTTGTCAATATACCAAAATGTAACTTTGCACAAAAATAATAGCTAATTAAATGAAGTTTTACATAGAACAATCACAACCACTCGTTGACAACCACTACCACCACCATCACCACTCGTTCAAGAAGCATCATTTTAAGATCTACCCATCACTAAAAATCGTAAAATAAATTAATTTTTAACAAAAACAAAAACCGACTTCTAACAACGAACTAAAAAGTGAAAAATAATTATATAAAGATTTTATAATTTTGAAGTCAGTGTCAAACTAATGCTACAACACCTTTACTACAATATCTAATTACTAAGCCTGTTTGTTTTACTTGGCACCGACTTCAAAATTATAAAACCTTTATATAATTATTTTTCACTTTTTAGTTCGTTGTTAGAAGTCGGTTGTTGTTTTTGTTAAAAATTAATTTATTTGTATTTATGTATAACGTTAGGGAGTGTAGTCCCCTACACTTCCTAACCTCTATGAGAGCATTTCTCGAAATTTCGACAAGTCAATTTAACGTATTAAAGTCGAGTAGAGAAAATAAAAATATAAGAAATATATTCATTTAATTCATATTACATTAGAAAATTGATTTTATCCTATTTGAAAATTGCATAGTGCATGTGCAAATAATCATCACACGGTTATCTAAAAGATAAATATTTATCGACCTTATACATATATTGTACTTAAATAAACGTGATATCATTTTGGATCCACGGAAGTGTTCAAGGCTTGCGTTTTTCTTCTATTTTCGTAAGAGGACTAGTTTTTTCTCGATAATTTGCAACCTGGAACCTGGGAACCTAATGTTAATACAATCCCTTTGAGATATGGCACTTCCGAAATTTATCAAATAGGCGGCGTCAAGTTACAAAACAGATAGTAATAGCTGTCAAATAAATATATTATATACTGGGAGTGGATTGAACCTCCGACATTCAGCCTAACAATCTAATTCACTAACGTAAAAGGTTAAAAGTTTGGGTTGTTTAACTGTGATATAGGTACTACTTACATTACATTAAGTTTGTATTTTATCATTTTATAAAGGGATGCAAAGTGCGGCGTTGAGTTTCGCTACTCAACACAACAGAAATCGCTGAAAATTCGGGAACCGAGGCCAGGGACATTTGACGTTGGATAGCTCAACATCGCGGCTGATTAAAAAGCTTGATAAGATTAAAATATTTACCATTAAACTTTTTAGACTAGGTAAAGGATATACGGCAATTTACCTTAGTAAAACGTCATGATTGTGGCGCCACATATAAGCTTAATCATAAATACCTTAGAAAATCAATACTGAATTGAAAACGGAAGTGAATCACGAAACTTATGAATCAAAAACTGAGTTTAGCGCTATGAACTATGAAAATATATTTTTGTTTTAAATTCAATGTTTTCAATGACCGCCTACGTCTCAGTTTTCAAGTTATAGCAGAATATGTGAGCACACGTGCCGGCACGTACCTATACAAATATGAAAACAAACTACAAAATAAAACAAAATTTGTGTTTGTAAATTAGAAAGTTCAGTCATGATGTATGTATAAAGAACATTTGACGTGGCTTGTTTATAATTATAACATGAATTTGAAATCCCAAGTTCCATTCCCACTAAGAATGGGATACTTATTCGCACTAGTAGCTAGCTACAGCAAAGCACGACGTTGAGTTTCGCTACTCAACAAAAAATACCTTGTTGAGAATTCATCGGGAAGAGGTTAAATCTACATACATTAAATTAATGACCACAGGATCACACAACGGGATCCGTTCCCCGCTTTCTTTCGAATTTTTGTGAGAGAAAATGAAAATATTAAATATTTCACTCCCTTCGACTAGGATTCGAATTGGGTTAGATCCTCATTCTAAAAAGTTGGGCGATGCGTGGGGAACGAAATATGTAAACACTAGGCTCGGAGATATGGCGTGAAGATCTTGTTTTTTCAATCTTGTCTTCACTCAATATATAATATATCATGTAATCTATTACAAACATAAAAAATATACAATACTCACCGGAAGTGCAATCCAAGGTCAACACAAAACTATCCATAGAACTCATGCAGTTCTCTTGTAGTACATTGTAGTTGTAAATAATAAATACTTCTACTATAACTATCAGAACAGAATTTCTGAAGTCTTGCATCAGTGCAGTACGCGCCTGCAGTATGGCCGCGCGCGTCGCGATACTCGCGCTTTGCGTGACGGTAGCGCGTTGTTTACAGGTTAGTTTATAAATTTATTATTATATTATTAGTAATAATTAATAGTACAGCTTAAGATAAATTATATTAAAATTAATTATAGTAAGTGAAAAATAAAAATGGCGAATTGTTTGACAGATCGCGGTTTTAGCGCCAATTTTACTAAATTTATTTGAATAATTCCGAGGGATTAATAATAATAAAGTTAGTTAATAATTTTAATGCACATTAATATTTTAAATTGATTAAATATTATAATATTGGAAAATTAATTTAATTTAATAATATCATTAAATGTGTTGAAGGGACGTTTAACGATAGTTTCGATTTGATATTTAATTATCTGTGTTATTTAAAATTAATAAATAGAATTTGGGTTAGTTTTTGTGTATACTTTATTTTATTCTTTCATGTAATATATGTTCGTAAAATTCTAGATTTATATCGAATATAAATTATAAATTATTTTTAATTTATTGCTAATATTTTTTGTAAAATATAACAATATTAAAAAGGCGCGCAACTGAATTTAAAAAAATCTATTATACTTCTTTACAAGAACTGTGTGTTGATTTATATAATAAAAGATATATTTTTTATAATAGATATTTTTTTAATTAAAAAAATATAATTTTACCCGTTTTTGCATAGTAAGAATATAACGAGATACCTTATAATTATAAAGCGGATGAGTTTTTTACATCTGTTTTTATAATTATATAAATAGTATTTTTTATTTTGTTACAATTATAATTGGTTTAAGTTTTCATAAAAAAACAATTACATAAAATTTAAATAACTTTACGCTGTATATAGCAAGGAATGCAGAGGGAACATAGAATTAGGACCCTTTGTTCAAATTTTCGAGATATTCGTTCAATTCGTGTTGAATGAAGCCGCGGTTTGTCTTGTTACCAAGGAGGGGAAATTAATAATTCATAATAATTCAATTCGTCGACTAGGAATCTAACCTACTAACGCCGCGTTTACAGTTTACTCACTGTGCCCCTCGACCACGACGGCCTCGATAATAATTACTAGTTTTAAAATTGTTAAGCCACCTATAGCTTTGTAATAGATTTGCACATAGGTGTTAAAATTTAAGTAAGCAATCATATTTTTATAACATACACTGTTATGTTGTGTTCAATACTAAAGTTAAGATAATGTAGAGACTCCCTTCCTAAATATTTGAAATGGATTCAGAGTTAACTAGAGAGGTTTAACCTGAACACAGGCAAAAATTGGGCAGCGGAGTATCATAACATTAGATTCTATCTGTTATACCTTTAGAGCTATATAGGTAATTTAGTAGGGTCTAAAAGAAATATTTGTAAAAGCAACGCAACGCAACGAAGTATGAATATAAACGCGAAGGTTGTGGATGCGATTCCCACTCTTGTATGATTTTCTGTCTCTTAAAGCGCGGCGTTAACTTCCGCCGTTAAATCAAATCAAATCAAAAATTTATTGCACAAAGTAAATACAATTAAATTTCTAATTTAGATACAGTGCATAGGTACATTTTTAACAATAACTAATAGTACGATACAATTAGTGGCGGTTAACTTTGCATAAAGATATCAACGTTAAACACGCAACGTTTCGAAAATTGCATGCATGGGGAATGGAATATCTTAGCAGTTAGTACTAGGTTCCCTCTGCCTACCTGCTATATACGGGATACAGCGTGAAGCTACAAATAAAAAAAATGTTCTTAAACATTAGTAACGTCTCGTTACAAGATCGTGTCACTATGCACAACACATCTCGCGTTACAAATACCTCAGCAAGTCGTGGGATAATTATGTGTTGATGTTATAATTTTTTACTAAGTATAAGTACTATTACTAAAGTCAGGGTTTATCGCGTATATTTTTTTATTTGCTCAATTAAGAGTAGACACTAAGTGTACTACACTCTGCTCTCCGTGTTTCCCCAGAATGTCTGGACTCTGGAGGCATTGCCAACGTTGCGCTATCTTGCCAGAGCAAAAAAATAAATGCTGTGAAATCTATTATTTAATCAATAGTTTGAGATAGATAAATCGATTATAATTAGTTCATTAGATTATGTACATAAAAATTCTCAATGTTAGACATACAGACGCCTAGCCTAGACGTTGCAATAGTTGCCATTTATTTATTTATGCCTTGTGAAACGGAAGATGTTTTGTCACTGTGACCTTTTAATCCGACTGCGCGATGCAAAGGACGGTAATGTGTTTAACAGTCTATGCATCCATTTATGCACGTTTCTAAGAACTCTAACTAACAGATTAATATATGTTTGTTCTTTCGTAAATGACTTTTAATCATATCGAAATAATCCTTTTTGGTATATTCCTATAATGGACTGTTCCCTAAGTCCACGCTAAATCAAATTTGTAAAGTAGTTCTTAACGTATAGTATCCACGCATTATCACCTAAGTAGTTTACACACATAGCACGGTAGGTAGAGGGAACCTGAAAACACACATACACTTCTATTCCGAGACATTTCCGAATGGCAGAATGATCGTCGCGCTTCGCCTCGTTACCAAAGCTAGAAAATATGAAATATTTCATTTTTTCGAGTGGGAATCGTACCCACAATCTGTCGCGTTTACAGTCCCACACGTCTGCCCCTACGCCACAAGTGCCATGAAATATATAGATTATTATAATAATAATTTTTTTATAGAAACAATGCGATGATTAAACTGACACGTGATTATCTGTGGTTATCTAACCGCAATGTCTTCCACCTTATACACGTAAATCGATCGCGAGCTTATCCATTTCAAGCGTCTATTTTTAATTATTGTATTATAGTGACTGTAATATATCTTAACATTAGGTTCCCTCTGCCACCCTGCTATAAGCAGGGGGCAGTGTAAAACTGAAAAAAAAAATATTATAATCGTACTTCAAATCTGTTCCTCACTAAGGGCATGACCCAAAATAGTCTGACCCCAGATTTCTTACTAACAAAAAATTAATTAATCAAGAAAGTTTGACATTATTTAAATATTTTTTTTTTATTTGAAAATTGATTACCTAGTGTTGCCATTAAGACACTTCCATCTCCCACCTTCTGCGAAATTCTTCAGTTGCACCCTTGTGGTCCTGTGCAACGACTGACACCTTAATAAGTAAATAAATAAGAGTATATTGTGTTAAGGAGAGGGAGACTGTATGTATGTTTACGAGAGAATATCATTTTCTCATGGAAAATGAAAAATACAGCGGGCGAAGCCGCGAGCGGACCTCCCGTATAATATCTTACGTCACAAGATGCATCCGAGGTTGGCATTGGCATTAGTAGGTAATTTCCGTCGTCAATAAGCCGTGCGAACAGTAATTGAAACGGTATGTATGTATGTATGTTAATCGCATCAAATCTACTCAACCGATTTATTGTATTTAATTCTAGTATCTTCTCGATCATTTATTTTGTATAAAAGTTGGAAATTTTTGTAGTATTTTAATTTTTATTAGATTTTTCGGCTTATTTGGTGTAATTCGCGGGGTTGGTAGAGAGAACTTAGTGTCAAAATACTCAATTCGTCACGTTTCGCCTGAACTCAACACGGAGCTTTAGCTTTTAGCGGAGAAAAGAAAATAGTTTCAGTTGACTTCTTATTTACTTTTAATAGCTCTCTCTCCACTCTCAAATTCATAATTACTCGTACTTCATCTTACTTATGTATGTCGTTACAAATAGTTAACAAAATCCACATCAATGTTATAATCAAACCTGCAGCTTATGTTATAACAAAACACACACAATGGCAGGTTAGGTAGAGGGAACCAAGTATTGAAACACTCTGTTCCCCACTTTCCGCCAGATATTCTCAAGATATTGCGTACTAGTGGCGTTTTGTCTTCTAGAGCAGCAAAATGCATTTTTATGAACTGAAATGCCACATAATCAAAATCTCTACTTTACTCTATAATCAAGTGAATTATTTCCACAGCTTAGTTTTTACTCGTATTTATATGGCTTATGTTCACCAGAGATAATGTGAGATATTAATGGCAAAAGATTTTTTAAATCAGTTCAGTAGCTTCGGAGCCTATTCAATACAAACAAATATAAAATCGATTTATTTCTTTTTATAATATTAATGCAGATATATTAGACTAGATCTATAGACTATTATAAGGAGGAAGGCGTTAGATTGGAGTTAGATTTTTGTTTGTTATTTGACTCTAACAAAGGTATGCGCAAACAATGTGCGATAGCAGATATCATTGTGCTCTTGAACTAAATAATATTTTGAAAGACCCTTTATCGAGGCTAAATTCCATTAAACATCGTGGCTCAGTCGCGTGACTGTAAATACAGGGTTTGATTCCCACGAGGGGCAATTAAATATTATTATTTTCTTGGTCTGGTAAAAGACTGCCTGGCGTTGAGTTGCGCCGCTCATGTAGATTAATTCAGCTATGTCTAATACCTATTTAACGGATTGAGGGTATTGAAGTGTTTTAAAACTAGTTTCCCTATATCTACATTGCTTCTTATCACTAGGTCAATTTGGTTTCATTAAAAACAAATCCACAGAAGATGCTACTTTGTTACTTACAGAAACCATAGCTAAACACTTGGACAATAAATCAAAAGTTATCGGACTTTTCCTTGATTTATCTAAGGCATTCGACACTGTTTCTATACCCATCTTGCTTAACAAAATGGAAACTTTTGGTATACGTGGTATAGTTCTAGATATCTTTCGCTCGTATTTAACTAACCGCTCTCAGTACGTTAAAATTGATCAATTTGTAAGTGACAGAGCAGGTATTTCATTTGGAGTTCCGCAAGGAAGCGTTCTGGGTCCTACCTTATTCCTGTTATACGTAAATAGCCTATGTAATATGTCGCTGCCCAACTGTAAAATGATCGCTTATGCAGACGACACTGTGTTAATAATACATGGGAGAGAATGGATTGAGGCCAAACATTACGCCGAGAATGCTATCAAATTGGTAACACAATGGTATGACGACAACCTTTTGACTATCAACATTGATAAAACTAAATTTGTGGCTTTCTCTCACCGACTCAGCTCCCAACCGACTTCTGACTTTGTTATCAAAGCGCATACTTGCTCTCGTCAAAGCGACTGCAGTTGTCTTGATCTTTCTCGTGCTTTCAATATAAAATATTTGGGAATTACTATCGATTGCTGTTTAAACTGGTCACTTCATATTTATAATTTAGCCAACCGTATACGTAAAATAATTCCGGTATTTAAAAACTAAGAAATTCATGTGATTCTGACATCCTACTCACAGTATATTATGCCCTCGTACAAAGTGTTCTAAGTTATTGCATTGTCGTTTGGGGGGGCGCCAGCAAAAACGCACTACTTTCTTTAGAACGCGCTCAAAGAGCCATATTGAAAGTTATGCTACGAAAACCTAGGCGTTACGGTACGGATTTACTCTACCGTGACACCTCTATCCTATCAGTCAGGAAGCTCTTCATAATGTTGGTAATACTCCGCAAGCATAGAAGTATTGTTTTTAGGCCTAATTGCAACCGTAATAAGTCCAGGGTCTGTGAAACTTTGTATTCCAGAACGAGGTCCGCTCGTACGCATTTTACTTTATCAGCGGCCACATTTATAATAAAATCAATAAGCATAAGTATATATATCCACTACCTTTTATTAAATGCAAAAAAATAATTCGAACTTGGATTCACAAATTGTCCTACATTGAAACTGAGAATTTTCTTCTCTAAAAATATACACACCTTCACACCTAAAAGCACAACACGGGCATGCACGCACACACACACACATACACCCTTTCAAACACACGCGGACACACATACATACACACACACCTACACAATACATACACACACACAGACACACACACACGCACATACACCTACTCACACATACTAGATGTTATACTCGGCGTGATAATTACACTTTGTTTCATCGAGCAATAGTTTTATAAGTCTAGTTTCTTTTTCCTTTAATGATTTGATAACTAAGTGATTCAAATGTCTAAAATGTCATTAAAATTGTAAAGGGGCAAAGACGCTGGTGGCTGTGACACAGTCTATACTAGTACGGCTACCAACGCACTCCTCTTCACTTAAGAGGCAATTTGTAAAAAATTAAGTTGTTTTGAATAAATATTTATTATTAATAAAAAAAAAAAGGTTACCAGGTTCCATCTGCCTAACCTTTTTATCTTCTTTTTTTTCTTATTATTAAGGAGATTTTAGGCTACATTACACCACGTTAATCGTTTCACTGTAACCTACTGTATGTAGGTACTTGTGGTCGGATACCTCTGCCGGTTACTATGTGTCATGTGTCATAGACCATGGGGCCGGAACTACAAATAAAAGCTACTATTATATAAAAAAGAGCACAAATTTAGCCAAAGTAAGGACAAAGACATGTTTCACAAATTTGCGTTCACATCGTCCTCGCATTCTGTCGTAAAATATATATAACAAAATTATTTTTACGATGTCACAAAGGAAACATAAAACGAATAAGTAAATCATAAATCGACCGCTTTCCGGCGAACTTCTATACTCTATTATTGACTCTAGTACCTAATAATATTCAGTTTCACGCCGTAGTAGAAAACAGAGAGAACCTAGTGTCAAGACATTCCGTTACCCGCGCACCGTGTTTATTTTGATATATTGCGTTAAAATATCAGTCTCAACACGAACCCAACGCTTTATCTTGTTACCAGAGCAAGGAAATGAAAAGAATTCGCTCCCCCGAGGAGGATCCGAACCTACAATCTTTGCGTTCACGGTCCGATCCCCTGCTGGTACGGCCTCTGGCCGTTATAATATTCCTAATCTCGTAATTAAAATTAACGTGAACCTGATTTTCAGAATCTAATCAGAAGCGCGAAGACGCTCGTACAATCTAGTCTACGTAAATGACAGATTATAAATGTACATATTCCCACTAAATAACTGAACCCACACTGTGTTATTAAATTTTTAGATCCAACGCGCATGCCACTGTGCCATAGCTACTAAGCACTTACAGATATAACTACTTGAAGATAGTAAATCGTGTAATTAATATAACAGATAAGACAAGTATGCAGCGCTACGTTTTATGTCACTATCTCACGGTATTACAAAATAAATAAAATAAAAATAAATAAATCTTCATCTTCACGCTGTGTGTGTCCTGCACACGGCAGGGTCAGCAGAGGGAACCTAGTGTTAAAACACTCCATTCCCCACTTTTCACTGAATTCTGGAGGCATTGCGTGTTAAGTGGCGAAACTAGACGCCGCGCTTTGCCTCGAAACCAAACAATAAATATTAGAATTCGGCGGAAAATAGGGAACGGAAATGTCTTAATGGAAACAAACAGAGTGTCTAAACACTAAAGCTGAAAAAATTCAAGTTCACTTTAAGTCACTTTTCAGTGCAAAAAATAGCAACAACTAATTACAAACTGCCTGTTATATTACAAAATACCTTGAAATTCAAACTTTTAGTCCCAGTTTATTTTTAAAAATAATTTGAGTACGAATAAAATGAAACTAATTTCGTGCTTTACTATCTGTAAGCTTGTTTGAAAGCTCAATCGTTTTACAAACAAAGAAAAACGTAATTGCTAAGAAAAAAAAAATCGCGAACATTTTATATGAACGCCGTCGTAAAATTATATTACGTGTTTCATTGCCGAGTCCTGGTGCCAAGGTTCAAGTTCGAAAATAATACGTTGCTTATATAATACATTTATATCCATCCATCTCTAATGGCTTAGTGGTGAAATGTCTGTGTATACCAGAGTTGCAATTTCAGTTAAGTTTTTTAATGATTTATTATTTTTCTTAGTCTACTCTGAAAAAAAATATAAGTTAGATATAAAAACATGCCCTTTTTAAAAAATTAATAAGGCGAATGTAATGAGCACAAACTCTATATGTATATTAGTAGATCTAGTCGTCCAAGATTCCATCAACTATTTTTCAAATCCATCACCAGACCAACTCGATGGTACCATATGGTAACCGTGTAATGCAGATTCCAGAAACTCGACCTAATAAAAGCGTGTCAAAATATAAGAAAAATCTATCCTCAAGACACTCCGTTCCTCATTTTTCCCTTTTTTTCACCTTTGAGACATTCCGTGTTGAATGGCGGAACTCGGCCTCACATATTTCTTTTATTTATTATTTTTTTTACCAATATGGTCTATATTTTACCATAAATAATAATTATTGTTTTTATTTATATGCATATTATTTACATTTATCAAAGTTACATTTTATTCCAGCCAGCCGCACGAATATACATCGAAACCTCCAGACCCAACAGACCCAAAGCTGACCTAAGCGCGCTAGACAGCCTAAACCAAGACATAGAGAAAAGATACACTAAGGAACTTCTGGAAGATTTAAAGCACACTAAGACTGACGCTCTTCTACTCTACACGGAATTTACAGCACAAGCAGCTGATGATTTGCAGCTGTTCTTGAGCAATATTTCAGCGTTGGCACGAGATACGATCTCTAATATACAAATTGGGATAATGGATAGAGTTGTAAGAGTTTGTTTTTTTTTTTAGTTTAAATTTAGTGTTAAGATACCTTGCTGCGCACGTATCGTCATCTTGAGACTATGTGTGTGGTGGAACTATTACTAGAGCGAAGAAATGAAAATAAATCACTCCTCTGTGTTCGAATCACACCCAAAATCGCATCACGTTTACAGTCAGGACATGAACACAGACTTTGGTAACGAGGCAAAGTGCGGCGTTGAGTCCCGCCACTTAACACGCAATGCCTCCAGATTTCGGGTGGGGAATGAAAAAGTTAACTCTAGTGTCCGCGTTCTCTCGACCTACCCTGGTATGTATGCAGTGTGAATATACAGTAAAAAGTGGTAATCGAACCTACAACTAACGTTTACAGACGCAGTTCCAACGACGACGGCCTCAAAAATGTATTATATAAACAAATAGTTAAAAGTCCTAAAGTTATATAAGACGAAGCATCCGCTATCTCGTCTTAATGGAGCGTCTATCGCTTCGCCCCACAAACCCTGAACCAGTTGGACTAATATCAGAATTTTGTGAATGTAGTGCATTTTGGCACTAAAATATTTTGATATTGATAGAAGTACATTAGTGGTACTGATTGGGTTATATGATTATATGTTTAGTTGTTTTGGAAGACACTTTAATGCTATGAAAATAATTTGAAAATAAAACCTATTTCAACGGCGGTCGGGTTACCTAGGGAGAGAATGGAAGTCATTGCCGGCATCTGTGTTTCCTATGACTTACAATAAGGGGGTCTTCAAAAACAGAGTCAACAGGTACTTACTAGGCAGCGAGCATCACCGTAGATCGTATCAACGCTCATTAGGCTTGATGCGGTCAAACGCAAGCCTATTCACTATAAAAAAGGTCCTCTCCGGAAACCCGAAAACAATTCAACGATTTTGATAACATTTTAACTGTTCCCTTAGTTGAGCTGATAGTGTAAATTACCAATATTTCTTTAAGCATTGCATACAAATGCATTAAATCCATAAAATAAATACAACACACACTACCAAATGTTTTACAATATACCCACATGTAAAGTGGTATGGCAACAGGTTGCTATGGCAACGCGTATTGTACGCGTCAAACAATTAAAGCGTACAAAACGTCTCACATATGTAATATAGTCCATTTTAACTACCTAGGCAACCTGTAGTATATGTTAGATATATTTTAGTACTTACACGTTTAGATGTTACCGGTTATACGAGATAACCAGAGGTTAGAGTTCTCAGGGACTCAAAACTCATATACAAGCCTTATTTATCGGTTGTGTTCCATTTTGAGGACACGGGGACGACGATTGGGAATTTGATTCCTACTCAGTTGTGGATTGGATTCCCACTTCAATCTGGTAACAATTAAATGCGCGGCGTTAATTTACGCAACTCAACACGCAATGCCTCAAAAATTTGGCGGTTAGTTGGGAAAGTATTGTCTTAACACTAAGTTCTGTCTACCTTTCTATAATGCGGTATACATCGTGAAGCAGAATAAAATAATTTAAGATATACAACTATTAATCATAGATTACATATGAATTTCAAATATAAAATAAATTCCAAGCCATGATGTATGTGGTAGACAAGTTGGCTATGTTTTAAAAGCTATGTTAATTTTATGGCAACCTTTGAATGCATAACTGGTTGCGAATGCCTACAGTAAATACAAATTAAAACATTGATGTGACTCAACCGGTCATAGTATTAATTATTTGTTTTTTGCAACTTCACGCAGGGGTGGGTAGAGGGATAACAAGCACTATTTCTTCTTACCTTTTATAGTAAACTCTAAATATTCATTCCTTTGAGTACCAATGGAACCCACAACCCAGTTCACTGTCTGACTCATGTAAGGATATGCCAAGATGATGACTTCTAAATTATTGCTTTTTTTTTTTATTTACATTCAGGGTTTTTTTGATTGTTATTTCTTTTCTCTAATAACGAGGCAAAGCGCGCCTTTGACTTCGGCCATTCAACACGCAACCTCCAGAATCCGGCGGAAAGTGGGGAACGGAGTATCTTAACACCCAAATTCTTTCTGCCTGCGGGATCTATATGCGGGATTCAGCGTGAAACTAAAAAAATAAGTATATCTTAAAAATCCTAATTGGCAAATTTTTACCTATATTGGTACTAGATGATTATAGGTTTGATTCCCACTCGGGTTGCTGGCTATTTCAAATTACATACTTTAATTTCGCCGCTCTGGTTTGACATGGCGTAGTGTTAAGTTGTACCATTCAAACTGTACTTAGTAACTAATAACTCACTCTTATTAACCTGCATAATATAAAAATACGTAAAAAAATTATATATTTAAGAAAATATATGGTAATGTTTCAACACAGAACTATAAAGTAAAGTACCAGTTAATCAACTAAATTGACAGTAGTAGATATTACCGACAAATTCGACTAGGCTACTACCGCACCTTCAAATTCCTTAGCTATAGGTTAAAAGACAATATCGGTAACAAACAAAATTTCTGAGCTTGAATTGCTAGACGTTGTATGTTGGATGGCACAACTTAACGCCGCGCTATTTCATACTACCAGAACAAGGAAATTAAAATAATTCATTACTCCTTTGACAAAATATGTATTTACTCTTTTAATGCACTTTAAATGCTAATTGATGTTTCTAAGTGCAGAAGTAAACTGAGGTCATCGTGGCGCAACGGCACAGTGCCTGACTCTAAACACGACGGTTGTGGATTCGAATCCCACTCACTAAAAAACCCTGCCTTCCTTAAATCTTAGGCCATTGTCTTAAATTATACCTAAGTTTTAAAATCGAGACGAAATACAAAACTCAAAAGACTACTTTCCTTAAAAAAATAATCACGAAAACAGTCACGTATCGTTTCAATGGACGCCTTTCTAAAATGCATACGAGATGACTCTTGCTTGTTGAAAAGATTTTTGGACTTTCTTTAAATTTATGATTTAATGAATTCTGTGGTCTAAATGACACAAGGGGACAACCTCTGACAAAAAAAACAGTGGTGGTGGGTTCAAATTCCATTACGCACGGCGTTAAGTTCCGCTACTCAATACGCAATGTCTACAGAGGCCAATGCCAGGAAAATGGGGAATGAAAAAAAATACACTAAGTTCCCAGGTCCCCTCCGTGTTGTGATGCTGCAGAGTTTGTTTGTTTGGTTAGATGGGCTAATCTTAGACACTAATGGTACAACTCCGTTCGATAAATGGACTATCCAAAACAAATTCGTTTTGTTTTGGATAGTTCATTTATCGATAAATGTCGAGGTTTCGAGATGTAACCCACTGTACCTACCAGAGGTACCTCGGGCACTTAATAAATGTCAGACAGAAGGAAAAACGTCAGTATATTATAATTGTAAGCCTTTAAAATGTACATAAAATATTGAAATGAGTAATAGGCACTGTAATTTTACAGTATTGTTTATTTTCATGTAAATTTATAAGAAATATGTATATGACGCTTAAAGTAAATAATGACACAACATGAATAAGTCTATTCTCTAAGAAAACCCTGATAGTGCCTGCGAGGATAGTCTCCAAGGATTTGTAGATGATTTATTGCTTTGCAATGTGCGAAAGAATAATTGTAAAATTTATGGTTCTTAGGTTGTAAAAAAGGAGTTTTTTTTTGTAATTGAAATAAAAAATATGTACTCACAGTTTTATATGACAGTCCACCGTTGCGCCTTCTTCGTTTCGATATATCAGTCTGTTATACATACATAATAATAAGATTTCTAAGTGCATTAGACTCGTTTCCAAGGAAACTATCAGTCGCCATTACCGGCTAGATATAGGTCTCTTACACAAACGTGCAGGCATCTGGATACAGCTGTTCTGTTTACTAATATATCAATGAAA
This sequence comes from Heliconius melpomene melpomene, assembly GCA_000313835.2. Lineage (NCBI taxonomy): Eukaryota > Metazoa > Arthropoda > Insecta > Lepidoptera > Nymphalidae > Heliconius > Heliconius melpomene. Next base: position 97,446 of record HE671619.1, on the reverse strand, counting down.
TTTACATAATTGCTACTCGGTGCCGGGAGGAGAATATAGGGTTAATTATCAAGATGAATAAAAAAAATATATATTTTATATCCCGCATATAGCAGGGTAGGAAAAGGATAAAGGTGAGTACAATAACTACTTCTGTGTTTGAGATAGTAAAGTGATCTGTCACTTTCTCTTTTCTCAATTAACATTAATGAAGAGCTAAAAAACATCACTTAGTCACAATTTTATTATAGAAGATGATAGCCAAATTGGCACGATTAACAAAAGCGAATGTTATTGATAGATTCATTAAGTTTTTGTTGTGTGTTTTATTCATTATATTATGTCATATTTCTGTGATATGACCCAAGTATCAGGAGGATTTTATTTATTTTAAGAAATTTTTAATATTTAACCAATCGTCTCACTTTAAGGTATAATAGGAAAACCTCATTTTATTCGCGTTCCCAAAGGAATTTATGAAATACTTTTCTTTTAAGGCTCCCCTAAACTTTGAGTGAGACACTCAACGCCGGGTTATGCTTACCATGACAGGGAAATGAGAATAAAGTATATGAAATATACTAAAATATGTAGATAGATACATGGTACTCCATATATCTAGATGTAGATATATTTCAAGTGCACTCAATGAGTCATCCTCTAGTGTTTTATTTATCATAGATGCATTTGTTATTCTAATCTGCCTAGTACCTAGTACTATTTACGGTAGTTATGCCGTGTTTAGTGAATCTTTGATTGGTAATAAATATGAATAATTTAAATAAACATTTAAAGCAATATCTTATTAACTGAGATTGTTATGAGTTCAAATTAAATTTTAAGTATGTCATCGGTCTACTAAAAAACTGAAAATAGAAATTTACAAAATCTCGTTTTTTTAAAGTTTCCCCGAGTGAGAATCGAACAACCATTACGTTTACAGTAATACAATATACAAATACCTATTTTCTTTTCCCGGACGTTGAACTCTCGACCTTCGTCTTTATACATTAAACTAAATAAACAATCTTTTCCATTCAACATTAACACGTGCACGTAATATTTATTATTACAAGGGCATAATGCCAAAATCTCTCGTGATGGATATTTTCATCTTAGACGCTCGTTGGTACTATTTGTTTTGTAAATATAATAATCGTAGCTTCCCGCTGTATAACGCTTATATTTATAGCAGGGTGGGCAGAGGGAACCTAATGTAAAGACACTCCGTTACCCACGCACTGTCCAATTTTCGAAACTTTGCGTATTGGCTGGCGGAATTTAACGCCAAGCTTCGTCTACCAAAGCAGGGAAAGCAAAATACAAAAATAATTCCTCCGAGTGGAAATCGAATCTACAACCGTCGCGTTAACAGTCATTCGTTGTGCCGCTGTGCAACGACGGCCTCAAAATAAAATGTGCACCTAAAAAATCTACTTTGACGAAAATTCGAACCCATTATCATGTAAAAATCGAAATCAAATTGCAACTGCACTATAAAGATGTCATTGTAAAGGCATGTGCCCATGAACTAACAATGTCATGGCTTACAACACAATGAACAAAGGTATAATGGGTTCTAATCTAACCTTCTTAGTGAATTATAGTAAATTAATTAATTTATAATGTATGCGTCGTACAGTGTGGTCGGCGAGTCGTGGTCCCTTCGAAGTTAGCCGTAGGTGGCTGCGCAGATATGACTTGACGATTTTTATCACTTTTTATTATTTTCTTTCCGACTGAACAATGCGTAAAGTTTCAGGAAACCTAACACCAGTTCTCGTTGACCGTACTGTACAGGTTATATTGTAATAGTATATGGCTAATTTATTACATTATTTTTTTTCTTCAAAATGGCATACACCCACGCATACCAGACAAAGGGAACCTGGGAGTCTATTGTTAAAATACTCCGTCATAACTAGACACACTATTAGGATACTCCGTTTCCATTAAGACATTTCCATTCCCTACTTCCCAGCGAATTCTAGAACATTGCGTGTTGAGTGGCGGAACTAAAAGCCGCGCTTTTTCTCGTCGCCAGAGAGATTAAACATAACATTAAATATTTTATTTTCACGAGTAGGAATCGAACCCACAGTATTTAGAATGTTATATGTGTTAGATTCATTTGATCGTATATAAATCGAAACCGTAGAAAGAAATTAATTAATTATATGAGTTTAAATCGATTATCACAAATATCACGTGGTCAATAAAATGGTAACCCCTCATTAACCTGCGTGATTGTATGATTAACCTGTTTAATGATAATGATGAGCTTAGGTACTCAGATTGGCTAGAGTCCACTTTGATTAATACCTATGATCTCTATTTACTTGTCATATAGTAACTCATTTATTTTTAACTTCATATTGTTTCTACCATATAACAAGGTATAGAGCGAATCTAGTGTTAAAACATTCCGTGTCTCATTTTTGCGTGCAGCCTGACGTGCTTCGTCTTGTAGCCAGGGCGAGAAAAACGAAATTACTCTAATTGAAATTGAACTCACGACCATTAACGTATATAGAGATATTTTCTGACACGGTCTGGATTTTATCTTTTGGATATATATATTCGTGTAAAAGATGTGTTTTTTTAAATTTTGGGGGCCAATTTTGTGTTAATTATATTTCTGGGGTGGGCACCAGACTATTCTGGGGTGGGCATGGACCACCCGACCTTCCCTCTTCCTACACCCATGCCCACGATCGTCTTATTTACAATCAGACAGACACTGTGGCACTGAACTAGAGCAGCTTTAACAAAAACATTTAGACCAGTTTAATTTATTTCACATTCAATACACATTATATTGGCGAAAGGTTAAAAAATATCTAATGCAATACTTTTTACTTCCTTATATTGGACAAGCAGAGAGTAAGTACCAAGAGTTAAGAAAATCTTTTCTCCACTTTCCGAATTAAAGACGATCGGGGAAAATCTAAATGATTTAAATATAATCATTCTCCCTATACTATCTGGGCCTGTCATTTTGTATGGAAATTCAATATATTTATAAATCACTCTAGTACGAAACAGGTTGTTAGAATATGGGCATACAGACTTGGTGACATATTTTACTTTCATAACACCACCTATTCAAGACTGTCTATAGTTCTTATTTCCTAAGAAAATTACATAAATTTCTGAGTAATATTTCTGGGGTAGACACAAGACTCCCACCCCACCTCATATTTTTATGTCCAAGGTTACGAATAAGTGGTAACATTCCTAGAAAGGTTTTTACGAAGCTTCGATGCCCAAAAATAATCAATTGCCGAGACGCGTTCACTGAGATTTTACCTAAAGGAGACCAACACTTTAAATCGGAATTTAATTACCAGCAATTACACTATTTGCTTGGAATTTTTATTAGAGAAAATCTAGTTTTAAAAAGCTCTTTATTTCTGTTGTAACAAAGTTCAAAATACAATAAACATTAATACGAAACGATAAGAATGTTGTCGACCGATTTCTTTAGATCATGTTTTGCTTAATACGTAGATACTAAAAAAGTTTCCTTAAAATTTTCATTTGATTATTTTTATATACATATATTTTATTATAATAACTTTTTAAGATCTACACACAGAAATAAATTAGTATTGAATTATTCTGTTTTTAGGGTAGCCTCGAAAGATAAAACGGGATTCTCATAGAAATTTTAATTTTCTGTGTGCCTGCCATTTTTCTTAAGATCGCTTATTGAAATAAAAATCTGTTAATAAAAAATTAATATCAAATATTATATTTGACGAAGTAAATGTCAATCAAAAATACAAGCTTTATACATTACTTTTGCCCCATTTTGTACGAAGATCTTCGCAAAATAAAAATCTATATGGTAATTCTTCGATCAAGAATAATGAAATTATATAAAGAATGAAAACTTATAGTAGAAATTAAGGAAACATCTAATAAATGGAAATTTATAAATATATTACGAAAAGACAACCATTACGCTATTACTAATTAATACATAGATACGTACTATAAGTCTACCTAGCAACTACCCACGCTCGTAACTACAGTTACAACGTTATGACGTCACGTAACTGTTACATGACGTCCGAGCAACGTTTGTTTTGCCAACCTTGACAGTGACGGCTGGCGACTCGTGGTGCGGCCAGGAATCTAGCGATTAGGAATTTGTATACGAATTTGACTACTCAACACGCAATAACTCCAGAAATCGGTGGAAAGTGGGGAGCAGAGGTGTTTTATTGGGAACGGATTGTCTTAGTACCATATAGGTTCCCTCTGCCTACCCTGCCAGCGTAAAGCTAAAAAAAACAATGATATTACCTACCGCTAGTTTCGTTGCCGCCGTAACAAGATGATCAACAGCTGTCAACTAAAAGCGACCAAGTATAGATCGTTCAATTATTTATAATAACATTGTCAATAGTTCAATATTTACATGAAAAATATTATAATTCTAAATGAAAGTTATTGAGACCGTCGTGGCGCAGAGGTGCTGTCGGTTGGTGACAAATTGACTACCAGCTTGAACAATAACACCCAATGTCTCGGAAATAGAGGAAAGTGGGAAACGGAATATCTAAACACTAAATTTATTCTGCCTACCTTCTAGCCGCCTCGGTCACTTCTATCTTAAGCATCTTTTAATCTCTGTCTATAAAGCCATATGAAAATTTTACTATTGTGGTTCACGCTGTTTTCCGCACATATATATATTTCCACGAATGAGAATCGAACCCACAACCTGTCAGATTTCCAGTCACACGACTGGCCTATTGTGGTATTTAATTCTTTTTTTTTATTTCAGCCAAAGAAATGCAGAGACGACTTCGAGAACGATATTAAAAAGATAGTATATGACTCTCATCGTGTTGCCAGCTTCAGCGGAGAGAACCATCACAAATACTTTTTGGGACACATGATTGTATTTAAAATGCATTTAAATAGGGTGAGTGGAAATATCCTTTATATTTTAAGAAAACAGCTAAGTGATTTAATTTTCAAGTCGTTTGTAGCGCGACAGGCTGTCGCGTTCCATTCTTACTCGAGTAATTTATATATGTATTTAAATTTGTGTTTCTATTTTTTCGCTCAGTGTCGAAGTGAATCGCGGCGCTGAGTTCCGCAATGCAACACGCAATGCCTCATTAATTCGGCGGAAATTGGGGAACGGAGTAACTTAACACTAGGTTCCCTCTGCCTACCCTTCTGTGTACGGGTTACAGCGTGAAGCTGATTTTTTTAAACTCATTACCTTTATTTATTTATTATTAGTCTAAAGATATAGATAAGCTAAATAAAAATATTGAATATATTTGTTTTTCTTATTACAGAGTGAAAATTACATCCGCAAGTGTGAAAGGATAATGACAGGATGCGGCATTCATTGTGAAGTAAGTTTTATTTTTTGTACTTTCAGGCTGTATCCGCCATATAGCAAAGTAGGCAAAGAAAATCTGGAGTGAAGACGCTTCCTGCTCCTCTTTCAGCTTACTTCCAAGACATTGCTGAGTAACGGAACCTAACACCGCAGTTTTTTTGTTTTACTAAAGCGGTGAAATTAATATAATTTACACATTCCTCATTCGTTGCAACTATGAATGAATTGGTTTTTTTTTTAATATATTGCAGGAGACTCAATAAAGGTTGTAAATAATATATATTCCTGTATTTAATATTAGAATATCTTTTTATTATTTTGTTTTATTTCACGCTGTATTACATATAGAGGAATCTAACTCCGTTCCCCACTTTCCGCCAAATTTTCAAGACATTGTTCGTTGAGTGGCAGGACTTAACGCAGCGCTTAACCTTAATCCCAGAGCGAAGAATTGAACTTGTTTAATAAATTATTCGTCCCGAGTGAAATTCGTACCTATAACTGTTGCTTTTATAATTACCTGCCACTGCTTCTCGACAGTCTCTCTATCATTGTTTATTTCTTAATTAGAATAAAATTTTAAAAAATAAGCAACAAATGCTAATAATTTATTTCTTATTTTACAGACTACCCCCAAAATGATAAGATGGCGACGTCTCGCTCTACATGAACTGAATAGAGTTAAAGATGATATCCAACATTCTAGAAGGTCCTATAAGGATCTTCTTGTACATTCTAGAAGGAAACTGAAAAGATTGAGAATAGAAGCACAATTGTTAGCCAATAAGGCTATAGAAAAGGTGAAACTGTGTAGATGTAAAAATACATGCTAATATAGTATAGGAAGGAGGTAACGTACAAAATTAATATATACATTTTTTTACCAAAAAATTTTTTAGGGATTTTTATTTGTTTTTTAGATATTTTTTATTAGTAAGTGAACACAGATGTTGTTTTGGCAGTATATTATTTTAATATATACTCGTATAAATATAATTAAAAAAAATATATAAATCAATATTTTTATATTAGATACTTAAAGTTATAAATGGATTGAAATTTATGAAAAATATAGAAATTTCATAGTGTTAGAACATTGTTGTTGAAATGTTCATATCGAGTTATAATATGTAAATAACTTATTTTAAAATTTCCGTACTTAAAATATTCTTATAATGGTATATTGTGCTTATAATAGTAATAATCTAAATATATGTAACTAATACCTATATTAAAAGAAGTGTTCATTATAGAAGAAGTATAAAATAATTAAAATATTATTACTAAAAAAATTTAATTAAAAATAAATTAAAAATTAAAGTAAGTATTAGTTTAAAAAATTGGCCAAATTAAATACGTAATTGAAACTGCCATGACGAATTTAATGGAGAGTGCTTGAAAAAATATGGACGAAAATTGTCATGAAAATAATAGCATTAAATTATTTATATTTATACCCCCTCATTTATTCATATCATTTCATATAAAAAATAACATATTAATTAATTACTTAAGCATATTTATGATGATGATTTAAAAGGAACAAAAAAGATTTAAATGCTATATCCATTTTATTTTAGTTTATGTACTTACTATCTTTCGAATTAATTTATTAATTATTTTTATTATTTATATAAATGTATAAATATAACTCATAAATGTACACTATCGATGCACCTGGCTAATACCTAGCGCATGATATGGTAATGGGTCACAGGTTCCATAAAAAAGTTGTTTACACTTAACTTAGAGAATAGAGTGGCGTCACTAAATTCTACTATCTCTCCACAAAAAAGCAATCATTAATGTTACTAGCTCTGATTGATGAACTAAAAGATACATACAAACGATAATAGGAATGTGTTCAGTTATTTATGAAATGTATACAAAAGGAAAGTAGGTATAGTATGTCTTAAAATATATTCTGTTACTTTATATTTAAGGAAGAATTATATTTCTATGCTTAAGTGTTCTTTTAACATTTTTGTGTAACAGTTATTAATATAAATTTAGCCTCAATATATATTTTTTATTTTTACAAATTATTATATTTAGAGATTGTACATCTAACGTTACCGTAACATTACGAGGTTAACTTAAAATTAAATAAATACACTGTCAAATAACAAAATAATTATGACCTTCGTGATAAAATATTAATTAGAAATTCATTTAGACAAAATTATTTGTGCCATACTTAAGATAAAACATAGATTTGTGTTAGTATTTTTTGGATATGTTATGATATGTTTTTGCATTGAATAAGAAAGAGTAATATATTATTAGCGTAAAAAGTACAATTACATAGTAACGAGGCCGTATTGGCGCAAGGGAATAAGACGGCGACTGGGTTCGATGCCCACTTAGATTCTTAGGTTCCTTCAGCTTTTCTTCTATGTGTGTCAGTTACAGCGTGTTCTGTATTTTATTATTACCTTATGGTTACCTTATATTAACTTATGGTTAACTTTAGTAAAAATGCTGCTATTTTATATTAAAACTTTTTAATTGTACATGAAAGAGGATACTATGCAAATATAAATTTGTAGCAGGAAAAAAAATAATTTTCATTTCCTCGCGTGAAAATCGAGTCCACAACTTGTTTTGTTGATCCTCTGCACCACAACTGGCCTCAAAACTATTAATATTATTAAGAAAATATATTATAACCTATTTTATGTAGCAATTAGTACTTAGGCACTGTGATAGTTGGTATATTAATTTATTTCTAGAGCAGATTTCATATTTAGAGTGTATCATGTATGTAGTGGTTGTTAACAGTATGTTTTTGTTAAGTTAACCAGATTATATTTTTAATAAATTTTAACGAAATATTTTTGTTGTTTTATTTTATTTCGTGTTTAGAATATCAATATCTAAGGCTAAGTAAAAAGAAACATTTGGATAGTCAGATAGTGCAGACTAAAGTAAGTTTTCATTAGGTTTTCTGTATATATAAAAAAACTATATATTAATAAGAAATATAATAACAAATATAATTGCGTTATTTAATATATAATTCATAAATAAAGCTATTACTGCAGCATACTCGCGCATATTTGTAATAACAAAGGTTATCTCATACGTATGTACTGAGTGCAAAAAAAATATTATCTTTACGCATCCATTATTTTATTTTGCGTGTTGGGCTTACAATTTATTGTTAAAACTCTCCTTTCTCCGCTGTCTGTTTGTTGTCTATCAATTGGATATAGTTTTCTTATTGGATATCAATGAAGCACTTTGCTTTTGCATAACAAGACAACGAACATCTTTTAAATCTGAATATTTTCTGCAATAGAGATTTATGTCTAGTAATAAATCCTAATATTTCGATTTATTAGTAATAGAAAGTAAAGGCATTCGGTCGATATAATTAAAACAATTAAGAATTCGTCAGGGCCCATCGTATTTCGTAACTGACATAATGTCTAATTGTATACGCTACAGTTGCGGGTTTGATTCCCTCAGCAGAATGGATGGATGGTAAAGTTCATTGAAAACTAAACCCGACGAACGGTTCTTCAGCTGACCACGCAAGTCAAAACTTTTGTATAAAGTCTACAACGGAGTATCTTATCACTACGTTCCTCTGTCTACACTACTTAAATATGTGAATGATGTGTTATGTTCAATAATTTAATATTAGCAATATATTTTTTATGCTGACCATATTTTGTTCTTGACTTTAGGTCTTAATAAATGGCTAGATTTATTCCTATAAGTGACAAGTGTGGAGTGATATAAGTAATTCTTAGTTAAAGCTTAAATATGTGGTTAAAATGTTCATATTTAATTTTCATTTCCATTTTATTATATACTGTCAATAGTGAGGTATGTATGGAACTGATGCTAAGCTATAATTGTAAGGCTCTTAAGTAAGCGCGACGGTTTTGGGTTCGACTCGTACTCGTAGAAATAAATTATTTTCGTTCCTTGCTCTCGTAATAAGACAAAGCGCGTATCCCGCGCATAACAAGGTAGGCAGAAGGAATCTAGTGCGAATAAACTACTGAGTTTGTTTAGTCATCATGGGAACTGTCCCATGAAGACACTTCCGGACCCTACTTTTAGCCGAATTCTGGAGTCATTACGTGTTGAGTGGCGGTACCTAACGCCTCGATTATTATACTATAGAAAAAATATTTTCCTAACCTAAATGGAAATTTTGTGTTACTTTGCAAAGTCAACAGAACCAACAGAAACATCAGCGTTACTAAAAACGTACAAGAGCTCAGTGGCAGCGTCCCACGACCTCGACAGAAGTGATCGCGAGATCCTCAAGAACTGGACCACAGACTTTCAGATACAATTAGTCAATATTACAACACAATATAGAATTGATATGACGAGGCATAGGGAGAGCAATTTTATGTGGATCAAGAGTAATACTAAGGTAAGTTCCACTACTCAATGACTTCGTAATATACCTAAGTTATGTCTCTGATATGCAAGGAAAGTAGGGAACGAGGTGTCTTAATTGTAGGTTATATTTTTTTGTTGAAATAAGCTAGTATTTTTGGTAAAACATAGCGTTGAATTCCGCTACCAGTGTCTTCATATATGAGGAATGAACAGATCCATTATCTCTGCCTTTAAAATAATCACATTTATTTGGTAAGCTGATGTATATTGTTGTATACAAGCCGGAAATGAATAATAAAATGACATAATACAAATAATTCATCATACTAGATTAAATATTATTCATAAAATGTATACATAAATATAAACTCTTCCGTTACTTACCAGTTTATAAATACCGGCCAGTCGACTCGGTCGGTCACTTTATAAAAATCGATCTCAATTCGGAAATCGATTATTAAAACGGCATCTCAAGAGCGATTGTGATCGATTTCAATTCGAGGAAATATGATTGGGTATATTTAAATAATTTTTATATCTCCGCTCTGGTAGAAATGTCTCGAAAAGTAAAGAACGGAATGTCTTAAAATTAAATACAAGTAAATTCAAATATCTTTATTAGTTTTTTAATTTTAACATTTTGCTTTTCTAATATTTTTTAGTGGAAAGAATGTATTGAATTCCACCAAATTGAAATAAATAACTCTGACTCGACTTACTTCGAAGGAGAAGGCGAATGTCTCAAAGCGGCAAACGTGGAGGAGAGCAAGAAGAGACACGCTGTCTTTCAAATGGAGAAAGAGGTGAACTTATTATATCTATTTGCGATAAATTCCGAGGCTTTTATGACGCAGGGCAAAAGCGCGAATAAAATATTTAATATTTTCATTTCCTCGCTCTGATAATGAAAGAAAACGTCGCATTGAATTCCACCACTCAACTCGAGTGTTGAGTGAACTGTTCTGTATTCCTTAATTATAATTGAAATAAAAAGCCAGAATAATAATGTTATATTCATTAAAAGTATCTAACAAAAAATATTTTTAGATAAGAAAATGGCGTAAAAGCTACAAATATTTATTGAATCAGTGCAAATTAAATAATCCGGGAGATGAAGTAGCCGCTGGTGACTGTCTAGTTGAATATGTAAGTATTTAATAATAAATTAATTTTAATATAAGAAAAGAATGAAAATTATTTATTTTCTTAATAAGAATCCATTAAAATAATCCCTTAACAAGCAATGTTTTAAGAGAGTTAAGCATCATATTATTTTTTTTATGGATTTCTAAAAAAATATTTTTATTTGTGACTGTAAACGCGTCATGTTGTGTATTTAATAGTAATCGAATCCACACTAAAGAAATACACCCAGTTCCCATTAAGACACTTCCGTTCCCTATTTTCGAGGAAATATTTTTTTCCTTTTTTTTCGCTCTAGTAACGAGACAGCGATGCGTCAGAATTTGTCGTAAAGTAGGAAACGCAAGTATCTTAATGGGAATACATCAATACACTCTGTATTTCCTTAAAGTGGAACTTTAAAATTATAGAATAAAATTATATTTTCATTTAGAATAAATTAAAATTATAGAAAGATAAAATAATAAAACTAATTACTTATAAAATTTCCAGATGCAAAGGGACAATTACTATATAACATTCCAGCGTTTGATACTAATGAAATTGGAATCGATGTCACAACTGTATTCCCAAATGATGACTTCTCTAAGAAATTGTGAAGAATGTTTGAAAAGTAACCTTTTAGGTTATTTTAATAGTGTGAGACGTGTCATGGGAACTTTGAATCGTTGTTATAGATTGAAATTATAGGAAGAAGGGAGGTTCATTTTGTGTTCAAATAACTTAGCTGGATTAATCACTTATATTTAGTATTAAAAATTCAGCGAAAAGTGGATTTTTATATATTTTTTTGGAAACCCGACGTTTCAAACACTGCAGGTGTTGGTGGTCACAGCCCGGTAGCGTTGAGAGTTGAGAAGACGACGAGGTCGTGAGTCTACCCGTGACCTCGGACAACTGCAAAGCATTTGCCAAAAATGTATAATAATAAAAATACGCGATTAATCTTATTAGTTCCATTTAAAAGAGAAAAAGATAGTTTTCATTTAGACTGTTTTATTTTTGTATGGTTTAAGCAAAAAATATTTTTATAGATAATTAATAAATACACAGAACGAAAAGGTAAAAAAATCCATATAGTGTTTAAGTTGTGTTATAGTTAAAGGTAAAATAAATAAACATCACAAATTTTAAAAATGGTTTATTTCGTTGTCAATTTCAAATACAAATAAAAAAATAAGCATAAAAACTTAACTTTGTACAATAATTTCTATGGCAATACTACGCGGTAAGAGTATTTAAAAAAATATATGTATAATATATACCTGCATACGTTTAAAACTGCATGTTTTTATCTATATGTGCGACTGTAAACACGACAGGTTATAGGTTTGATTCCCACTTTAATTTTTTTTATTTCATCACTCTGGTAACAAGACAATGCGTCGACTTTGCCACTTAACATGCAATACCTCACGAATATGTGCGGAAAGTGGGGAATGGAGTGTTTTAACACTACGTTCCCTCTGCCTCTCCTGCTATGTGCGGGATGCTGTGTGAAGCTAAAAAAATTATACTTTTTTTCATATCATATATGGTATATGACATACAAAATATAGATGGGCTCAATCATAATATAAACTAAGTATTTTTTAATACTTTAGTTTAATATTAAATATGCAGTTATAAACTTAAGAAAAAGAAACACAATGTCAAAGGCACCATTCAATACAAATTATTGACTAAAATGTTTATAAAATAACCTAAAAACTAGTATATTATTGGAAATAGTTCTAGTTCTAAGTAATACTCCATTTATTTATAGAAATATGTTAGGATGTTACCAAAGATTTATGTAAATGACTTTATTGGAGATACATTTATTTCTAAATTCCATTAAATATATAATTTATGTATTAATATATATATAAATAATTTAAGCTGTTTGTTTGATATACAATTTAAAACAGCCAGCTAATAGCGTCCCCATTACAAATGATAAAAAATATATATTAATTACTTTTAAATTTTAATAAAAAGTGGCTAAGAAATATGAAATTCATAACTTTAACAAGAAAAAAAAATACAAAGCACAACTTTGACTAAAAAAATTGTGGTTTTGGCACTAACTAATAATAGTATAAAAATATTATACTTAAGTAATATAATAACTGTAAATATTTATAAAAATAAATATCTTTTATCTCTTTTACTCTTATTTATTTAGGTCATATACTATCTTTTCTTTATAATTTGAATATTACATACAAATATGGCGGCTCATGACGTCACAATACATTACGTATATTTATTTGTCTTTTTACTAATTGCAAATATGTCAATAGTAAAAAATAAGATTTTATATTTGAATTTCTTGTGTTTTACTAATTTGTATATTATAAAATATTTAAATTTTTCATATAAATTAATTTTAGTTCAAAAATGGATACTCTTTGCATTTTTACTTTAGTTTGTGTCTTTACATATAATTCTTATAACGCTACTATTTACAATATCACTAGATAGTATAAAATGAGCTGACGTTGACAACGTATTATATATTATTATTATGTGAATGATTAATAATAATAAAATATGTATATATTTAGAAAAGCTTTAAAATACTTATTTTGAAGAATAATAAGTATAAAAGAAAGAATAAGTATAAAAGTTAAATTATACAATTAATAATAACACGCTGCCAACATGAGTTATTAATAATATTATATTTACATGTATTTTTTTCTGCTCAAAATCCTCAATTTAAATTTGTGATCTGAAAAAAAGATTATATTTAAATAAATAAAAATAAAAATTTTGGTATGTCTCAAATTTCTATAACAATACTAATAGACCGGTTGTGGTGGAACGGCGGCACTGTGGTTGACTGTAAACCGGAGGAATATGGATTCCATTCCCACTGAGGGGATTGATTTATTTTCATTTCCTTGCCCTGGCAATCAGACAAAGTGCAGAGTTCAGTTTAGCCACTTAACAAGTAGTGTCTCAAAAAATTAATTGGTGCGTGGGAATTGAAGTGTTTTAACATTAGGTTCCGCATGCGTAACATATGTTTTAATTATTAATTATTTAGTCATATTTACCATGTGGGCCCGAGCGCCGCGGGTCGAGGTGGAGGCTCCGGCGTATCGGGGGTCGGAGGTTTGAATGTACTGCCCTGAGAAATTAAAAAAATAGTAAGAACTGTTCTTAAGGATATTATTTGGCTTATTTTTTATTTCAATTTAGCAAAATCGATTCGCACTTTCGGAAAAGAATTATCTTAGTTCTTCGAAAATTAGACGAGGCGTGGAGAACAGAGTATCTTAAAACTGTGGACTGTGTGTGTTGTGTGACTTAGCAAGAGTACAAGACACTCCGTCTTAACAGTAGGTTCCTAACAGTAAAGCACACCAAATATTCATATTTATTGTAATTATTAATATTTAAATTGTGCATATTGTAAGTTACATTGAAATGGTTACCATAATGCACCTATCTTTATCTATAGCCTATGCCCTATCCTTGATAAATGGACCATCTATCACAAAAATATTTTTTCAATACAAAAACCACTACTTTCCGAGACTGGCGCATTCAACCAAATAAACTATAAAGCTTCATTATATTAGTATAGACAATATAGAATATATATACATACTTGAAAACCCATCGCGGCTTCTAAAGGTGTTGGAGAATCCCCAGCAAGTGTTGCGTAGTCACCAAATCTTTCTGTCGTACGACTGCCTTGTATAGTAGCGTATGTGTTGTCAGTCTGAAATATATACATTATACATATATGATATCCACTTAGATTGCTATAATGAAAATAATATATAAAACGCAATGTCGGGTGGAAATCGTGCTAGTTCGACTAGCTAGTGCGACACTAGGTTCTACCCTGCTAAATGAGATAGCAAGCTGCTAATAAAACAAGAGTTACAACTTAGATAGGCATAAGTAATTTCCTTTAACGCTAAGTTTTTTTAAAAAATATGTAACAAAACCCTGAATTTACTCTCAAAAAAACACAAATTACCTGTTGATTCATTTCTGCATTTTGCTCTTGATCACCAAACACATTCATGGTCAGTTCTTGTTCCTCGTAGGGTCGCAGCTTCGTTTCCAGCCAAAGGGGGTTTTCAGTTGTGCTTAGTTCTTCTAATATCCTTCTTCGGGCTAGACTGTCTTTGCTGGACTGTAGGGATGGAGGTACCACCCTTGAATATGGGGCCCTGGAGGAAATATTGAGGTTAGCTTCTACATTCGTTTTTTTTTGAATTGCTATATTAGTAGTTTGATTTTAAGTGCATTGTTGGTAGATTCAATTTTTATAAAAAATACACTTACCAATGTTTAAGACAAGCGCAAACCACTATGAAAGTGACGATGCCTGTAAATAGTACTATCAGTAGAGCTATTAGAGCAGCCAGTGCGGGGTCGAAGCTGTCCGGAGCTGGAAGTGAATAAAAAATTAGTTCAAAAACACGGGTTCGAGTCTCGCTACGTTTATATTTTCATTTCACATTTTCAATTTCTAAAAAATATTTTCCCAATATGTTAACAATATTTCTACACCTCAATGAAACTTAATAAAGAACATACTGGCTCAACACTGTTTTATAGCTATCTCGCTATTTTAAAAAACAGCTATGTGCGAATCGCAATCGCCCAGATTGTATCCTTACCAATTTCATTATAGGTCAACTGCAACGCGACTTTGAAAAGTTGACAAACTTAAGTTTACGGGTGTATGCACTCATTTCGTATGAAATAAACTATAAGTTTGTGTTTGTATATAAGTTTGTTCTTTTCTGTGAGGTAATAAATTTTCATTTTTTAGATTATTTTCTTGAGTCATAATCATGAATCCGGAGGCACAGACAGACATGCAGATGGACAACAAAATGATTCTATAAAGATTTCGTTCTTTTTTTTGAGGTACGGAACTCTAAAAATAAATTCTCTTAACATTTTGTTACCTTTAGAGCTAGAACTGGCAGCGATAAGTGTCTCAACACCGAACTGCTGGTACACATCCTTGAGCTGGTCATATTTAGAGTCGATGGTCTCTAACACCTTGTCGACGGGTAGCACTTGGTAAGTGTCAGGATCTACCGCGTGCAAGTGGATTTCACACCTGGGATTTAAAAGATCAAAAAATATTTTTTTAGATTCACGCTAAACAGATAACTTAGTGCAAAGACAAAAATCATTTCCCCAATTTCTGAATGAGTGCGAATCGGCAAACAGAATGATGGAATATCTAGATCAAATTACTTCTTATGACCTACCACTGATCGTATCTAGTATCAGCGTGCACTAACGGTAGAGTACGTGCTGGCACTAGCAGAGCTCTCGCGGCGGCGGAGAGTCGCGTGCGGACTGAACTCTCCCACTCTCCGCCCGTGGCGGTGCAACTGTGGGACACTACCATGCGGATGAGGGAAGATCTGTCTATAATCCAGATCTGTGGGAAAAACTTGTGTTAGTTAAGGCTCATTATCTATTTATTTAACACCTACGTGTTCAGGAATTTACATTTGCTCAGCAGATTTTTAAAGAATTTATGATTTATGTTATATTTATCATGATTTTATATTGATTTTGTAAAAAAAATTTCTTAAGTAAAAGAAATATAATACATTCTAATACACAATTAAAATACACATATTTTTTTACTTATCTAATTATAATATCTTTCGTTATGAAACAACACAATAAATAAAGCTTAAATGTACACCTTTATTCAAGGTCATAGTTTAAAGCAATGTAAATTATATTTACAATAATCAATTATTAAAGAATAAAAGACAAAAATACGTACATATAACTGCGTCCTGGCTTGTCTGTGTGGAGGCGCTAGTTCCTGCGCTATTATATCCAATACGAATCTATCGTGCTGATACTCTGACATGTATTGGGCTGTTGTTATTACACCTGGGAAAGCACAAGTAATAAATCAGTAATTAGAATATAAATAACTAGCGGACGCGCGCAGCTTCGCTTGCGTATTTAAGGGTGAATTCTAATAACCCATGAAACATGTGTTCAATGAAATATTTTTAAGAGTCTAAATTTCAAATTTTATAAAAATCGGTGGCGATTTAAAGATTTTTCCATACAAACTTTCAACCCCTTATTTGCACCCTTAGTGGGTGAATTCTAGAAAACCATGAAACACGTGTTCAATTAAATACTTTTAAAAATCTAAATTTCAAATTTTTTAAAAATCGGTGCCGATTTAAATTTTTTTCCATACAAACTTTGAACCCCTATTTCACCCCTTTAGGGTTAAAATTTTTCAAAATCCCTTCTTAGTGGATGTCCAGATTACGAAAGTAAACTTTTGTCCAAATTTCACGTTTCTACCACCAGCGGTTACGGCTGTGCGTGCGTCTTACCTCAGTCAGTGAGGACAAGTCCTTTTATATATATAGATTATACATAAAGGGGGTGTTGAGTTTCGCCACTCAACACATAATGATAAAAATTAATCAATCATAAATTGAAAATTCGTCGGTACGTATAAAACGGGGCGTCTTAGAACTAGGCTCTCTCTGCATACCCTATGCCTGCCTATAAGCGGGATACAGCGTCAAGCAAATAAAGTGTTATTGTTGTAGTTTTTTAGGGAGAAGAATTTATTATGTTACTTTAGGCTCAATCCCCACTCAGGGAAAAATACTAACTACTTTAGCAAGACAACGTATGGACTCAACGTGCAGTATCGCTTAAATTAAGGACTGCGTGAGAATATCTTAAACTCACCATCTTGACTGATATTAAACGGCGACGGCACCACACTTCCACTGGACTTTAGATCACCAAACTTGTACAGATTCGAACCCGCTATCATGTATATAAGTGTTCCATTCTCTTGCAGGTCTGGATCGAAGGCAGTTATGGAAGTTATCGGCTCGTTGATTCTGGCTGTGTATTTTATGCCTGGGGAATAAAAATATAGGATTAGTAACATGATATAGTTTTTCTAACACAGGATTTTTTTTAATCAACGGGCCAATTTCCTCATATTTTTTTTTTGTTTCACTATGTACATTGTACTTATATTAATGGGAGATAGTCGATAACATAAATTCATTTTAAGAAATGCTTGGCGGGTCGCATAAACATGTTTAATGGTCCTAGGACCATCGTGTTGCCCGTCCTTGGTCCAACATATTTAAATAATAATTGAAAACCGGGTTGACAAAACAACGAGGAAATGAAAATGATTTATTATGGCGTTGTCCCATTAGGCCACGATGATTAATATTGTAAAATTGTAAAGTACATATGTAATATATATTAATCAATAACAAACAAAGGATCTGTTGAATAAAGTATACAGAAAAACTTAACAAAATTTAAAAATATACCAGCATAATAAATCTTCTGCTGGAACTTCGGCTCATTATCGTTTTCATCCAAAATCCTAATTTTCACAGTGGCAACGCTTATGTCTTCACTATCTGTAGAATTATCTATGGAATTCAAGATGGCGGCCGCGTGTTCTAGCAGAGGATTGTTGCTAGCGTAGATCGTCATAGAATATTCTTCTTGTTTTTCCCTAAATAAAAATAATATAATAATTCTAAGTAAAATTTATATAAATAGTTACTAGTAAAATTTAAGTAACCAGTTAGTAAATTAAGTATACTAGTGATTCCCTAAATTATCTGGCTTCTCTATCTAGTAATTTAAAATATAATTTAAAAATATATAATTTCTGAACTTATTTCTTGGTTATATAAAATAATAATGATTCTCTTATTCTCTAGTTAATAATTTGGGAGATACTGCTAAGCTTAAGAAATAATATTTCACCTAGAATAAAGACAGAGTGCTTAAGATATTTTTTTAAGTGAGATTTTAAAGAAACCGGTTACCGGTTGTAGGTTTGATTTGAATTCGAGAAAATGAAATGTTTTTTTTTTATATTAATTTCCTTACTCTGGTAACGAGACAAAGCGCGGCGTTGAGTTCCGCCACTCAACACGAAAGTGGGAAACGCAAGATATTTAAATATATATATTTTTTGCGTGAACAGTTCTAGTAACTCTACTAGATATAAGAATGTGTTTTATTATTATGTCAAGCCACCATTAACACAACAAACCCGTATAAAACCAAAATTTATAAACAGCTTACCTGTCAAAAGTGACATTAGCTCTGATAGTGCCTTGCGTTCTGTCAACAGTGAAGGCATCATCTTGATTGCCTTCTAATATATGATAATACACTTTGCCGTTATCACCTGTATCCTTGTCTATCGCTTTAACACCACCTGATGAAATAAAAGGAAAAAAATGTTCATAAACCCTTTTAAAATAATGTATTTTATTACTATTTTCTGTAATAGTATATAAGAAATACTTAAATTTTCAAAGTGTAGGTAATAATAATAATCAGTGAGAATGATTATTTCATTTAAAAACAATTCTGTATTTAGCAAGATAATTAAAGAAGAGGAAACTTATTTCGTAACTGTCGCCAGAACAGTACATATCAGGGTAATGAGAGAGAACCTTGTGTTATAATACACTTTTCTCCATTCAACTCAATTTTCGAGATATTGGGTATTTATTATGTGGAATCTCGGAACTCAATGCTACGGTTTACCTTGTGACCAGAACTAGTAAAAAAACTAGCCCTTACCTATTATAAGGCCAGCGGGGAGATTCTCCATGACACTAAAGGTGTAATGCAGTTTGACAAAGCGCGGCGCGTTATCCTTGTAGTCCACGAGGAGAATGGAGAGAAGGCGGAGTGATTCGAACTGAGCGGGCGTTCCGTTGTCTGTTGCTGCTATAATAAGCTGGAAGAATAAACAGATTATATTTACATATTATTTGTGTATTCATAGATTATTTTGTAAGCTAGGCAATGTTGGTGTACGCCTCTAAGTTTGACCAATGCATTTCATTCGAACGTACAATCAATCAGTCATTCGTCAATGATGTACAAAAAATTTAATATATATAAACACATTACCTGATATTCAGCTTGATGTTCTTTATCTAAAAACGTTTTTGTCCTCAACTCTCCGGTACTTTGATGTATACTGAATTCAGGTGTCTCAGCTACATTTTGATTATCCACTTTCAAGTAGTATGAGATTCTTCCATTCTCGCCAGCATCTTCATCAGTCGCTTTGAATGTTGTTACGAGATAATCTGGTTGTACTGCGTTCTGATGAAGAAATATTTACTTATATTTAAATAAAGTTTAAAAACAAGAACTTTAAAACAATCCTACTTAATTTTGCTATTATAGATGTTGCTTTTCTTCTTGTTTCCTTTGAGAAGACACCCGAAGGACAGAAAAATCTATCTCACCTCGTCCACCTCCAACACCTTCACCCCGCTCTCCGGCAGCACGAACACGGGAGCGTGCTTGTTGACGCTGAGCACCGTGATGTCCACGGCGGCAGTGTCCTCGTGCACGCCGTCCGTGGCCAGCACGTGCACGCGGTGGTGCGTGTCGCCCGCCACCGTGCGGGATGGGTAGATGATGCCGGATGACGGGTACACGGAGAAGATACCTGGGGTAAAAGTTTAAAAAAATATATTTTTTACTTCACTACACACTTCATTCTTTTCGTACTTCTAAATTTATATATAGCCTGATGATATATATATATTTATATATTTTCTTGTCTCGCTCACTCACCAGGCTCGGTCTGCTCCACAATACTGTAAATAATCTTGGCGTTGTCGCCGTCGTCCTTGTCTTCGGCCAACACTTGCAAGATGGCCGCCGGTGGGTCCAACTGTAGGTTCTCTGCTATAGTACTTTTGTACACTTTTTGACTGAATATAGGCGGGTTGTCGTTTACGTCGCGTACTTTTATTTGTACCTGGTTAGATTAAAGGTTTTTTTAAATCTTAAGATATTCTCATATCAATTTTGTAGATAAACAAATCTAACCATGAGTATTGAAAAAAAAAACAGGGAATGATTGTTTCATGTTGTTTTTATACACCTGTAAATAACTTTGCTAGTCAAATAATTTTCAAAGAAAATATCCAAAAAAATCCAAATAAAGGATAATTTAGGAAATGATTTGTTTAACTCAAGAGATCTTAGGTACATAGGTACCAAATAATTAGTTATTGAATCATTGAAATATATATATATTTCATTACTTCAAGAACATACCTAGTTATTAAGGTTAATGTTTGATATGTTTACTACTTTATGCTATTTAGTTTTGTTATTGTTTTAATTTATTATTCAAATATTTTATTTTAGTACAATCCCATTAAATGGAGATTTACTGATTACTTATTATGTATTTTAACATTTCTTAAATTTAAGAACATTGAATATGTAGAGTAATATTACAATAACTCATTCATTTAAATTATTTTGAAATCACTTTAACATGAAGATTAAAAAGGAACCGAATGAAATCGTAATATAATTGAATTGCCAGCATTATTTTAAATCTTTAAATCCCTAAACAATGAACATACATATAACTTACTGGCACACTAATTGACTTCCTTAAATGCTTAGGTGCATTATCACTAGCAGTTACTCTAAACCAGAGGTAGGGTTTGCGTTCCCGGTCGATGTTAGCGTTATCAGCTACAGTGATAAGACCGGATGTGGGATCAATGTTGAATAGATGGGCAGATTCACCTGATAGGCTGTAAGTTATTTTGCCGAATTCGCCTGAAAACGTTAAGTCAGGAATTTAACATAAAAACAGAAATAAATGTAAAATTATTTATTTTCATGTTATTGTATTGGAATATGACTTTGTTCTAAAGTTGTCACCTATTGCTAATATAATTGATAATTAAAAGACCACGACACAAAAAGCTCTAAAAACTAAATAAACAACTAGAAGAGCTGATAAACTTAAACGGCTTAACATTCTTTATTAAATGCCTTAAATGCATTCTTTCTGATGCCTAAGAAACAAAAAATTTAACTCAAAATCAGTTTATCAGTTTGGGAGCTATACTACAGACAGATATACAGATATACACATACACAGACACATTAAACATCACTACCTAGCAATTTCTGATGATAAGAAATAAAAAAAACACTAAAAATTAATTCTATATACATACCTTCATCGTTATCAACAGCCGAAACAGTCAAAACACTCGTATTGGCATTAACATTTTCATCTAATTCAGCATAATACGACGAATTGTCGAATTTTGGTTCTTCGTCGTTAACATTTATTATTTCGACAAAAACTCCGGCAGACGACGAAAGTTGAGGGACACCGGAATCGAAGGCGACGAGTGTGAAATTTATTGTGTGGACCTTTTCATAGTCAATGCGTTGAATTGTTTTGACTACGCCTGAGGGGAAAAAAAATTGTTATTTTTTTTATATTTCGTTGTGTATAATTTTTAAGGTTAACGTTAACGTTAAACACAAGGTTCCCAGGTTCCCCGTGTGTGAGATACAGGTGAAGTTAAAAGAATATAATTTAAAAACATATTATTAAATAACAACTTACCTGTAATATTATCAATTTCAAAGTAAGGGTTCGGCGGGCGTATTATAATCGCTGCTATCGGAGTTTCTCTGTCAGTCGCAGTATAAGTATTTAGTACGGAACCAATAGGTTGCTCTTCTAGAATTTTCTCGACGTAGGCTGGTTGACCGAAGACCGGGGAGTGGCGGTTCACATCCACTATGTTTATTATTAGTTCACCTGAAATTAGTTTTTGTGTTAAAATAATAAAAATATAAAGTCTAAACTAAGTATACATGAATTTAGATTTTAGTAAAGTAATATCTTAATTTAATCAATATATTTTTGTGATTCATGTTTTAATTGTGGGACATTTAGTGTTACTAAACAAGCGAAATTTAAATAAATGATAAATATTTGAAACAATTATTGCATGAATAAGAATCGAACCCACAACAACCCTATTTAGAGTTAGACACTGCCCCGTAAGCATCAGAATGGCTTATAATATAATATCGATAAAACTATGTAAGAACGTTATAAATTAATTACTCCAAACCTTCAGTTCTTTGTAAAGTGGGTGCAGACGCGTCAGTGACTGCGACCGGCAGAGTAACCACGGCCGCCATGTTCCTGTCTAGTGTCTGGGACACTGAGACACTACCATTGGGGGACACTGAGAACCACGTCGTGAGGAGATTTTGTTCTGATACCTGGGGCAAATAGATTAATTATAGATTTAACGTAATTTTAACTACACTTCACTTTCCGTCCAATTTCCGGAAAATAGCGTAGCGTGTTGAGTGACGGAATAACTTTTTTCCTCGAGTGAGGGAATGATTTTTCGTGAACTGATATAACAATAATAATAGTCTATCGACAATGTCATCAAATGCGACGTTGAGATAAGCCAGCAACATGCAATGTCTTAAAAATTTAGCAGAAAGTGGGGAACTTTTGATAGCGTTAAACTAAAAAAATCTCTTACCTCTTTCCCGTTCTTATCCACAGCTCGTATACTCCTATCCGTTGCCAATTCATACACTAGCTGTCCGTTATCCGTTATATCCGGGTCAATTGCTATTAGATTATGCAGGATAGTGCCGATATCCGCATCCGCTGAAACTTCGGCCCTTTGTATTGATGGTGTAAATGTTGGTTTCTTATCATTAACGTTTATAATGTGAACTGTCAGTTCCGTTGTTCCCGTTAAACTTGGTATACCTAGAGAATAAGGGTTACAGGTTAGTTGTTTTTTTATGATTTTTTACTTTTTCTATGTTACATTTTAGGTACATTTATGTAGGTTCAATTTCGTTTTGGTAACAAGACAAAGCGCGACGTTGAGTCCCGCCACTCAACACACAATGTCTCGAAAATTGAGCGGTGCGTGGAGAATGAAGTGTAAATAAGGTTCCCTCTGCTTACTCTGTTATAAGTGGGATAAAGCATGAAACTAAGAAATAACATACCCATATCCGTAGCAACAATCTGCACTCTATACGTGTTTCGTCTATCAAAGTCCAGTTTAGACGCCACAGTGACTACTCCTGTCGTATTGTCTATCATGAACGATTCTAATGCTCCTTTTTGTATGTTATATTTTAATTCCGCGTTCAAGCCACTGTCGAGATCCGTTGCTTTGACTGCTGCTACTTCCGTTCCTGGTTGGAAAAGAATTCATTTATTAATATTATATATCTAAATACTTTATGGGGAGAAATGTGTGGTATCTGCAATAGTTGTAAATTCAATCTTCACTGATTGCAATGTTTATATTAATTTATTTTTAAAAATGGAGGGAAACGGTATATAAAGTTTGTGAAAGAAGAAAAAAAGTGAAAATAAAAGGAAAAGAGAGACTATTTATATAAATAGTCTTATGATTATAATTAATAATCATATGATTATATCTAATAATTTCTTTTTATAACTTTTAGCATTCGTATTGTAGCACAAGTCCTTCAATTAATAATGACGACAGATTTGCGATTTTCGATAATTATTAATTGAATAAAAAAATATTAAATTTGCACAACATAGCGATAACACTTATAATTAAAACAAAATTCATACCAATTGCTGCATCCTCTGCTATACTGGCATCATATCTATCAGTTTCGAAAGATGGCGCGTGATTGTTTACATCGCGTATTGTTATTTCCACTTTGCATGTTGAATTGTGCAGACCGTCTGTAGCCTGGAATTATTTAATTTGCATCTTTATTACTTTAATATAAACAATTTAAGAAGTGACCTCAATTTCATATTCCACTTAAATAAATTGTTATATTATTTTTCATGATATGATAAAGTTAAAGCGTAGAGTTTTAGTGTAGGTGAAAACTAAAAGGACCTAACCTTCAAATATAAACAAGCCTTACCAAAACAGTCAAAACAACAAGATTATCCTCAGTGGAGTTCAACATGGCGTGTCCCAACACAGATATTCGGCCGGATATGGGCTCTATCCAAAATGGAGGACTAGGCGGATATACTATTGAATAGCGGATGTCCGAGGTTGTATCTAGATCTCTCGCTTGGACCTGGAGAGAAATAATGAAGAGAGTAAGAAAGATGTAACATTTTAATTTATTTGTAGGTATCATTATGAAAATTTATAAAGCCATAGTCACACATAGGCTACAATTTATGTAAAGATTTTGTAGTAAAAGCTGTTTTCCAATACAAAACAAAATACTCACGACTAGTTCCGGTTCAAATTTAACAGCATCCTCGTCAATAGACGCTTTGTAAACCGGCGTTATAAATATGGGTGGATTATCATTAGAATCTGTTAGTGATATTTGCAATGGCACTACTGTACTTTGACCTGTGCCATCATCGTCTGTGGCCTGGAAAATTAATTTGTATGATAATTAAATGTTTAAGCACGCTCTAATCACGCTCTTTCCCGCCGGGTAGGAAGAACGAACCTATTGTTATAACACATTTCTCCGTCCGCCTTTGCCTGATAATGCGTGTTGAGGGACGGAACTCACCACCACAGATCAGAGAAATCAAAATATATCATAAACGTAGAAATAGGGGAGGCCGGGTGGGCCGTGTCTATCTCAAAAGTTTTGGCAACATAAATAATGTCTTGAATAATTAAAAAGAAACCGTTACAAGGACAAATCTATTCAAAGCTAATATGTCTCTTGATATGCCCATGATTGCGTTTCCAGTCAGGCGCTGTCCCTACCGCAATGGCCTAACTAACACATGCATAGCATGTGACTGTAAACGCGAACGTTGTGTGTTGGATTCCCTCTGGTAACGGAGCATGGTGTCTTAGCAGCTCACTATTTTTCCTTTGTCTACTTTGCTAAATGGGAGGAACTAAAAAATAAAAGTACATACTTTATATTGCAAAAAATAATCCTTTCTCGTCTCATAGTCTAAGCACGGTGGTTTCCCCGGTGTGGGACACTCAGCTACACTTATAACACCACTACGGTTGTCCACTTCGAAGAGTTCCGCTCCGTTACCCGACAAATCGTATATTATACCTTCTGTACCAAATCTGAAATATATGGAAATTGTGTTTAATATTATTAGTGATATAAAATATTTATATTTATTATAAATTTCATAATATAATTATAAATATTTATATTATAAAATATTTTTAGAAAAAAAAAGACAAGTATTACCTGCCCCTATTTTTATTTCTATTTTATACTGGTAAAAGAAAGCGGTGCTAGTTCCGCAACTCTCAACGCGTAGTATGTTGAAAAAGAAATTCTAAACATCTCCAAACATGGATTTTTCTTAACATTTCTATTTTTATAATGAAAACTTACCTATTAGTGTCTCTATCAGTAGCTCTCAGCGCCAGTACTCTAGTACCGAGGGGAGCCCCCTCCGGCACGGTGGCGGCGTGGGGACCGCGCGGGAACTGAGGGGAGTTATCGTTCACGTCCCGCACTGTCACCGTTACACTCGCACGCGAGTGGAGACGCGGGGAGGTATGGACTTCTTCTGCTATAACCTGCAGAGAACATATAAGTTGAGCATACATGTAAAAAAATATAGTTTATTGTCTAGAGTATTTCAAATTATTAAACTAAATTATAATAACTATTACTAATAATTAAATATTATGTTAGTTACTATTAGGACGTTATTGAAGAATAATAAAAATAAAGACCGACAGGGTTTTAGCTAATAAAATCATTAACAACCATTATGAAAAAATAAAAAAAAATACACTAACTTCCAAAATAAACTTCCTCTGATTAGGATCTTCATAGTCCAAAGTAGAATTTAGACGTAATGTTACAGTTGCACTTCCAGTAGCTATTGAGGGTTCCACTATGAAAGCTCCCATTTCATCTGATAAACGGAGTGAAAACACTGAGTTGAGGCCCTGGAAGAAAAAATATTGACTGTTTCCCACATAACGGCAGAGGCCTGGGAAACGGAGTAAATTGGAGATACTCGGTTCCCTGGACACCATCCAATTTGTAAGATATTGCGTGTTGAAAACAAATGCAGCGTTGAATTTAAACAGAATTCAACGCCGCATTTATTTTTAAGAGGCGCGGAAAATAACTCGTTCTCCCGAGAAGGAATCCAATCCACCACCATTATAGTCATTTTTGCTGCTACACCTTAACGGCCTCGAAATACTATCTAAATATATAAAGGAGATCTTCCCACTGACTGAGGTACAGACGCTCGCACAGCCGTACGTTGATGGTAGGAACGTGAAATTTGGACAGATATTTATTTTCACTACATTTTTAAAAGGGGTTATTTTCAAAGGTTTTGAAAATTTTTAACCGTAAAGGGATGAAATTAATAGGGGTTGAAAGTTTGTATGGAAAATCTTTAAATCGCCACAGATTTTTATAAAATTTTAAATTTAGTTTCTTAAAAATATTTTATTGAACACGTATTTCGTGATTTATATAATTCACTCCCTAAGGGTGCAAATAAAGGGTTAACACTTTGTATGGATAACATCTAAAAATCACTCCGTTTTCTATGAAAATTATTATGCGGACTCCTAAAGTATATCAAAAAGTAAATTCTGAAACCCATAGGGCCGACGTAGCCAAGTATCAAGAAATGAATCCTGATGTGCATAGACTGATTAACATTTTTAAGTATTGGTATGGAAACCAGGTCAACAATGTACGATGGGAGGGAGTGTTGTCTCGCCCGTATGGCTTGGAGTGTGGCGTGAGACAAGGGGGTTTGACTTCGCCAACTCTTTTTAACATTTATGTGAATTAATTTATAGCTGAGCTCAGCAGCACCAGAGTTGGCTGTTATATAGAAGATGTATGTGTTAACAATATTAGCTATGATGACGATATGGTGCTGCTGAGTGCATCTGTCTGTGGCATAAGAAAATTAGTATCTTCGTGTGAGTCGTATGCTAAGTCACATGGACTAATGTATAATGTAAATAAGAGCCAAATAATGGTGTTTAATGTCAGAGGCAAGTGTAGGAGAGAACTACCACCGGTTTTTCTAAATAATTGTAGCTTAGGTAGGGTGGATAGTTTTAAATATCTTGGCCACTACTCGACCTCTGATTTAAAAGATGATACTGATATTGAACGGGAGCGGAGAGCGTTGTCGGTGAGGGCGAATATGCTTGCTCGTGTATTTGCACCTAGTTCTCCCAATGTTAAAATAACATTATTTGGAGCATATTGTACATCTTTTTACACGTGCAGCCTGTGGGCAGGACAGACTCAAAAATCTTATAGCGCTCTCCGCATTCAGTACACTAACGCGTTCAGGGTGTTGTTGGGGCTACATCGATGCTGCAGTGCCTCAGGCATGTTCGCTGAGGCGCGTGTTGACTGTTTTTACGCCCTCATGAGAAAAAGATGCGGGTCTCTAGTACGTAGGGTACGGGGTAGTGCCAGCAAAATACTGAACATGACATCCAGTAGACTGGATTGCTTATACATGAATCATTACTATTCCGTTGCGAACGGGTTGGTGCAGCGATGATTCAAGTAACATTTATTTTATGTATTGTAACATTTATTATATATAATTATATCAAAATATAATTATAACTAACCTAGTTTGTAAGAAATATTGTTTACTAACCATAATGAGTCACTGGTTACTTAAATAAATAAAGTATTATTATTATTATAGAGCTGCAGCAGCAAAGTATCAAAAAAATAACCCTGAGGTGAACCGGCTTATTGTAGCAAGGTACGATAGTAGAAATCCTGACCGTCTGCAGGAACTTTGCCATGAAAGACTAAAGTCGTTATATGTACTCAGTAGAATGGCAAAAACGTGGGCTACCTCATATTTATATTTTACTTTAGCTGATACAGCGTATCACTCCAGACGCTATTGACAAAGTAATTAGCGCAGAAATTCCGGATCCGGATAATGATAGTATTTTTTTACGAAATAATCAAATCTAACATTATACATGGGCCTTGTGGAACAGTGAACAAAAATAATATTTGTATTGAAAAATACCCCTTGCCTCTCTACCGCGAAACACAAACGGGAAAAGATGGATATCCGCTGTTTAGGAGGCGGTCTCCGGATGATGGAGGATTTACTGTAAATATAAATGGCAATATTCTGGACAACCGCTGGGTAGTTCCGTACAATTAAGTTCTTTTAAGAACTTTCAATGCTGATTTATGTTACTTTCAATGCATATTGTAATTCGGAAAAATCTATAAAATATGTTTGTAAGTATGTCAACAAAAGACCCGATCAGTCTACATTTGCCTTAGAAAATGAAAAAGATGAAGTGAAGATTTATGAAAGTGGAAGGTATATTAGTAGCTCGGAGGCTATATGACATTCCCATACATGAACAATTTTCTACGGTAGTTCTAGCGGTACACTCAATGAATGGATAGGGGATATATTTTAATCCAAAGTTGGTCGACAGATTAATTAATCATGAAAAAAACTACACTTCTAGCATTTTTTAAGTTGTGCCAGGAAGATGAATTTGCTAAAAGTATATCGTATTTTGAAGTCCCTGCTTACTACAATAATACATTTGAAAGAAAGAAAAGAGGAATTTATGTTGAAGGTTGGTTTCGCGTGAAGAAAGATCACGCTTTAGGAAGGGTATACACGGTACATCCAAATAATGCGAAATGCTATCTTCGCATGCTTCTTCAAGCCATTCGAGGCCCCACGTCATTTGAAGTATTAAAAACGGTGGTTGGTGTTCTACACTCTACATTCCAACCCTCTTGCAAGGTGAAAAATTAACTTAAAAAGATGACGAGCATTGGTGTGCAGCGCTAGAAGCCGTATTTTCTCAAGCCGAAAATCCCATGCACACCCAGACATCTACCCTTTGAATTTAAACTCGTTCAGTTCCATATTAAGGAGTGTTTTGCTATGACAATAAACAAAGCCCAAGGCCAGCGCTAGAAGAAGCCGTATTTTAACAATCACCTTTGATGATGCGAGAACATTTTTTTTTTAGTTCTGTTAGTGCATTGTCAAATATCAGATTCTTTAAATTTGTCAGATAAATTAAAATAACACTTATCTGAAGACTTTAGGCATCAAGTTGAAAAAATTTGGAAGTAGATGTAGACCAGTTTTCTAACGATATATTTAATACCTCTATTGAAGAGTCTATACAAGCTTTAGATGGCCGCACACTTAGGGAGTTTGCCACAGCCAAGTAAAGTTACAAATTGGAAATTCACGTTAGCAAACATAGTCACAAGCAGCGAGTATACTTTGACTGCAAAACAGAAGTTAGCCTATGACGAAATCATTACCATCATAGAACAGAATGCGGGTGGTATTTTCTTTTTAGATGCTCCAGTGGGCACTGGAAAAACATTTCTGATTAATTTGATCCTTGCAAAAATTAGGAGCTCGCGCATTATTGCATTGGCCGTCGCGACTTCAGGGATTGCTGCAACCCCATGTGCGAGATGGAAATTCGGTGAGGTATTAAAACATACCAAACTAACACTGGAGGACGAAATACCAATGGCTCATAAAGGAGGCATTGCAGCTTTAAACAGGAGCATGCGTGACAACAAGGACAAGGGAAATTTTATGGGTGGTGTGACAATACTGCTAACAGGAGATTTTCGCCAGACATTAAAGACGAGATTAAAGCTAGTCATAATAGATCTATTTTGTGTTTATCAATAAGAGTCCTTACACTTACACGAAATATGAGAGTGCATCTGAAATGCGACGTTACTGCGGAACTGTTTGCAGATACGCTGCTTAAAATAGGAAACGGGTAATGTAATGACTGTGATGGTAAAGTAACTACAAAAGACGAGTTGTGCACATGTATAACATAGTATATAGTGCCTAGTGGGTATCTGTTCAAGAATTGATTAATGAAATATACCCTGAGATTATAAAAATACAAGAAAAAAATCTGGAATTGTTTTGTGAACGGGCAATTTTGACCCTAAGAGCGACCAAGCTGAGGCAATTAATAAAATGGTGCTGAAATCGATTAAAGGAGAGGAAAAGAAATATTACTCGATAGACTAGGCGGTAAATACGGATTATGCTGTTAATTACCCAGTGGGATTTTTGAACTCCCTCGGGTCTACCTCCCCACAAACTTACAATACGGACGGCGACGTATAAAATTAATACATACGAAAATTTGAAACCTCCAAAAGTTTGCAACGGCACCCGACTACGGGTCAAGCGTCTACATCATAACTTAATAGAGGCCATTGCTATAACTGGCCATGCTCAGGATGAGACAATGTTTCTGCCTAAAATCCCATTAATTCCCAGTGATGTGCCTATCCACCACACGATAAGAAAGTTAAAAATATTCTTTACAAGGAAATACAATGAGGCGCTGCCGAAGACTGTATATTCTTAGGATACGCCCCGCAGCTTCTCCCTTGTGAACGATATTTTTTAACCATGTGGAAAATTTTATCCATAATATTACAAATTCTCTTCCATTTGTCTGCCCGTTAACTTTTCAAGTTTAAACCGCTGCGCTGGATTAAATATTGGTATGGACAGACCTTAATTTTTGGTCGAGATAACCGATATCCACGCGGGCGAAGCGGCGAGCGAAAGCTAGTACTATATAAAAATAAAAAATTATAATAATAAAAAATATTATAAATAAATATAACTAATGCAAAATCAAATGTCCACATTTATCGCCACATTAGATTACATAACGATTTCGTAGGATTTTTTTTAATTTTCTACAAAACAATTTTATTAACAGAAAAATGTTCCAGAATTTTGTAGTTTTGTGTTTTGTAGTTTGTTGCTGGCTTTCCAGTTACTAAGATTAGGCATAAAGCTATTACAGATATGAACCTGCACTCAAGTCTAAGGTGATATTTCATATCCTAGTTAATACGAAACACGAATTGTCTAAAAATTTTGGCAGTGTCTAACACTAGGTTTCATCCACCTATGCTGTTACGTGGGATACAGCGTGAAGATAAAACAATGGAAACTCGCACTCACCACATCAGTATCAACAACCACCATATCCAAGTTTGGCAGTGGAGTACCAACAGGCAGGCTCTCTGGTAACACCACACTATACTCCCTCCTGTTGAAACGCGGTGGTTCATCGTTGACGTCTTTGATAGTAATGGTAGCCGTGGTAGTCGTGGTGGTAGACGGTGAGGAGTACGGTACGCCGTTTATTATTTCCGTTGCCTGTAGGGTACAAAAATGTTTTATTACTTCTTTCTATTAATAATCGGTATGTAGTATTATATTTATATACAGCTTTTTGGAACCAAATTGTTTTTTTTTAATTTAAGCAAAATTGAAGTTAGTGCATGTGCAACTAACTATACTACGAATGCATCCTTGTGTGTGCACTGGTATTGATATGTCCATGTCCATGTTTACACTCAATCAAAGTATTCATAGCACGTGATACTCATACACGCACCAGCTGGTGCACACACATATAGTACTTAAAGGCGCACCGGTGCATGCCCGTCCTATATATGCTATATATATATGCATTAATTTAGTAGTACTGGTGCGTCCTTCGACAAAAAATGCCATTTTATGTTTCAAAATCTAAGCAAAGCAGACCAGCAACAACTAGTTACGTGTATATAAAAACTATGCTATATTTAGATAATTGTAATTAAACTTACCCTAATAGTAAGATTTAACGGTGAAGAGGGATCAGGCAAAGCTTCTCTGTCCAAAGGTTTAGCTGTTTTCAGTTCTCCCGTTTTACTGTCCAACCAAAAGAAGTCAAGAGGATCTGGAATGACATGCACTTCGTAAATAACAAAAATACTTTTAATATAAATATAGCATTATATCGGGGCGAAAAATCTCATTTACTATTATTGTTAATAAAAATCTAGCATATAAGGAGCATTTGTGTATATTATAGGACTTACTTTTTTGAATTGGAAAAATATTTTTGTGTAAATATTCTACTTATCAAAGAAACCAACAAGCTATACTACATCATGTTAATTACTCGCGGTCAGTGACACATGTTGCATGCTCAATTCTTAGTTGCTTCCATTTGACCACAAAACCAAAACCACAGGTAAAATCTAGTTTATTTTACAAGCCGGTCGTCGTAACCCAAGGGCACAAAGTTCCGCCACTCAACAGATTCAGCTCAAAGTTTAGAATGGAGTATCTTAACACTAAGTTCCCTCTGATTACCCTGCTGTATGCGGAATACTGCATGAAATTGATTTGATGTATATTACAATAAAACAAACATACTAGTAACCAATTCCAATCTGACATCCCTGGGCTGGGCTCTGTCTCCGTCTCTCGCTGTTATCACTAACGCGACAGTGCCGACGGGCGCATCCTCTGATAAGGAACCACTTAGGGTTCCGCTGAATACTGGGGGAGTGTTCTGTATGTCTAACACTTTGACTTCGATGTGGGTTGTTGAGTTTAGGGTTCCGTCCTGAGGATGGCAATTAATAATGATATGGTGACGATATTATCATATATTATACTGTAATTCAATAAAACAATCATAACACAATGGGACACGTTAGCTTCATCTCATATTTATAATTTATATCATTTATGGCGCAGTCACACAGGCGTTGACGGCCGCGAAGCAACACATAATGTCTTGAGTTTGAGCAGAAAGCAGAGAATAGAGTGTCTTGTCTACTCTGCTATTGGACTACTTTGGGAAGTAAAAATTTTCAAAAAATGTTTATATTTCAAGTTTTTTTGTTTGCTTCATTAGGCATATAAGTGTCAAGTTCCAGTGCCCAATAAATGGAATATTCAAAATCTTTTTTTTATCCATTAAGGTAAGTATTTTTCTTATTATAGAAGTTTATAATAGATGTATTAATTAAAAGTTTATATTACCGTAGCATATATTTGGAATTGATAGAATTGTTTCTCATTGTAGTCCAGTCTCTTCCTTAGGACTAGTGCTCCAGTATATTGATTCGCTGTCGAACTTATGCTTACTACTTCAAATATATCACATGCTTCTGGCCACTGAAACGAAAATAATTATAATTAACGCATACAATATAAGGTTTTTGCATATTAGCGTGTTAGAATAATAAGGGATGTTATTCAGTATTTTGAATTTTAAAAAATACATATAAATGTCAAATTTGGAATGTGCAGGATTTGAACCTGCACACTCTAGGACCTTTTACCTACCCTACTACCGTATAAAGCTAAAAAATACCTGTTCGTTAGGCAAGCAGCCAACTTCTAAGCTATCTCCTACAGAATCCTTGTCCTCTACTTCTATGTTTTGTAGAATTGTTTTCCCTATTTCTTCGTCTTCTGGTACATCAACTTCGTAGGGAACCTGGAAATTGTATTAAAAATAAATATAGCATGATGAAATTTTTTATCTATATTTTGTTACCAATATACTTTTATGAATTTCTTAAATTAATTATGTACTGTAAAATAAAAAAAAACAAACTTATAATAATCATATATAATTTTCTATGTCTCAACACAATGTCTCCAGAATTCAGCGGAAAATGGTAAACAAATGTATCTTAATAAGAATAGAGTGTCCTAACACTTGTTTTTTAGCTTCCCTCTACCTGTGTGCTTCACTCTGCACACAGGTGGAGGGAACCGAAAAAAATATTTTACTTACATTTTTAAATATAGGCGGGTTGTCGTTTTCATCCAACACAATAACAGTAACAGATTGACTTTGCACTGCTTCTCCACTTTCTATTGACACTAGGAATTTTATTGTATCCTCTTTCTGAAATGATTACGGAAATAATAAGTATATTAATATACAAATAAATTTTAAACAAAACAAGTGATCAAACAAAATTAATAAATTCATGAGAATTACTTCATATATTTATCAAAATCTTACCTTGATTTTTGTATTATTAAAAAAATATATTGTGTCTAAATATATTGTTTTATTACACAACACTAACATATTCTTAATTTTAAAAATTATTATTCATTAAGCAGTTTGGTATAATCACAACATCATCAAACAATAAACAGAGTAAAATAGACAGTGTGAAGCTAAAAAAAAAGAGACCAAATATGTACCTCTCTATCTAAAGGCTGTACTAGAGTTACCTCGCCAGAGGCTGGATCGACACTAAACTTGTCCGTACCCACCAACCCATATTTGATCTGGAATATCAACAGTATGAATAAGTAACTAAT
Source organism: Heliconius melpomene melpomene (assembly GCA_000313835.2). Taxonomy (NCBI): domain Eukaryota; kingdom Metazoa; phylum Arthropoda; class Insecta; order Lepidoptera; family Nymphalidae; genus Heliconius; species Heliconius melpomene. The sequence goes on along the minus strand of HE671619.1, from coordinate 62,587 downwards.
CTTAAAGAATATTGGTACAATATAGCTGGAAAGGGGGGGTACTGCCTGGGACCTATGTATATAATGTAGCATTATTAGTAACTTTTTAGTTTCATCATTTTTTATTAATTAAGAAAAACTACTGTTATTAGACCAATAAATAGGGGTCTCGCTCCTCGTTGCTCTATTAAGCAACTATTTTCTAAATCCGGCCCTGATCTCTATCTGATGTGACTGAAAACGCGACGGGTGTGGTGTCGATGTGGTGATACCTATTCCGGAATCCTATTTAATTACATAATTAAATTTTCCTGCCACTTAACAGGAAATGTCTCGATAATTTCTAACAATATAGGTCTCCTCTGTCATACATATAATACGATGATGAAGACCGAGCCTATTTTAATTTTTTTTGTGGAATGAGCAAGGAAGAAAAACGAGAATACGGGTCCAGGGTCATCTGATGGTAAGTGCTTACCGTCAAAGACACGTATTGACCTGGAAACACTACCGCAGATAGGTCACTTTAAACGAAAACATTTTTGTACAATTAAAAATTAATAAAATATTTACCGGCAAGCCTTCCGGATCAGTGACGCCTTGTAACGTATAAACGCGTTGTCCCACAGGTGTGCTCTCTGAAAGCGCCAAATTGTCCATATCTTGCGTGAACTCTGGCGGTTTGTTGGTGAAACCTTAAAATTTATGCAAGGAAACGTAAAAATAAGTAATAACAAGCATATAAGAATTTCTACGTGCTTGATGAGAACTTATGTCTCAGTGTTCGGAGTGCTTGGACGGTTTCCAAGAGAATCGGGTTTAAATTTTTTCAGCTATACAATCCATACCTATATTATAAATTCGAAAGTAACTCTGTCTGTCTGTCTGTCTGTCTGTCTGTCTGTCTGTCTGTCTGTCTGTCTTTTCCGCAATCAGGGCCAAACCGCTAATTTAATTGTGATAAAATACTCATATAGAGATACTTGAGGGTCCCGGGATGAACATAGGATACTTTTTTTTTCTCATATTTGTAATATTTTCGTTATATACCAATATATTAAAATAATTAATTT